>CM062842.1:14325013-14480406 GCA_031772345.1 Himalopsyche anomala
TATATTATATAATAATAAAGCTTTTTTAATAAAATTGATACCTTTAAACAAACATAAAGACAACTTTTGATCATTATGTATTTTTTTTTATCCATGTCCGCTCCCAACGTCAAGCATTTGGCCTCCTATTGAGGTATTTGAACATAAGTTTTTTCTACGAGAACTGTTTGTTACTCAGTCGCTCAACCTCACTTTTTTTTTAAGTGAGTAGTAGGAAATCACAAACACACAGTCCTCGATCACAACTTTGAATTGAATAATTCTCAAATTCACTGTGAGTTTACCGGGAATCGAACCCAGACCTGCGTGATCGGTAGAGCAAGTTCTAAACAACTGGGCCACAGCAAGCGACATATGTATGTAGTATTAATAATAAAGTAAAAAAGACTTTCTAGATATATTTCACCTTATTACAAAAGAGTTCTACCAAGTTAATGCCAATTCAATCAATAAGTAGTGTTAACTTTTGATTAACTCGTTTTTAAAAGTGTCAATAACATACTAAAAGAGCAGTACGTGGTATAATACCACAAAAAAATATTGATCAGAATAAACTGATATGATTTCAATTAAAAATATGCTTTTCATTAAAAACATTAATTATAAATTTTTTATTTGACGTATTTTTACCATCTATTTAAATAAAAAAAAAACACAAAACGATATGTTTTATATATGTGCATTAGTATAATCATAAATTCACGAAAACAATACTTTGTTTCAATTTAGTACTAAATATGTGTTCAGTACCTACTAGGAATTATCTCGCTGGATACGACTTTTTAAATATTTTAGTTGCAATAATAAAACAAAATGTTTATGAGCATTGTCATCTGTAAACATTTTCCAATGTTAAACATAAATTATTTGATTTGATTCACAATTTAGAATATTATATATTATTAGAAAGAAAAAATGACAATAGACAATACACTGGAAACGGTAGTATCTCGATTATTATATGTGTTTTTCCATTTTTTTTTTATATTTCACAGTTTTCTATTTAAAAAAAATACTTAAAAATTATAACGGCTTTAGTATTCTCATCTTGTTTATATTTAGTGCATATGTATTTCGGAAAATAACTTAAATTAAGAAATTTGAAATATATGTTTCCATCGTAATTCTCAAATTATCAAAAGCTTATTAATAAATAAAATACAAGTTTATCATAATAGAAAAACAAAGATACATACTCTAGTAAATATTTTTGTGTGCATTCCATTGCGTTATTACTATTTTTTATTATCCACAAGTAAAGAATAGTACACGATTTTTGATTTTGGCTGTTTGTTTTTCTTACAACGCTATTTTGTGTTAAGTTTTCGATTAAAATCTACATAAGTTATGTATTTATAATCAAACAGTAATACTCAATTACTTAACTATCAAAATTTCTTTCTTTTAATGCTTTTGTTGTTCATTTCATGACGATCTGAATTGAAAAGTATTACCAAAATATAAAACTTTGTTTTTAAGATACATATAAAAAATAAATTGGTCTGAGTATACGGAATGCGTACCTCAGGTTGCTGAGCGATGTTACAGCAATCTAAGTATTTCACTCTAGTCGCTAAGCTTTTGCGCTGGCAATCTTGCCGGAGCTTATTGCCCCAAGGCACAGTGGGTGATGACTCAATTAACTTTCGCAAGAAGAAAATGTACTTCTTACACAAAAGCACTGTTAATTATTTCCGTACAGCGGTTATTATTTAGAATTTAATCATCAAATCACACTAAGAGACAGCGTTTAATTATTAATTTATTTGTCTCGCAATAAATCATTTCCTTGTGTTTATATTTACATTTCAACAGGTATTTATACATCTTAGATAATAATAATTGCCTTTCACGTAACTAAATTTCAAGAGTAATGTTATATTAATATTGTACATTCAACTAAGACGTACGAATAAATTTATTTCGAAACAACATAACATCGTTCGAGTGTTTTAAATTACTATATAAACTAATAAAAATTCATAGATTGAATGTTTAAATTATCGTAGTGTAACATAATGATAATATAAATCTTAAAAAATGGAAAAATATTTCTTCCCACAGAACTTAAAAAATAATAAATAATTTTCACGTTATATGGCAATCAGATACCGTGATTACAAGTTATTAATTTTTTACCTTTAAATTAAACAATTAACTGACATAGATTAAAAAAATGACGAAGCATCAAATTAAAACGACATTGAAAAGTAACTTTTGCATATTCAAACGGAAAAAAATGAATTCTTACAGTATAAGAAGAAACCTTAATTTCTTAAGAAAATAAATATATTATATTTCCAAGACACTTGTTTAATGTTTGTTGGACCACTGGGTTCCGCTGTGTATAAATTAACGGCTGATAAAATTAGTTCCAGATTGAGAAAAGAAAAGTGTCGTAAATATTACTTTCTATACTGATTTATAAAAACGAGTTTACAAAATCTGTAACTATTTTGGATAAAATTGTTGTATAATATTCACAAATATGTTTATAAGACTATTTCTTTTAAAAATATGTCACTTTTTGTACTAATTCCAAACTGTTTATTATGTATCAGGATCAATTTTTCTCATCGCGAACATTATCAACTGTTTTTTTACTTTAATGCCTTTCTAACAATAATTAGCAGCTAACACCTTAAGAACAGGGTTTCCAATTAACCGTTCAAAGCAACTAACCGGTTAACCGGCTTCAGCAGAAATTATTTTCAAAACAACAATTTTAGTAGCACACAAATCAATATTCCAAAACAAAAAATATACGGTATTTCTCTTACTTGAATATTAACTAATAAGGTGCTTAAAAGAGCAAATTGATTTTTTATCACCAATGTTTGTTCCTGATGTGAAGCGTATGGACTGATAATGAAGTTTATCAATATAGATCTTTTCGAAGAGAGTAAAGACATAAGAATAAGACTAGGAAAAAACAAATCGCTTACGCTAAGCCTCGTTTTTTTAGAATTGGAATTAAAAGAGGAAATATTTTAATTCCAAAAACCCATGCCTTCTAAAACAAAAATACGGCTCGTATTGGCACTTGAATCTGTGAGATTTGTAACGAAAGTCAACGACATTGAACACTGCTTCCCGAAGTAAACATATTGATAGTTGTATAAAAATCTACCTGTGCTTAAGGTGAAAAGAGATTTTAAATAAACCCTGGTTAACCGTGCAAAATAAACGGGTTTTTTTTATTACAACAGGCAGTAAATCGGTTAACCGGTTTTGGTTTAAACCGAGTTGAAAGCCCTACTTAAGAGTGACTGATTTTTGTAGTTGAAATAACCCCAAATTATTGCACGCCTCACGCTTTCTTACCAAAGAAGTGTTCTCAGTAGAAGTCTTTTGTCTGTTTGTTGAAATTGTTGGGCGGAATGTGCCAGTCATTCTCAGAGAGAAACTTGAGAATTTGTATCCACGGAAACATATCCAAGAGGCAAGAAATACTTGAGAACTTCAGTTTTCGTATGAAAAAATATGTTGATAATGTTGTATTATGAAAACAACAGAGTTATATGAAATAATAATATTGTAAGTAACAAAGTATTACCTTGTAAAATTTGACGATAGAAAAATTACAAAATATTGTTGAAAAAATGGACGTGAGTCCAAGTATTTTATGAGAAATGATTTTTAAATTGTAGGTGATTAAATTTCATGTTAAATATTCTGTCAATATAACCAAGTAACGATTAAAAGGTTTATTCCTATGTGACGCTTGTATTTAGTGTTATATCCCCATGCAACGCGGTGGAACGGCGTTCCGGCACCCTTTACTTGTAATTTTTAATGTTTTCAATCAATATTTGTCGCCTGTGTGGTCGAATGTCAACGTCGTTGGCTTCGGTTACAGAGGTCACGGGTTTGAGTCCCAGTACGGACAGTTTTATAAATTGATTTTTCAGTCGATTTATGAATTTATGTTCGAAGGCATGGATGTATGTGATGTCATGTTGTAATAAAGATGTTTTGAATTCCTCACTCCCACTCATCCTATCCTATGAACGGGGCGTATCGAGAACGATTAGCCAACCACTTGTCCTGTCCTAGCACTATCCTTCTATTCCTACTCTCTTTAGAAAAAGAGAGGTTGAGCAACTGAGCTACAAAAAGTTCTCGTAAAAATACTTCTGTTGAGATAAACTCCATTAGGAGTCCATATGCTCCACATTGGGAGCGGACATGGTTAAAAATAAATAAATAATATTTTTTTTTTTATTTTTCTTTAACTTGTAGTAACACTTTTGACACCCTTCAGGTCCTTAAAATACGTTGATCGGTGGTCATTCAGTAAGACGAAACTTCCGTGTCGGATCTCACTGATTTGAGTCCCAGTACGAACAGCATTTTCTTCAATAGATTTATGTTTGAAGACTGTCTGTGATATCTAAAAAAAATCCTCCCAGCATTCTGATCCTAAAATACATGGGACAAAGTGAGAGCGATTCATTGACCACTAGTAGACTTGTCCTTCTATTCTTACTCTCTTTAAATAAAGATATTTAAAGCAATTGAGTAACAAGCAGTTATTGTTAAAAAACCTTCATTAAGAACCCATTTTATCCACATTGGGGACAAACATGGATAAGAAAAAAGTCTTGACAAAAAGTGAGTTCCGCCACCTAGCAACTAGAAGCTGACTGAGCAAAACAGATTAACACGCGCCAGTTGCTATCTCGCTCTAACGATCAGATTTTATTTTATTAAGTATTTTAAAAGAAATATAAAACTATTTTTATTGTGAGCTGTTTATTTATCGGTTCAATATATTTATATGTGGCCCATCTGTGACATGCATTATTTTATTTGGCCCACCAAGTGGTTTAAGTTAGGCAACCCTGATTTATACCATCAAAGCGAACAAAACAAAAAATAATTTGGGATAACCGAAACTGATTTCTCCCTGGAAAGAATCAAACTCTTGAAATTTATCAATTCTATTTGCTGTTTTCAAACACACCTGTGACAAATTTTGTCGGGCAGGAATGCAAATTTAATTTTTATCACTCTTAGGATGTTCACTGTCAATACTTCATAACTTTTGTTTTCTTATAAGAATTGCAGCTATGGCTTAAATACATGTCTATAAACAGTTTTTTGCTATCACCCGTACGATCATGAATGTTGCATATTCTGAGAGCAATTTGAAAACTTTTAGACTTTTTCTAGCCTCATCCTTCTATGTTTTCTTTTAACGAAAAATATACTTAAAATGACATACCCTATGTGTTTCCCATTGGAAACGGAGAGACTAAAATGACTAAATAGATGCTTCCCATTGGGAGAAGCCTTTTAAACAAAAAAAAATGAAAGGCTTATTTACTGTTTACTGCAATACCTTCACGAGGTGAAAAAATATGTTTAAATAAACTAAAGTATTTTTAAGTCATGCAACAAAAAAAAAAATCTATGACATTCAAGTTTATCCACAATTGAATATATTATATTAACACAAACATTAAAAACTGTCAATATTTTTTTTGGCGTTTGTCTTTTATTTTTTGTTTTAGAAAGCTTTTGAAATAACATGACCATATTTTTTTAAGCTAAGCAAACCAGTCATCTTAAAAAAATGTTGATTAGTATTGAAATCATTGTTCTCATTCTACCTTGTACATAAAATCAGTATTTTTTTTTAAATATTTCGTAATAATAAATCATAATGAAGTTGTTTGTTCGATTTTTTTTATTTGCCTAAGTAAAAAGGTTTTTTTTGAATATCAGTAATATAATATTAAATTTATATCTTTGTTTTCAAAGCATCCCAAGAAACGATTAGCTGAATGAATAAGTGCTCCTATTACTCAGGGTTTTCTTTGAAAGCTTCACTAATTTCCAATCTGCTAATGGAAAGAGAGCTTTTGCCTCTTTGAAAAGCGTTTTAAAGTAACGTAAAATGTAAATAGTTGGAAACTGATCATTAGTGATAAATTTATTGAGAAAGGATAATGTCACAAATCCGTAGGGGAACCCGAGTTCAAATGCTACGAACCATAACATTAATTAAAAGTACAATAAATAATCTCAATAACACATACGAGTTAAAAACATTCATTTTTCTTGTGATTGATTGAAATAAATTCTTAGCTATAAATCATTAAATTAGGTAAATTATTAATCTGCCGCCTGTGTGGTCTAGTGGTCAACATCGTTGGCTTCGGTTACGGAGGTCCCGAGTTCGAATTCCGGTACGGGCAGTTTTAAAAATTGATTTTTCAATTGATTTATGAATTTCTGTTCAAAGGCATGGATGTATGTGATGTCGTGAATTCCCCCGTCCCACCTATCCTATCCTATGAACGGGGCGTATCGAGAGCGATTAGCTAATCACTAGTCCTGTCCTAGCCCTTTCCTTCTATTCCTACTCTCTTTGGAAAAAGATAGGTTGAGCAACTGAGTAATAAGCAGTTCTCGTAGAAACATTTCTGTTGAGATAAACTCCATTAGGAGTCCATATGCTCCATATTGGGACCGGACATGGTTAAAAAAAATATATTAATATTATTAACAATAACTTTGAATAAAGAGTCGTTGATTACTTCTCAACCATAAAATTAAATCAATACCTAAATATTAAATTTATTCAAGTATAAAATGAATTTCTCATTTACTATCGTGTTTTACTGAAAGTTTAAAAGAAAATTATGTATACATTTTTATTTTTTTACAACGATGTCACTAAGCAACGAGATAAAACATACAAATATATATAAATGGTTTTTACCAAGCAAAGCCTCTGTATTTTATATATTAACACAATTGTTTATACTTATTAAATATATCATATATCCCCGGTAAGTAAATCTCAAAGCAAGCGACAAAAATAGCCACCCAAGAATTATTCTGCCTATGAAATATTGTTTCCGACGTCCATGTATAATGTACACATGGACAGCAAAAATAGTACAGTTGTTCAAAAAATATCGGACACATTTTTATAATTTATAACTGATGGCATAATTTTGTCATTTATCGCATAATTATTGCTGTATGCGCGGCACAGACGACTGTCTCTTCGTAACGACAGTGGAATGCGACTGTGCAATCGGGGGATTTGCGGCGAATATTTCAAGCCAGCGCGTAATTCGATATAGTGTAATTGGGGGTTCCACTGTAGTGTATTTCAGTTTGAACGTAACTGTTCAATAATGTGCTTGCAATAATTTCAATTTATGAAAGATTTCCTTAGCACTCGATAATCCAGCACCTCAATAAGCAAATAATATACACGTGCAATGTCACCTATCACCTTCAGTTGCCCTCGCAGAGAAGGGATGAAAATCCCCGGCGTTAAGTGGCGAAGCCTCTCATACGTCATAAATAGAACCTGATAAAAGTTCTGGGCTTGCCGGACCTAATGCTTCAGGACAAAGAGTAAAGCCTTGTTGTGTTCGGCATACAACCTAGAGTGTAAGATGACACCTTTCACTGAATGAGCCACGGGTTTAAAAATGTGAATTGTTGCCTAGCTCAGAAGATTTTCATTGTTGAAAGAATTTATTGCGAAGTTGTACGTTTCTATTTGTATGTGTTTCGAGCAATGTTTTTTTTAAAAAAAAATACTGCTTGAGATATAGTGTTGTTAGCCATGCCAGTATCTATCCCGTCATCGCCCGTCAAATAAATAAACAAAATAACATAATAAAAATGGAACATTTTTAAATCAAAAAGGTTTTTGTTTAAATGAATCATGAATAATTTATTTATAAACGGTTGTACAGTAGTTAGTTTACAATTCGGTTTAAAAAGGGTATTAATAAGACCCTTGTAAGGTAAAGTGAGCCAACAAGTAAAATGGTCAAACTTTTAAGTACAATCAAGTCTTTATTTGGTGTTTTGGTAGATTGCATATTTTTTTTCTACCGAGGTAACACAATTGCAATGTGTATTAACGATAATTAAAAACATGTAGTATATTAAAACGCATCTTATTTATTTTTTATAAAATATCACTTGGCTCACTTCACTTTTAATGAGCCTAAATGAAAGACGAAGTCAAGTGAAACATATTTTTTATTCAAAAGATATCAGTATGATATGTTTTAAAGATTAAGTAAGGTTTGAAAAAATATCGCTATAGTACACTTAATTAGACTTTTTTATTTTTCTTCTTCTTTTTTTTTTTTTTTTATTCGATAAACTTTTTTTTCCTGTCTGCATCACTCCGAAGACGATGTCTCCTCAATGATACAGTTAAGATACATGTTAAGATAAAGGCAATTTTATAGGTAACAATAATAATTAGAAATATAAAGAGATACTAATAAAGGTTAATTAAATAATTAAATAATAAATTAAATAATAAACACGGAAAAAAAAATAATTAAATAATAATAAGCAAGAATGATAGTTAATGGCACTAATGAGACAACTTTTAATTTTGAAACAGATATAATATGATTAAGGATTGAATGGTGAGGGGCAGGGAAGGTAAACTTTTTCTCCAAAAGAAGTAGCAAATTTCTTGAAGTGAGCGAAATTTTCTGGAGATGAAACTAGATCTGGATGCCCGATAGGACCATCACGGTTATTTCTACATAACGAAAACAATATACCTCTTTCAACAGACATAATCGAACAATTCCAGAGAATATGCTCTGAATCTTGATTACTGTCACCACAAGGACAGTGTGGGTTAGGTTTGATTTTAAATTTATGTAGCTTGGCATTAAACGCACCGTGTCCGGTGATAAATTGTGAGGTCCAGTGATCCGGAGAGAGCCAGGTTGCATTCTGACGAAAAACAATATCTGGGAAAAATAAATAGGTAATTCTACCACGAAGGGACTTTGACCATCGACTTTGCCAATTAGTTAAAACGGTTAGTGAGCAGAGTTTTTTCACTTTAGCTTTTAAAAAATCTTGTGAATCCAACGGGTGAAGAGTTGTGAGACCAATTTGCGCTGGTTTCCCGTGCAAAAGGTGATGAATTGCAGCTCGTCTTTGGACCTCTAGATCCAATGGAGTAAGTCCCAGCATTACGGGAAGACATTCTGTTGAGCAAGTTCGGTAAGCTTTGGAAATAGCAAGAAGGGGAAACCGTTGTCCCCGAAGAAGTATTTGACATATTTCCTGTCGTTGGGTACACCTATATGCCCAACAACTTGCAGCATGACACGCAATACCGAGAAATATGGACTTGTAATAAAGCCGAGACGTAGGGAATGTTAACCCCCAACTTACCCTAGCCATACGTGCAGCCTTTTCTTCTTATATCATTTAGTTTTATATACCAACTTTAAAAACCTCTTTATAAATATATTAATATGAACAATAATACAAAAGTAAATGTATTTACTGCGGACAATGATTATTTTAACATTTCAAAAAAATGTTTTCTTATTTGGTAAACAATTGTTTATGTAGATTTAATCAAAATCAGTATATTCGTTTAACTCTCGCGGCTCGGGGACTAGAAAAATACTTCTCTACCGATGGGGGTCGTTTAGGGACCCCAGTGGTTTCCTCATTATTGGCCTTCTAAAATAGTCTAAGGGCTTTAAAATATCTCTCTGCATCATTCCTCATGCATTTTTCTTATAAAAATCCGTGTTTTTTTTAAATAAATAATCATCTTTTAAGTTGCGCGTAAAAAAGAAGTCATCCCAGCACAAATATGAATTTGCAACCGACGCGTTTAGCCCGGCTATCTTACGAACGATTGCTTATCGCGGGCGCTTATCTCGTTATCACGTTATCACGTGTTTATATAAACTACAAAAGGTCCAAAAAACTATGATATAAGAATACCTTACTTAAAAACATTGTATCATCCATATTAAAATAGATATTTAAAAAAATGTGGGTATTGGGGTCGCATTTCTTGAGCTTAGAACCGGAAAAGTTAAATAACTTTATCAGAAATACGAAAAAAATATATTTATCAAAATCAACAACGCAATCCTTGCAGTGAATGAAAAAAAAACATTGAGTACAATTTTAATCACATTGCTTTTTGAGAACGTTTGCTGTATAGACCATTACCTGCGATGCGGTGCTTAAAATGAGTTATTTCCCGCACTTAAGCCATTGAATTCTTTGTCGAGTTTCTTAAAAAAACACTCGTGCTTTAAAACCTTATTTGGTAAATTGTTTTCATTTATTATTTCGCCACCTCATAATCATCTCTTAATGCCTTATGTACGCGGCAAAAGCTCTATATGAAGATTCATCCTACCTGTTTCGTAATTCTGTTTTTACGAGGAGCTACCGCTTTTTGTTTGGCAGCGTTTATGCAAAGCTCCACGTAACGAATACAAAACGTATTATATTATTCATACAAGCTTTACAAAACCTTAACTCATAACTTTGCAATTTGATGACGGGAGATTTTCGGAGGGTTCGGATGGAATGAAATCGCACTCACTTAGCTGTGAATAGAAAGCTCAATGAAGCTTTTGTTGGCGCAGCTTTGGAAAAATATGAAAATGATTATGTAGCAATCAAGAATTCTGAAGATTCACAAAATATAAAAAGAAAAACTTTATTATATTCAAAAAAATATTTTGAGAATTCAATAAAACTTAATACATACAAACATTTGCGTTTATTAAAATATTTTTTTTCCAATGATAACTTGGAAAACACATTTACCAAAAAAGATAAGCATGATATATTTATTTTGTACACTTCCATAAATTTTGTCGATAACGACCCGGGTTTTGCCTTTCGGCATCTTCTGGTTTTATCTAGTGCACGAATGCACTTGAACTGACGGGCAGCGAATAGTTTGCATTGTCTATGTGCAAACATAAAAGTGTATTCGCACTGTATAATTATTGTTAACCTAATTGATATGACAGCGAGAATTGATGACATTAATTAGTACAACTAATTAAATCAGTACAAACTGTACAGAATAAAAATAATTTAAATTTGACATTAAATTTCCATCAAGCATCTTCGATCGAAATTCTAAATTATAAGCATAATAATATACAGCATATCAACATATACACTTGAGTGCTGTCTTTTCATAAACATTAGCAATTAAAAATTTGTCATATTGTTAAAATAATTAAAGCTACGTTCTAACTATTAGTCAATCCAAATCTAAGTAACGCTTTCCAAACGATAATTAAATCAACTTAATTAATAACGAAGTAAAAGCAAAATCTACGCTTAAAACTTTAAGGTTTCAAAGCAAGAATTTCAAGTGGCTTAAAAATTATAATTGCGTATGCTGATATATATTTTGTTTTGTTAGGCGGTGACTACCAACACAATTCAGTTTATTGCGGCATAACCTAGAACTGGATATTAAGATTTCGATTGAAGGTGCTTGGTAGTATTTTAATATTCAATTTGAACCCTTCAAATTATGCTCATTCACACAAGTTTTGTCACCAAAGACCCATATTTTGCCTTTTGGCATCTTCAAGCATTCAAGTGCACGGATGAACTTGAACTGACGCTCAGTAAATACACGTATCGTGTTTATATTAGAAATAAGCATATCACTAAGTTTATAGCTATTGCTGGCGAAATGGTTTACCCTATGGGAATACCAACTGATTTGAATGGTGAGTAATTTCAAGAATAATGTTTATTTTTGTTTGCTGAAAGATTTATAATTGTATTTACTTACCTATAGGATACAAAAGTGGAGAATTTGGCAGATTTACCTGCTCATTCAAAATCGGTAAAACATTCAACCGTGCCCGATTTATTTCTAAAATTGTATTTGCATATTAGTAAAATATTTAAATTGTAATATTTGTAATATTTCTACTTATATTTTTTTAAATGATGTTTCATTCAATAGTTGTTTAATTTTACATAGCTTAAAAGTGAAAATTGACATTAAATATACTCCAAATTTGTATGTGCGAATAAATGATTATCTCTAGAGAGACGACGATAACGGTGACAATTCTTCTTTTTAAATACAAATATGAAATATTTACATTAAAATTCAAAAAGTAATGTAACTGTCACACGGCAGAAGTAAATAGCAGCTTTTTCTATTAGGAAAGTCAGTGCGTTATCTGAAGTTCTTTGATATTTGCATGGCCGCCTCTCGGAGAGTGTTTCACATTAAAACTTGAACCATAAAGCAAAATACTCGGGAAAATAAAAGAGAACCTTATATTACATTCAACCTTTGTGACATCAGAGGGATGTGCATTATGTATCGTTGGGACATTCAAATTTGTTCACTTGACAGACTTGTGCCATATTTTTTTTTCTATGAATGCGCGTCGTGTTTAATTGCATGTTTTATTTGATAAAAAATCGCAATGCAGATAAAATATTTGAATACATTTTTACAACAATAAGTAAATATTTTTTTAATAAACAGTTTTTATATAAAAAAGTAATAGTGGTTGATTAACGTTAGTTATACTAGGAAAGAGTTAAACATTTATATAAATTACACTGTTATTCAAAGATACTTAACATTTTTTAGACAACGTACGTGAGTTCAAGGTATACGAATAATGTTTGAAAAAACGCTTTAAGTCTAAGAATTGCAACACTGAACGTATATATCGGTAATTTGGTTTTTAATACCGAAATGAAAAAAATATCCGTACCGATAATACAAGAAAGAATTAACAAACAGAAAGAAAACATTTATAATACAACTAACATAAAAATGAGTCGTAAGGTATCAAAAGTAGAACTGTTTCATACATCATATTTGGGACAGGTCTACATTTGATATTATTTGACTCAAATGTACGACAGAAAAATGTCAATATAACAAGGGACTCATGGAGAAAATTTAAAAATATAACGATCGAGAATTTGAAAATAAGCAACTGTTTACATGACATAGAAATACAAATGTGCCAATAACGATTTGTGATTTAAAAAATGATTTGTGAAGAATTTGGAGATAAGGGAACGTACAAGACAGCGCCTTGTCACGTCAGTGGCTTTGAAGAGTCGTTGGAACTGGCTGGGTCACGTATTGCGGATGCCTCCAGAAAGTCTCAATCCTTGCTGCCTCTTCTTTCGATTGGTGGGATTCCGGTGCTCCGGACGTTTGTCGGGTACTATCCATAGGGTGTACTCGGCGTAATTGAGAGATGCTGAGATGTCATGGGAGGAAGCAAATCTATTGGCGGGATACAGGAAATAGGGAGCGAATATGGTCAAAGAAGAGAAGAAGAAGATTTTAGAAAGACAATATCAAATCTGTGCTTAAAGACACATGGGATTAGAATTGGCCACTTTGCGACGCACAACTAGTGCCCTGATTAAAATTTGTTATATTTCTATTCGTTTCGTGTACCTGCCATCCGCGAGTTTGGTCGTGAAATATCTCAAAAGTTTCACAGCGAGGTAGAAAAACATTTTAACCCAACGATCTCTTAACTCCACAACTATGACGAGACACTGCCTGAGAATCGCTTAAGACCGAGAGGAGTCCTGCTCGACGACCCTCCATAGATGTAATGTCGTCTAAAATTGATAATTTAAGAACGAACTTAGCGTCCCAAAAATAACTCTTTTTGTGTACTGTATGTGTGTATATATGTATGCGCATGTGTGTGTACATGCAAGGATATAGTATGAGGGAAGCATGTAGAATGTGATTTGAAAAATAGTGCATATTGAGTTCCCGTGAACTTCTTATCTCTGTAGTGATCACGTCCTTCTGTCTGCAAACGATGGTAAGGGGATACAATTTACAATTTTTTAAAAACTTTATCGATGAAGGAGACTAGAAGAACCTTGACGCTAGCGCGTCCTGGTACTTAAAGCTTTATAAATTTGATATCCAAAAAAAATCTGTTTTGTGGTTGCACCAATATTACAATCGTTACTTATGCTCCTAACGCAATTTATTTAACAACATTAAGTACAACAATCATCAGCATCAAGAATTTAAAGTATTTTATATTTTTTTGAAACGACCCAAGTTACAACCACGCATGAAATCCAATCGGCAGTTATGAAAGGAAACTACTTTGTCTTTTCTCTACGCAATCGGTTTTTCCTGCAGGTTTCCGCTGGACGATTTTCGCCCCAGCAATAATCGGAAAAATGATAATTCGAATCGGAAAATGAAAACCATCCATCCGGAAAAAGTTTCGCTTCAGCATGTGGGGAAGCGCGGTGGGTTTCTTTTTCGACGAAAATAATATTTCAATCATAATATTTCTATAAAATTTTTCTAAAAAAAACCCTAGTAAAAGTATTTGTATTTATAACGTTTATTTTAAATATTTTCTTTTTTGTTTCAATAAATAAAACATCTTCTTAAAAAGATGGAAAAGTGTTACCTGGAAAAGTATGAAAAGTCTTTCAGTACTTTCAAGCAAACTTTTTAAAATTCATAATTCGATATTTTGAACGAACGTAATTATTGTGATATGTGTCCTCTTCAAGTCGATTTTGGAGAACATAAATGATTCACTTCGATTATTTCAAAAATGAAATATTAATGTTTTTTTGAAAGTTGAAAAAATATTTTTACTTATCTTTTTCACTTGGTTCCTAAAAAGCCAGCAACATATCGGAAGTATTTTTTAGCACCACGATGAAAGTTCTAATGTGTTCCACTATCAATAATTGGTGAAAAGTCATTATATATTTTTTAAAAACAAGTACAGAATCTTCTACAACAATCCTACATTTTTTCAACATGATCAAGATTATTTTCGTTTATCATGACTATTTTCAACTGAATTTTAGATTTTTTACTCTTTTCCTATTAAGAACATTGTTCTTAATAAATGGTTTTAAAAGTATAAACATTCTCAAACATTAATTGTTTTTAATTAATAAAATGTACTTTTCATTTTTTTACATATTTCAGAGCTTTAGTCTGGAGTCTCGGATTGCTTAACTTAATGTCACGAGAACCGAGACCAGTCTCTTTTTTGCCAGCAAAAAGCATGAATTTATCTGTAATTTATTCCCAGGGTGTCTCGACACAGAATTTATAATTGTAATCCGTCATAAGAAGCAAATAGATGTTGGTTAATTGATTATTTGCATTGAATGGCAAAAAAAATGTAAGATTTTAAACACAATTTCATGAATTCAAAAAAAACTGTTCATAAAGTGAATTAGGCGCAAAAAGCACATGCACCAATAAGAATAATTGCCGAAAAGCGTTGATCATTCATTGACAAGACCATTAAAAAAGGTTTTCAGTCCCGAAAAATATGTGCTAAAAAAGAAATCTGAACTATCTTTAAAAAACCTTAATTTTTTTTGGCAATACAGTTAGTTAACAATGACATTGATAATGTTTTCAAGTCACTCGATAAAGATTTTTAATGTCATTCGAGTTCAGCTTTAAATGAAAAGGCATCAGCTGTGTCTAAGATATTACATGTTAATTTAAAAAGATCACAGTGAGATATGAACCCAGAACCATTTCATTTCTGAGTGTAAAGTTCTTATTACCAAATCACAGAAGCGTACTAAAAAAAATGCTGGTTTAATCGATACATTGAAGATAGATTGTATTTCGATAGGAATATCATCCATCAACATTAAAAATTATATTTTATGTTTCTTTCGGTGATGTTTTTTTTTATGTTTATTAATACAAACATAAATTGACTTTTATCTCTTTATTGCAATAAGCTTCCGGTATTAAAAATTTGTTATCCATAAAAAGAAATAATGCCTCCATAAATTTTTAATATCTTTCACGACTTGATAAATTTTATTAAATTCCATTACAACCAACTGCTTTCTTGAAACGATACTCGCGCTTGCATATTTGTCAAAAAATGCCTTTTAAACAATAATACAAACGATATTATTCAATTTTTATTAAGCCAAAAGAAGTGTTTTATGAAAAATCATATTAAAAAAGTAGTTTTTATTTTCGTATCATAAATATTTAATCGAAACTAAAATGCCTTTTTAATTGTTATATTACAAATTTCATTTTGACGAAGAATCTCTCGTAAAAATAAAGTTCAATTCGTAGAAATATTTTTTATGTTATTAAAGAAAATTATGTTTGTAATTAAATGTTTGCATGTAAAATGATTTTTTTTCTAACCATCTAGATCAGTGTCTGCCAAACTGTGTGCAGGTGTGCTACGGTGAAAGAATTAAAATTTTCTTCAACATCTACACATTCAAACAAACATTTTTCACATTCATACATTGTGGTCAAAGCTACACATTTTTCAAGTTTCCTTTTTCGAAGTATTTTTATTAAGTGTGCCGCGGTATTATTCCCATTCACCAGTGTGACGTGAAGTAAAAAAGTTTGGCAGACTCTGCTCTATATTATAAATTCGAAGAATCGTTTATAAAATATAATTAAGTTTTATATCAAAATACTGTACCGATTCGTGGTAAACGTAAAATTTCAGATAGCAAGCAAAAATCTTTGTGTCTATACTTAAAACTCTTATTCAATACACTTTGTTCTATTATCAAAATCAGTTTTAATATATATAAATATCGGGTGATACAATATATTCAGATTTCATCACAGCGACATCTTTCTATGAGAAAATTTCAATACCTAAAAATAGTCGACAAATAAGAAAAAAAAATTACATACACGAAAGGAGTAAAGACATAGAGATAGAGAAATATTAAGAAAAAATAATTGTAAAATGAAATGGCAAATTCGAATTTATAAATAAAGTATATTTATAATTTATTTGTGGTACAAAAATACAAAATAATACAATCCAAGATAATCTATAATCTTAAAAGCTTCCTCTTTGGAGCAACGGTCTGGTCATCGGACCTTATCCGCTTTACAGCTCTTGAAACTGGCAAGGCTGCGCTGTAAAAACATTTGGCAGCAACAAAAGTTTTTCCGGCAAACATTGGTGTCGTTTGCGTATTCTTCTTCCCTGTCATATTAGAGTCGGCCTTGATCCGAGCAATCAAAGGGTCATATCTTGCAACTCTGACGTGCTTGCGAAGTCTGGTTCTAAGAACTTTGTCACCTTTGATAACATTTTTCCAAATGACATCGACTTGGGAGACCGAGTATAGACTGCGGTCGTCAAGCATCCTGAATATCATGGAAACCATCTCGATGGGTAAGTTCGCGATCTGGTCCATGCGTTCAGATACGATACGGGTTGATCCCATAACGCACAAAAGCGAAAATAAAGAGTCCATTTTGGTGTTAATGTAAATTGGCTTGATACGGTTGGTAAATTAGCAAAAATTGTTTTTAGAATTTTGAAAATTTGTCTTGGGTCCATTGATATTGAACGCTGCTCGAAGAAAACGAGCTTCGTTTTTTGTCATTTTTATTTATTTTATTTTTATTTTGTTTCAACGTAATATTTTTAACATCATACTTTTTACATGTGATAAGCGATAAGAGTGATTGAATTTGCTTAGATTTCACCACAGCGAAATATGTGTGTGTGAAAAATTGTTAAATGATTTTTTAACAATTTGAAAATAAAATTTCTATTTTGGAACTGAGCGGGTCTCTAATAAACGTGTTCTCTTTCAACTCTTGATAAGCATTAAAATTAAATTAAGCTCACTAGAACTCAGGTGCCACTTATTTTCTAATCATGTTCTGACGTCAGTAAATTGTTTAATGAAAAAACATTGAAAAATACCAGTACAATTAAATATACAAAATATTGTATGAGCGAAAAACGTGTCATATCAAGTAAGCCAAACATTGAAATAACATAGTTATCAGTTTCAAATTAAATTCTACATTAATATTGAAATTCTCCACACATCACATATTATAAATCAACATTTGGCAAAATAAAAATAATATATACGTTCTTTTAATGAACGAAAAAGTAAAATCTAACTTGCAAATCTGGATATAAAGTATTTTATCTTGTATATAATATATATTATATTATGTTGGAAATAAAATTAATACATTTTGTGTTTTAAATATTTTAAAGCGGAATTTCCTGTTTTATGTTTTTCGAGAGGACATGTCCCTTTCTTGATATATTTATATTTGGTAATTCTTTTGTTTCCGGAATGTCCAATCACGCAAATTTGTATTCGTCAGACGAGATAAATAAAATTCGTAAAAAAATAATAATATTTAAACTTTGGCTCATTATTAAATTTTGTTTTGCAGTAAACAAAGCAGGACACATTTGGATTTTTTTTATTCAAACGAGCTCTGAAAATATAGAACAGTTCGTGTTTTTCATTTGAAAAGTATGTCGAAATATAAAAGCAATCCTAAATCGTGCTTTATTGTGTGCTCATAATGCCGAAATAATTCTGAATAGACCCATTCAATGAAATGTCCATAATGCGAGGAAATAAATATTTGAAAAATAAAATATTAGTAAATTTGGACATAATAAATGATTAAAGGTACGAATCGTTTTTTGATGAAAAAAATACACGG
This sequence comes from Himalopsyche anomala, assembly GCA_031772345.1. Lineage (NCBI taxonomy): Eukaryota > Metazoa > Arthropoda > Insecta > Trichoptera > Rhyacophilidae > Himalopsyche > Himalopsyche anomala. Next base: position 14,343,312 of record CM062842.1, read on the forward strand.
TTTCCCCAAAATTTTTTTTTTTGATAAATTAATTTCAAAGCTGGCCGAATTCGACCAGTGATTGTGTAAATTTAATTTGCATGAATAGTTTTCACAACTAAATATTTGAGAAATATCTTGTTTGTTATTAAAAAAACTATTATTTTGTGTTGTTATTGTAATAAAAAAGTAGAGTTGTTCAATCACAAATTTAATTGGCTTAGTGAGAATGTATTTTTAAAGAAAACCAATTGTAGCAGTATTACTTTGAGTTACAAATAAATTAGTAAATAATTTAGAAATTTGTTTTTCTTTCAGCATCTTTTTAATAAAGTATTTGAATAGATATGCCTGCTGCGTGAACGAGTGGTCAAAGTTGTCGGTTTCAGTTACGAAAGTCACAAGATCGAATGCCAGTACGAACAGTTAATATATTTAGATTTTTAATTGATTTATAGATTTCTGTCCAAATACATGGATGTATGTGATTTTTGAACTCATTTTCAGTCATTTCCTGTCCTACAAACGGAAGCAGCGTGGTCGATTAACCAACCACTAATTCTGTCCTAGTCTTATCCTACTATCATGGCCCTTCATGAAAAAAGAGAGGTTGCGCAATTGATTAAAAAACAGTTATCGTAAAAAAACTTCCGATAGATAAATTATATTAAGAGTACATATGCTTCAAATCGAGAGCGAACATGTTTAAAAAACTGCCTAAGCTCACTCAAATCTATGTCGAATTTTTAATCAATTTCGTTGAATAGTTTCAAAACTTTTAACTTTTTATTAGCAAACTGTAAAAAAATACATTATTGTTCACTTTTCAAAAACCATTAATATTCCAGATATTTAAATGAAATTATGTCAATTCACAGAAGTGAACTAATCAGACTATTATTAAGCTAAAAAACAAACGACTGGCTTGGAAATATTGCCGTGAAAAGCCACTGATGACCATCCATAGGATGTATTTGGAGAAACTACGAGACCCTGAGACGACCTGGGAGGAAGCAAGGAAGCTGGGATAGGATAGAAAATCTTGGAGAAACTGTGTGCTGTCCATATGATCCAAATACGGAGTAGATATGGATAAAAAGTACAATACTTGTTGTCTTAGATACCCAATCTCGGATTTTTTTGTGATCCTGGGACTTTGGGATTGAACGTTTAACAAAAAATCTTATATAATACGGGATTCTCAAAATAAACCAAAATTTGGAAGCCTGTTTTTTTATTATTTTTTACCCATAGCTCAACTTTCTCTAATTTTTTAAATCCTGGGATTAGAACTGTCACAATCCCGGGATTTTGGGATTTTAGAATTGGACGAGATTACGATATTGAAGAGCCTATTCATGATCATGCCATATCTCAATGTTGGAACCTTATTCGTACTAAGAAAACTCTTTCCGCTAGACTATATTGGCCACTGAGATGAGAGAATTAAGCTTTCTGTCATGAGTGGCTTATTTTTAAAGCTACACCAAAAAATCCTTTTTTATATGGTGACTTGGAGACATGATGATACCCAATAGCGTGTGATAGAAATTATCAGATCAAGGTAGCTCGTCTGAAAAAGTGAATGTGAGTGATTATTTGTAGACAATGTAATTCAAACTGGCTGTGAAACACTGGTCCCATATATTATACATGATAGATAATTATGGAATAGTCACTTGTAACGAATCTCTTCTTATAAACATGACGCATGCAAGTCGCAAGAGAAGCTTAATTATACGCTGTAACGAGAAGCTTCATAACTTTAATCTTAAACGCAAAGAAGACTCTTCTTCCCTTAACCATAAACGAATTTAATACGCTTTTTAAAAGTTTTCCGACATACTCCGCCCAAGGATGAGCTCTCATGACGTAATATAAAATTACCGTTGAATTTGTTTTTAATCAAGCAGATTATCTTGAATTTTATTTCGTGATGCAAAATTTCTAGCGTCTCAGTCTTTTTTATTTACATGAAAGGACTACAACCCCTTACGATGAAGTTGTGAAGTAAAATGATAATATTTAAAAAACAAATAAATAAATTCTTAAACTTTAACGTTTATTTGTTTTTTTTATATATCTTGCAGCTGATTTATAAGTTGAATTTCTTCATTTTGAAAAATTCAAACTTAAAAAAATACTTATCTGTACACTTTGAGCCATGAATTGTGAGTATAATATATGCCAATATAGCAAAACTTTCGATGATTTATCGGTTTTTGTTCAAAGGCATGGCTGTTTGTGATGTCTTAACTTCCCTCCCATCATTTTAATCCTTCTTATCCTTCAATAACTGGGCTTAGCGAGAGAACAGTTATCGTAGAAAAACTTCTGTCCACAGGGAAGCCATATGCTCGAAATTGGGAGTGGACATGGATAAAAAAAAATATAGAAAAATATTGCTTACTAATAAAAACAATAAAATATGTACACATAAATTATTAATAATAATAATTTAGAACTTCGAATGTAGGTGCTTGATGGAACATTAATATCCAATTTGAATTATTTTGATTCTGTGCTCTTTCATAATTTTTTTCGAGTCCGAAAAGCGAAACACGGGTCGTAATCGACAAAATTTATGTAAAAACACAGAATTAAAATAAATTAAACTTGTTATAAATGATCAATTCAGTGATTCAAATATTTTCTGTTTATTTATTATTAAATATGAACATTTTATTTATATTATACTAGACTGAAAAGCGTCTTTTCTGTCATACAAACTATCTGATCAAATCCAAGCAGCGAGTTTCGTTTAAATTTTGTTAAGTAGGCAACATCTTGTAATTTTTAGATTGGCTTGTTGAAGTGTCAAATATCAGTCTTTTTGAATGATAATTAATGAATATTAGGAAAAGACTAAAAGCATAATTTGACATTCGAGGTTCGTACAACAAAATATTTCATCAAGATGTTTACACATATAAGAATATGCAGTAGATTAGTATATTAATGGCATCAAAACAGATACATTACAATGATTTTTTATATCTATACCTGCTCAAAGTAGTAAAATTTCTGTTTCTAAATTTAATATGGAAACATTTTAAAAAGTACCTGTTAAAAATGATAGTCAATAAAGTTAGCTTAAAGTATTTCTTGCCGTAGCATTACATAAAATTTGAGCACTTTACCGATATACGGGTGTACTATAAACCGCCCCAAAATACAAACCACAAACCCTGATTTATAACGCGCGACCCATTTCGACGTCCTGAAATAGAACGAAGTCTAATATACTCGGCTTAAGGAAATTCGAATAAAACAGCGCTGGGAGCAAGGCTCTGCGCTCGTAGCTTTATATTTTATATCGTAAAATGACACCGGATATTCCAGATGAAAAATAAACATGATAGACGCCAGCACGGGGACAGAAACTATGCAAAATATGCTGCGAAAAACATTTCAAAAGCGCATTTTTGTGGGAGGAAACACAAGGAAAAAATTGGAATTTGGTGCGGAGAGAGTAGTTATTTAACTGCATCGTCGGAAGCTTGGCATCAGATGGGCAATATTTTTGAACGAATATGTTCTACAAATCGTTTTTTGAATTATTTAATATCAGAGTGACTTTGTATCTGATAAGAAAATATTTTGGCAATATGGTTGGCAACTTTATTTTTTTACTGGACAGTCAAAATCGAATATTACAATACAAAACAATAGTAATACAATTAAATATTTTTTTTACATAAATACAACAAAAAAATACAAATTATTCTTATTTTTTAAACTGTAAGTTAAGTAACGAGCCAAAAATTGATTGAAATCAAGACGATAACGTCAATATTTTTAAAAAGAAAATTTAAAACTATTCATCATTGTAAAGTTTGTGACACTATTTTTTTTCAACCAGCATTTAAATTTTATTTAATATCATGCAAGAAAAAATATATCTCAACGTTGCATTTAAATATTACTTTCAGCATCCTGAGAGATAAAATCTTTGAAATGAAGACTAGCGAATTTTTAACTTAGCCTTTCTTTGCCACTCAAAGTAGATTTAATAGCAGAGCAAGACGGATTCATTCATATAAAGTTGTAATGACAAGAGGAAAAAATATATTACCATAGTGATACAATAAAAATAAAAGTCATCAATAAAAAAGATACTATTTAAAACAATAAAACACTTTTTGTTCTCTTCTCTGATTATTTATTAAATAAATAACGAGACAGGTTTTGCTCATTGCAAGTATTATAATGTGATGAATTTTGTAACCCGCTGTAGTTTAGTGGATTTGAGTTCGATTCCTGGTAAGGTAATTATCAAATTTAGATTTTTAAATTTAAATTTGAGACCCATTATGCGATCTCAATTTACTTCGAGTTAATCTCGAGTGACTTACAAAATTTATGATCTTCCAACATTAAAATATTTGACGAATTGGTATTGGCTTTAGTGCCGAATATATTTTTATAATTATTTTTGTAATCATATTTAAAAAAAAAAAAATATTTTTAATTTGATTTTTTTCACCCAGGCTTGACATTGAACGTCTTGAAAAAAAGATTCGCTGTGAAGGATATTGAAGGATTGCCAACAGATGAAAAATAAAATTCTTAGTAGTAAACGCCTCTTTGAAGTTTTTAATAAAAAGTGAATATTATTAATATTCAAAATCTGAATGAAGACTTATTTATAAGGGAGGGGGGGGCGCTCTCAACTCAGGGTATTTGTACACGCTGTTGAGAAAGTAATGCATGTTTAGTTTCTTTTCATTTAATAAAGATATCTTTAAATTTGGCGTAAAGACGTAAGAAGTTGTGTCGTTTAAATTAACTCGATGTTAAGATGGGGGTCGTTTAGGGACCCCAGTGGTTTCCACATTATTGGCCTTATTCTTATGAATTTAAAAAAAAAAAAATCTAGGGGCTTTAAAATATCTCTCTGCATCATTCCTCATACATTTTTTTTTAAAAATCCATAAATAATCATATTTTAAGTTGCGCGTAAAAAGACGTCATTCCAGCACAAATATGAATTTGCAACTGACGCTTTTAGCCCAACTATCTTACGAACCATCGCTTATCGCGGGCGCTTATCTCGTTATCGCATTATCGCGTTATCGCGTATTTATATAAACTACAAAAGGTCCAAAAAACTATGATATAAGAATACCTTTATTATAAACATTGTGTCACCCATATTAAAATATATATTTAAGAAAATGTGGGTATTGGGATCGCATTTCTTGAGCTTAGAACCGGAAAAGTTAAAAAAATATCGTTTTTGATATTGAGCTTTTGGGCCTCTTAATGAGTTGATATAAATAAAAAACTGTCAGCTGAAAACATTTTCACTTTTGTAAAAGTTAGAAATTACATAAAAGGTATGATGTTTGAGTTTTAGGCCAGACGCTTTTTGTTTATTCATGTTCAAAAATTGATTCGACTGTGTGAGCTTGCTTGAATTTTGTATGCAATTATAAAATGAATATAAAAAAATGGTCCATTCAATAGTTTGGCCATATTATCGATTATCTATTTTACGGTCATAACGTACAGGATGCCGTCGGTTTACGAGCATCCTGTACGAAAAAGGGGAAATGGGAAATCCGAAAAAACCGAAATACCTTGAATACAAAAGGATCGAATTCCATACCGATCAAAGAATTTTCTTTTATTAGGACCCATTCCATGTAGGCCAGAATTGAGTTACCACATGAAATAAATTAATGCTCTTTCTCACGAAAATCGCCGAGACATTTAATACAGTAAATATGTTGTTGATTATATTTTGTATCGACACATTCTTTTATGAGGATTTTATCTATTTTTGTTTTGCTCATAAGGCATTCGTACTAATAAATATTCAGTTTTATTTTAATAAAATATATACAAGATTATTGCTGTGGGCATGAAAGTACTAACCATTTTTTTCTTTTAAGTTCAATACCCCATTCTTACTAACAAAATTTTATTTATTATTCTTGATTTTTTAATTAAAGCGCCATTATACAAAAACATCACAATTAAAATCGTTCTATAAGTAGTTTGTAAAATAAAATATAAGTAATTATTTATTTAGTCTTTTTTTCTGTATTAAAGTTTTAGTAATTAAACAGTGAAAACAAATCTAAAATATAACTCTCCTATATAATTAAATTATATTAAACAAATAAAAATAATATTTAAAAAAACATCAATCTTTATAAAAAAGCAAGCTTAAATGTCATTAAAGCGAGAAAGGTCAAAAATTATATCGAATTATGAATTCGTTAAGTTTGTTTGCTATTGTGTTTTACTAAATTCGTCAATTACGTCAGCAAAAGTTTTCCAATCGATCAAAGGCTTTTTGCTTTACACACTTTGTCTATTCTAATCATAAAATAATGTTATTGAGAAACTTTTTTAATAATTACAGTAGTCAAAAAACTAAAAGTAACATGGTATATTATATAATAATAAAGCATTTTAAATAAAAGTGATACCTTCAAACAAACATAAAGACAACTTCTGATCATTATGTATTTTTTTTATCCACGTCCACTCCTAATGTAAAGCTAAGGCCTCCTAATAGAGGTATCTCAACAGATTTTTTCTACGAGAACTATTTGTTACTCAGTCATTCAACCTCACTTTTTTCAAAGTGAGTAGTAAGGAAAGAACAGTGGTTAAAGAAACAGGACTAGTGGTTAACTAATCACTATTGCGACACTCAGTTATTAAAGGATCAAAAGAATGGGAGGATTGGAAATGATGTGAATTGACATCACAAACACCCAGTCTTCGATCACAAATTTGAATTGAATAATTCTTAAATTCACTATGATCTGACCGGGAATCGAACCCAGACAGTAGAGCAAGCTCTAATCAACTGGGCTACAGCAGGCGACAATTATGCAATACCACCATACAATTATTGTGATGCTGCTTAGCTCAACCCAATAATAAATAAATATTTTTTAACAATAAAAAAATAATTTTCTTGCACGAGTCATATTCAAGATTTTTACTCATTAAATTACACACTATTTAGTACTAATCACTGCTTGCGTGTATGAAGAATATTTTAATCCATAAAAATATGTGTTTTCCATACGATAGAACGAATAGTCAAAAAAATAAACATCTTTTTTAATATTATCGATATTTTTGGCGGTAACTTAAGAAATGCATTTTTTTAATAAACAATTATATTTGATAACTCTGTTATTCCACTGACCGAGCTGCAAATTGTAATAAAGATGCTTTTTAAAAAAGATAAAACGTTTCACAATTTGAAAAATTATTCGAATATTATAAAAAGTAGAATTATCCATTTTTCAAAGTTGTAAGAAAAACACGAAACACATATTGTTGGGTTTTTCAATTTTATCAATTTAAACACAATTTTAAACATAGCTCATCAACGAGTGCAACTTGAAATTTGTATGGGACATCACTTAAAGTAACTCTGTGATTGGTCGAAATCCTGATTTACCAAACTGTTCTACTTTTGTTTCCAACGTCGTGGACAGTTTTTGCTTTTGATACCAAGCATCATTTTCTTTTGCGTTTTTATACCACATTTATTTGTTTTTTTTTTTTTTTCAATTTCTATCCATACACTATAACCAGCAAAATAATGTGACAGCATTAGTTTAATTTCAACATATATGGGATAGTTTTGCTTTTGATACCAGACGACTCATATATTACTTCACGGCAAGGTGGCAAACAATCAAATAAATAAGCAAATAAAAGCTTTACGAGTCAATCGTATTTTTCATTTCGGAAAAATAATGTTGTCAAACGTTTTAATATTTACAAGCTTAAAATATTGGATTTCTTTCTACGAGAACTGTTACTCAGTCGCTCAACCTTTTTTTTCCAAAAAGAGTATCAGAGATAGAAGGATAAGGCTAGGACAGGACTTGTGGTTAACTAAGCCAACAGCGGCAATCACTGCGCCATAGGTAATTTATTAGCCTATCGACACAATTTGTTTCCGAAAAAAACTGTGATTAAAAAAGTGTCAACAAAAACAGCTGTTTTTTTAGATCTTTACTGTTTATTTACCCTATTATAATAAAGTCCTACCAAGTAAATGCCAAGTCAATCAACAACTACCTTTAAATGTGTTTAGGAAAATACAATTCATTCCAGTTTTCACTCGATAAAAAAGATCATACTATTATGTTTATGTTAGATTTTCTGATTCTGTAGTATTTGTTCAAAAGTTGAGTATAAATGGACTGCTTTTCTGTTATCTATCTGTTATCCTTATGTTTCCTATTTACACAAGTGTCTCGTAGGCCAAAGTTTTCATTCGAGTTCTATCGTAGATGATATAAACAGTGACATGGGTTATGATAATACAACACGGAGTCGTGGTCGACTTTACTCTCTGCAAAGGAAATTGAATTTGATAGGATGCTAACGTTGAAATGTTTCTAGACCATATTTCAATTAACGCAAGGTAGAAAACACGTAGGTGTTAAATTCACCTTGAAAACACCAAAATTTTGCGTCTGCCATGAATTAAATTCGGCTTAAATTAAATCTCTCGGTTATACCTCTGAAATAATTTTATTCAACGGGTAAAATTGAATTAACGCTCTGAGCCATAGAATTACTAGTTTAATTGAGTAATAATATTTATATTTAGTGGTGTTTTTTAATCGCTGTCAATATTTAAATTATTAAAAAAATTCCGAAAACCTTTTACTATGAACTATACTCTTAAATTGTGGGGCTATAATGCAAAACGTACTTTTTCTAAAATGAGCGGTATTATGTAAAGTATGCATATAAGGCAATTTAAGCCTTAAGAATCGACTGGTCATATTAGATTTAAAATAACATGTCTAAAACACACGTTTTGAAATAGAAATCATATTTTTATGCAAATATTACTTTGTTTGTGTTATTCTTTATAGTATTTGACTAAACTGAAATGTTCTAGTTTTGGAAATAGTACGTTTTGCATTATAAGCCCAAAAATTACCTTTATGAGTTGAAGATCAAAGATTATGATTGTATTACTTAAAAATCTTAATTTTAAGCTCACACTGACCTCCTTCTATACAAACACAAAAAAGCATTTTTATACTGTAGCAAATTTGTTTAAAAGCTTAAAAAATATTTTAAGGAATAGATAATTTAAAAATGCTTATCGTGATGGCAAAAAGCAGACCATATTATAATCTGTAGGCCTAATGCCTAAAAAAATGAAGCTGCCCAAAGAAAATATTAGGTCATTGTTCAAATGATATTTTTAAAGCTTCGCTCACATCTTGTATAGTGACTGCTATTTTAATAGCATTATAAGATTTATAAAATAAAAAATTAAACAATGTAATATTTAAGAATTGTAATATTATAATATAAATGTAATATTTAAGAATTTCTTCGAATCTTGTTTAAATTTTTAAAAAAATCAGCTTAATTCATTTTATTGTACAGCTGGATAGACTAAAAAAAGTGCTTAACTTTGATTGACATATTGATAATTAGTGTATCTTAAAGGTAGATATACGCTAAGCCTTTTGGATGCCGTAGAAAAATGTACGTTTGTACTTAGCACACCGGCAATTATTAATTATATTCGTTATTGACGAAGTCACTCGTCTTTGGCGTGTTGAGCATGACAAATTTGACGATATATCTCATCTGTGGCAGCCATCCAGTTAAATGTAATTATAAGTAAACAATAAATGAAACATTACATAAGAAAAGCTGGTTGAATTATCTGTATTTTTCAGTCATAGAAAATATTAATGTAACCAGATAATCAATCTCTTTACGCTCTGGGCGTATGCCTTCAATATAAATCCAAAAAAATATTGCAAATTATTTTCGAAGCGTAACGAGTACAACAAATGCTTTAGAGCTTCACCACTTGACTAAGGCGAACAGCAAACAATATCAACTTTAGATATATAATAATATATGGGATATATACACATAATGCCAAAAGGCTAAGTTTATCGCTTGGAGGGGTTGTTTATTTACTTTAAAACAAAGACAAACTAGAACGGGTCAAAACGGATATATTTAATGTTAAGATGAATATCTAAATTAAATTTTGAATTGGTATACAAACTCTGCCCCAAGGTTTCAACTTAATTAACTAAAAGGTAAAAAGCCACACTGTCCCGTCATACGATTATAATTAAATTAAAAGTTTAACAAAAGAAACGTAATATGTAAAAATCGTTTTCAAAAACAATCTTTATTAATTTCATTTATTAACAACCATGTCTGCCAATTATTCATTGTTTGATACTTAAGATTTCATGTCAGATTATTATTCTTGTTGGCGAAGCCTTGACGTAACGACGATATACTACAATGAAAAGAAAATGTTGCTGACTGGTCTAAGACTTACCTCTATGAAATTGTATTTTCCTTTTTATAACATATCCGGTCACCACTTGGCGTCTCAAGGATTCCGTGTCGCCGAACTGTCGTTGTGTGTCGACAATTTCCGGGAAGTGTTCTTCAGGTTATCTGAAGCTGTCAACTTTCTCGATGTGATGGTCAGAGGTCAGATTGTGTTTTGAAAATTGTATTTACACATCGCTTTTTCATGTATTATACTTTGTACTATACATACTCTTTAACTGTCGATTGTTATTTGAGTATGAAACTTTGATAAATATGTATGTATTTTTAAAATTCAGGAAAACAAGGCTCTTATGTCTTAGTTTGATTTCAGTACACTTTTATCCCTATCCTGCTCAAAAACAACTTTATTGATTGCAATTAACGTTTTGTAATCTCTATTGAAATCGTCAAGCCAGTAAAAAAGTGTCTCACGAATATTTGGTCTATCTTTTTATTTTAGACGAATTTTTATTTATAAAACTTGATGCTTGTTGTTTCTAAAACATAAACTCGCCCGTCACTTCTTTTCCAATTAATGATTTAATCTCCTAGTGATATCACAAGAATCTTCATTTTTCATGCATAGTAGAGTAAATTAAGTGCAACTCTCAACCAATGCTCCCTCTAAGGCAAAAGATTAACTGCGCGGAAATTTATAAGGCTGCGCGGACCGATCAAATATTAATTGACCAAGTGTCTTCTAGTGCGCGCCAACCAGGAATGAGTGCGCGGGGGCTTCCCAATTTCTGCGCGGCCGCGCACGCGCGCAGCTTAGAGGGAACGTTGCTCTCAACAACTAAAGACGTGTGCAGAAATCAATGAATTTAAGTCAATATACTTTGTCTTGTGTGGTTTTCAACACTTTGAAAAATATATTTGGCGAAAAATATAGAAAGAATATAATACTTTGTCTATGAAAAACAAAACACACATAATTAAATTGAAGTGAATTTTAATCTCGATTTAAATTATTTGAAATAATTTGGAATAATTAAAAAGACTTCTCGTTGTAGTTTATTGAGTGGTAGTGCATTTATATTGGTATGGTTATTCAATTTATTGTTTTATTCTCGTAAAATAATAAACATATTTCTTCTTGAAAATATATGAACACTGTGTTCAATAATAATGTATGTTTTGAGAATCCAATATCAGATAATTCGTAAAAAATACCTAATTGTCATATATTATTCAAATTGAGTTGACTCATTGATTTCTGTTTGTAGAATACAAAATTTATTTCACATTTTGCAAGACAGCTTATGGTCACTATTTAAAATATAAGGTGTCGATTTCGTCATTGTAATTTTGTAGTTAGATAAAAAAAATAAAAAAAAAACCAACAGAGTTGAAATGACGAGTGTGTTTATAAAATGATGACGTATATTTTAATTATCCTATAAATTACGTCTGTATTAAAAGTGAAAAATACTTTCTCCAGATGAAGCGTACAATGTCCATTCTCTGTACTTGAAGAATTCATTAAACGGAATAGAAATGCAAATAAACGCATATTGTACATTATACAAAGCAACATTGCTGAATAGAACAACGGCGTCTAATGAGAAGGAGAAGCACAGCTACAATCCTTCTCCCCTCTGCATTGTTCCACAGAGCTTTCCGACAACTTTCCACGCTGTCACTGTTACAAATTAAACTCTAAGTAAAGGCAAACATAGTGTTTTGTTTCTAATATATGTATTTGTATTTTGTTATTAAGTTTATTGTTGCGTATTCAAAATTAATTCAGTATTTATTTTTCTGCATTTCAATTTACAAAATTATGTACATATGTTAAGGATTTACTTTTGATATACTTATTGTAAAGAATATAATATAATCACTTTTAGGGTGTTCACTGTCAATACTTGGTGGAAAGGCATTATATTAGTAAAAACACAATATTCCTTTGTACTTCATTCCATTTTATTTAATATGTCAGGACCGGTTTCGCTCATTACGAGCATCGTCAACTGATAAGAAATATAATTTAACAATGCTATTGATACAAAAATGAACAGTTATAAACAACAATTGGGATTGAAAAGAAAATACCAATTACATTAAAAGTGATTCTAAAATAGCACAAAATTAAAATGTTTAACACATCTAACATATAATTAAAAAGTCATCTCAGATTAAAAAAATTAGAATGGGGATTGAAAGTAATTACAAACATAATTAAAATTTGGGAATTCTCATTGTATCACTTTGTCAAAGAATTCACTTTTAATGTAATTGGTATTTTCTTTTCAATGCCAATTGTTGTTTATAACTGTTCATTTTTGTATAAATAGCATTGTTAAATTATATTTCTTATCACTTGACGATGCTCGTAATGAGCGAAACCGGTCCTGACATATTAAATAAAGTGGAATGAAGTACAAAGGAATATTGTGTTTTTACTAATATAATATAAATTAAAATAAGCGATGGCTTTATATTTTTTGTATTTGTAAAACATCTCGTCGATTATTAGATTATATGAAATAATATTTAAGTCTAAATTTAAGTTTATTTCTAACGAAAATATAGTATTTCATTAAAAAACAAATGTTAGCAATAAATAAACTATTTTGATTTACACGCCCAAAATTTTACAAATGTTCTGTATGAATTCCTATTGAATAAGCTTTCTGTACTCCTATGTTTTACAATGAAAACTCAAATAATAAAAATAATAAAAGATTTTTAGTACTTTTTCCACATAAAATCAGGACCGGTTTTGCTCATCGCAAGCATTATCAACTGATAAGAAAAATATATAAACTTATACAAATTAAATTGAAATAAAAGATGTAAGCAACTACTAACAATCCTTTTCAGTGTCAGTAGTTGCTTACACCTTTTATTTCAATTTAATTTGTATAAATAGCACTGTTTATATATTTTTCTTATAAGTTGATAATGCTCGTGATGAGCGAAACCGGTCCTGATCAAATAAATTTTAAGTAGAAAAAGTACTAAAAATCTTTTATTATTTTTATTATAATGCCATTCCACCAAGTATTGACAGTGAACACCTTAAAAGTGAAAACTCAAATATATTGAAAAGTTAACCATGTATTGCGTTATGCGTTTTCAAATACCAAAACATAGTTTTTATGTTTTTTTTATACATTTTTCTTATACAGTACTATGTAAACATAGTTGAAATTATTACAGTATCAATGTCACATTATTATATATAAAAGCAGATGAGTTATTGGGTCCGTGGTCTAGTGATCAATGTAATTCGCTTCAGTTGTGGAGATTACGAGTTTGATTCTCAGTACGGACAGATTTTTCAATCGATTTCCAATATGCTTCCGTTCGATAGCAAGGATGACTGCGTTGTCGAAATTTCTCTTCCACCGTCTTATACTAAATATAAGACGTTGCGAGAGTGATTAACAAACCGCTAGTTGTATTCTACACCTTTTCTACTATCCATTTTCACTCTGAAAAAAGAGGTCAATCAACTGAGTAAGAAACTGTTCTCGTAGAAAAAAAATGACAGTATTGGAACCGGGCGTAGTTTAAATAAATAAACGATTATCTAGTAATAAGATTTCATTAAAATCTTTACATGTTTGACGCGTAATTGGATGCTGTTTTTTTTTCTACCTGGCTGCTGTCTCTGAATGATTTTCAATAAATTGAAATACAATCTAAAGATGCTGATACGCCACACCAACTTGTCGATAATAAGGTAACTTACCAAGCCTTTAAAAATTGTGGTGTCTAACGGAGAGAAAGTATACTTCAACTCATAAAACTTTTTCTTAATATATGTACTCAAAATTCTAAGGGGATTGATTTTCTGCACGCCACCAAGTCTCGAGTATTCAGCCTAGAAAGCTTCCATTTAACAAAAAAAAATCTGTAGGTAAGTATCACGTTTACTTCGCCACTTGATACTGATGTATAAAATTAGCTGGTAGAAAAACAATGTTATGAAATTCCGTTTAGTATTCTCCATAAACACGATTTTTCTTTAGCTATCCTGTAAGTTGATTTCGTGCTTAATTTTTTTTGCATATATAAAATTAAGTAATGTAAAGTATTCATTTTTCTAATATATTTCTTTAATTTGGAAGAGAGTATTTTCTTAAATCTTTTAAAGTCAATTTGATGGCGCTTACAAGTAAATTTGTTGTTTATAAATTTCATGACTGTAATAAAAGATAACTTGCAGAACTTAATCCAGATTGTCTTTTCATATACAAGTCAAAATCACGTTTAGAAGAAAATACATTGTTTTATGTATATTTAAAAAAATAAACGATGACGAAGTCGAAATGAGAATATTCGTTTTTCTCTGACGGTTAAATATACAGACAATATTTGAATTTATTTACTTGCATTAATAAAGTGCTTTACTTTTTATAAATTTTCCAATAGTAACTGCCATTAAATTTTACGAGAGATCCCTTGTGTATTTTGTGAATTATGATGTATTCAAAATCCGAGAAAATATGTATGTAGAAAAAGTTAAAACATTCTTATCTCATCGGTTGAGACGTTCAAACTTAATCGCCTAAGGGTAGGTTTATAAGTACCACGAAAGAAATTTCAACAATGAAATGCCTTATCCACACTCCTACACGTACGGCGTGTATGAAAGATATCATGGTAAGTTATGACAACCATAAAATTTATCGATACTTGAAACACTAAAGTTTGATAAAAACACGCAAACGAAATTATTATTTAATGATATATATTACTGGGCAAAATTGGTCACATAATAACAACTCGAAATACGTGTTTTCCTTTAATATTAGATGTTACACATTGAAAGTGATAAAAATATTAAAGAAAATATATCTTTACATTGTTGGAATATTTTTTTTTTGGAAGTCATTTAACGAATGAGTTTTAATACAGCTGTTTTCCCTTCTAAAGAATAAAATGTAGTAGAACATTTTTATTTGATTCGGCAGTAAATTCGTGTAATTTTATTATTAATATAAAATTAAATTGAATAACTTTGTTACTCTACATGTGATGTTACAATTTGTGAGACTGTCTAAGAATGAAAACTATTCGCGCTGGGCAAGTTGATTTCAAGACTGATCTTGTGAGTATGCCAAACAGGACGTTAATCATGTTCTCTGGGACTGCTCTGAGATGGAATCCAAACGAGCAGAACTGTCTGCTGTAGTCCGTTCTCACACACGCCTATTAAGCCTCTCTGACTCGATTGCAACCAAAGCTAACTTCACGACATTTGAAAAGTTATCTAATTTATTTGGGGATCGTTATAACCTTGGTTACTTACTAGAGTCAATAAACTCAACTATAACGATGAGCTCTCAGTATACGGATTATACACAGGATACTTGGTATCAATTTGATCTAAGTGGCTGAGCTGGTCACACTTATTATTATTTATATTTTCTCTATTTCAGTAAATGGTTCCAAATTAGTTCCGTGCAGTTCTGTTAAGGCCATTAATGTAAAGGGCAGACTCCTTTTTTCTGTAGATAGCGTTTTGAAAGACGGCCATAAAACGTTGGCTGCCTATTTACAACGTGTAGTGGTGAGAAACTACGTTTTCTGAGAATGATTATTAAAATAAAGAAACACGTTACATAGTTTGTAACATAACATTTGGAGTAACATAATTATTAAACTTAATTTTTCATCAGAAAATAATAGATTAAAACCGTGTGTCCAAATGAAATTTTAAACATTTAATTTCAGTTTATTAGCTCAAATGCTTGGCAAAAGACTATCTTTTTGGCTATATTATATAAAAATAAAAAAACGTTATTAGTTCACAGTGTAAACATTATTCACAAAAATCAACGTTACTATTATGTTAAAATAGTCAGGCTGTCGCTATTTCAAGTGAAATTTGCGGACATTTAATGTTTTTTTAATACAAAAAAAAACAAAAAATGCAACGTAATTTTGAAATTTATTAGTAGATAATTCAACTGGTTCAATAATAAAGATAAAATAATATGAATTTACGGTTGTATCTTGGTTTGCTAATTGTATTAACTTTAAAAGTTTTCATAATATGGTAGTCGCTACATTTTATTTAAAAAGTATAACATTTAATATATTATTTTAAATACAATTGTACACCACTGGAATAATATTATATAAAACGAACCGTCATCAAATAGACGAATTATACGAGAGACTTTAGAAAATCTCTGAAATATGCTAATTTGAAAAAAGTTTTTTTACCTAATTTTTAAATAAGATTAAATATAATCTACGATTTTTTTAACTTCATTGTCTAGACAACTTAATTACTAAAAGTAGATTCATAGTATAATGATAAGTGATTAGAAACGATATTAAGCATTTGCTTTAGCAAATTTCATTTTATTCAATGCTCAATTAAGGTTTATCTAATTTAGTTATTCTTAAAAATTTCAACCATAAATTTCGTTATGTGGACTTTTTGCGTTAAAATAAAACTCTACTTTATTTTATTTGACTTTGTGGCCGAGTTTCAACGTCGTTGACTTAGGACACGGAGGTCACGGGTTCGATTCCCAGTACGGACAGTTTTTATAGATTGATTTTTCAATCAATATATGAACTTCTGTTCAAAGACATGGATGTAACTGATGTCTTGAATTCCCTCCCACCAATCCTATCCTAAATAAGCTAACCACTAGTTCTGTCCTACTCATATCTTTCTATCTCTACTTTATTTGAAAAAAAAGAAGAGTTGAGCAATTGACTAACAAAAAGTTCTCGTAGAAAATATTCTGTTTAGATACCTCCGTATGCTCAGCATAGTTTTTTTTACCATTGCGTATGGCTTTCACAATGATTTAAAATAATTCCCATTATTTTGAATTGGATATAATTTTGAACGAATGATTGCATACTTTTTAATTTTTTTGTAAATTAAGTCACTCAACGGAAAAAAATACATTATATTAAAAAAAAAAAATCGTGTATGTCTTATTTTCAAACGAGGCACCGCGGAATTTAAATGGTAAGTGATGATAATAATAATTACGACAGGCGCTAGACCTAACGATCGTGGAAAGTGTACAAAAAACATACCGGATAGAGTTATCTCGCATGAAATCCGGAAGTTTGTGGCACTCGAGAAGGAAGAGGATTCTTCAGGATACCCAGCATGTAAATATTGTGAAACAGACCGCGTAATGACTTGCAAACAAATGCGCAAAGTATTAAATTGTGAACAACTTTTTTAACCGAAAGTTTTTGTTATCTATAATTGTCAAAATTTAATGGTTTTATATAAATATTAAACATAAAAAAAATGTTTACGCATGCAGTCAACATTTTAATATCACTTTTATATTTCGCTTTATGAGATTTTTTTATAGGATATTACATTTTATTATTGGTTTGCAACTGAATTACGATACTTATTTTCCCAAGACTAGAAAAGATGGGCTTTTTTCATGTTGAAAAATCTACATTTCGTTCGACGCTTGTAAGCTTAAATTTATACCATCAATTTGATGTATAATAAGAATGTCTTGCAATGGTTTTCAATCAACTTTATAGTGTTAACTGTCTTCTCTTAGAGGGAGGTTTTTTTTGTAAATTTTCATTATTGATAGTTCAAGTTCATCTGTACACTTCAATCAATAGAAGTGCTAAAAAAAAACCCGTATACATATGAACGATTCAAATTTGATATTGGACTTTGATTAAGCACTTTCAGTCAAAATTATAAATTATTAGTGGACGATATTGAGTAAAAAAAAATTTCTCGGCCGTGTGTCTACAATATAAAAAAATACATCGCTGTATTTTGGTCATTTTCATTCCTTTACAATCGTTGCTGACGGAAAAGCGTGATCAATACAGAGGTGAGCAATTCTCAATAAAACCAGTTCACAGGGACACCATATGCATTCAAATGTAAATCAAATTAAACATACTTCCTCAAGTATCCATTTTTTTATTATTATTAATATTTTTTCGTCGTGAGTGAAGTGACTATGGGATAACATTATCATCAAAAGCAAGAAATTTAATTTTTATACAATGATACATACAAATACAAATCGAGTCTGTACACTGAGATACTGTAGAAAATGAGCTTGAAATTGATTAAGTTGGCATTTACTTGATGTTTCTTTTTGTTTTGTTTTCAAAAAAAGTAGTTGGAAAGCAAAGAATTAAGATATGAGAAAACTTGGTATATAAAAAAGCTATATTTTTTTTCATTACTGGCCTTTGTTATATAGATAAATTTCCTTGATAAAAATTGAAATGTGATATTTTTTTGTTTTATTTAAGTACACATAACATTATACTATCGTGGTTTATATTTTATTATTCAATATATTGAGACCCACAATAACAAATATATGTAAACATTCAATATAACACATAGGCAAAAAAGGTTTTCTTTACTCCATGAATAAACTAGGTAATGTGAGAGGAAAAAGATTGACGTAGAGAGCAAAGGTTCCGTAAAAAGACATAAAAGAACAAAGCAAAAAATATTATAACACTTAGCTTATGAAAAAAGAATTAAGGTACAAGATATTTCTTCGTGTGACACTGAAAAATGCTTTGGGCGAAAAAAATAAATTCAAAATATGCCAGCTTCTTTTAAAAGAATTTATTACTCAGGCAACTAGGTATGCTTTCGGATGATTAACTTGGCTCTTTCAAAAAAACTAAAAACAATGCTTTCTCATTTTCAATAAACGTTGTTTCTTATTCTCGTTCAGAAAACTGTAGAATTTTGCTTTAAAGGTACTGCAAAAACTACTCATGAGAGATATAATTTATAAGAGCAGCATCAGGGCATGCTCAATGTTTATATTGGCAAATAATATAATAAATTAACAATTTAAAACTGTACAAAAAATATGTTTCAATATAGTGTTTGAAATTATACATTGGAATATTAAAACAACATTTCATTTGAATTTCGTTGGATTATATGTATACAGCGGTGGGCTGCCAATACGTTAACAAGGGGCTCGCTCAATATCAAAGTAATTTATCAGTCATATGCAATTATATGCAATACTTTTAAATAAGCAAACGATTGTTACTTAATTCACTTAAAATATGCAACAATATGCAGTTTACCATAAAATAATCAATGTAAATGGCTAAAAATGTACTACTGTGTATACTGGAAGCTGTCGTAGATAGTATATATCAGAAATTGCGGTTATGTACTAGTTTGATCTGAGAATATTGTTTTCTATCAATTTAACAAAAGGGCTCGCCGGCCGTAGTAAAATCTAACAAGGGGCTCGCGCGAGCCTCTTCAAGCCCACTCCAGCCCACCCCTGTATGTATATCGACTGTGGACAGGAAAAAAAAGGACGTAACCCACACATATCAAATTTTACAGGAGACACAAAAAAAGTTTTTTTATGATTTTGGGCTAAAAGAAAATCATAAATATACACAACTCTGAAGTGCTTGACTGATAAACTGTTTTTTTTTATTGTCTTAGACTAATATTAATTTAATAAATTGCTCAAGAAAAACATTTTTTTATGTCCTTTTTTCTGGTTGCAATTTTTACAAACCTTTCTTTTTTAAAAAATTAAAATCTAAATTTAGATACTAATTAGGCATTTTCAGCTTCCATCATTTTGATAGAACGTATGTCAAGTTGTATACATTGCGATTATCGTAGAAAATCTGTTTTGAAAAAAATGAGGGTTCCTTTCCTCAGTCGATATGTAACCAGTACAATTCTCATCATGGCGCAATACTGAAATACCTATGATGTTATTTGATAGTCTTAGTGAAGTTAAAGAGATCCACTGTAAAAAAATAATGTATTATTCTTATTGTTAAAACAAAAAATTTTTTTTCATCCATAATACTATTGCATGTGCGTGTTTGTTATCGAAAAAATAGTTTGATTTTTATTTGATAGCTGTTTTATTAAAAAATGCTCCCAAAATGAAAATATTTTTTAATATAAACATAAAACGATTGATATACATCTCAATAATACTAAATTTATTTTTAGTGGATTTTTTTCAAGAAGCAATATTGTCGCTCGCTGTGGTCTTGTTGGTAAGAACTTGGTTCTACCAACCAGGCTGGTCTAGGTTTAATTCTCTGTAAGGTCAATCTCAAATTTAAATCAGAGATACAAGACAAAGGTGTTTGTTTAATGTCAATTCGAGTTAATCCGGAGCGACTTACAAAAAGTTCTCATCGGGTTTGTCTCGTATGATTTTTTTTTTATCTTGCCAACTGCGAAATATTTTTTTATTTTAAAAAATAAAAATCATTTTAATCAAAACATAATATTATTAATAAAATCATATAAGAAATTCGTTATGTAAATAAAAAAACTTTTATTCATTTTGTGAAAAAAATAATAATTTCTTATCTAACATTGCTTAAAATATTGTACACTAAAACGTGTCTTAAAATCGTCTTAAATGTGAAATAAATAATTCAATTTTTTCATGAATATTTTGAACAGAAATAAAAAAAAATCAACTCGATTTGTATGTATTCGTTCAGATGTACATTAAAAATAATTTATAAAAAACGGTATATTCAAGGTGTTCACTGTCAATACTTGGTGTGGAAAGAAAGGCATTAACCTTATTATAGGAGCGGTTTAATCAGTTGATAATGGTTGTTGTTAGTGAAATACGTCTTGATAATATAAAATAAAAGTGAAATTAGTAGAAATGATTGCTTTATTTTTTTGAATACTGTCAAAGTATTCAAAACACATTAGTATTTAAAGAAGTCAAAGGGTGTCATTAACCTTATAGGAAAAGTGTTTTGTATCCGTTTTTTTTCTGCTAAGCATGGGTTAAATGTTAAGTAGAAAAATAACAAGACAGGAAAAGAATCCTTATCTGGTGAAAACGGAAGATTTCCTAGTTGAAATAGTGAAACGCACAAAACCCATTTCAGAATTCTAACGCAAATAAATAAAAATAAAACTCGCCATCCTCGCAGCGCTGCTCTCGAAAATAAGAAAATCTCCGACTTTTATAAAATTGAACAATACAAAATGAACTTTCAGCGGGTAGTAAAAACCTTCAAAAAAGATTAATCATTTATAGCATTATCATAAGAACAATCGAGCATAACAGAGCAACAACTGCTGTTTTACTAATACTTCTTGTTAAGTAAAAGAGTTAAGATCAGTTTTGTGGAAATATATGTGAAAATCAAAAAGATACAAATGTTCCATTACATAAACAAATAGTAATTTTTTACTATGTAACACAGTGGAACGGCGTTCTAGCACATTTTTTCTTGTCATTTTTATGTTTCAAATCAATATTCGCCTAATTTTATTTTTATTTTTTCAAAACTATAGTCCCAATGTTATTGAAAGCAATTTACTGGAGCACTCATAAACTAATGTTATAATTCAAAACAATACCAGACCTATAGATTTACTCTGTGATGAGAACCAGATCTCTAATGATTGCATGTTTTTACTGTTTAAAAGCGTGGGAGTAAGTTACTTACAATCCTATAATTGATGGAGCAAAACGACAGCGATTCGTTAACAACTAGTCATTTAACAACTAGTCATAGCCTTATCTTTTTATTTTTAAGAGAAGTTGAACAACTGTTAAGATACGTAAATTCATTAGCTTCACATTGGGAAAGGATTTAGATTAGAAAAAAATCTTCAGTAAAAAAATTGACGAGTTAAGAAGTCAGTTCTGGTACGTTTTTTGAAAAAAAAGCACTGAATACAATAGTCAATTTAATAAGCAATTAATGAAAGTGTTCGTTATTTGATTTTAGTGCAAGAGCGTTGACTTTTTGGGTTAAGGTCTATTGAATCCTAAAACAATTATTTGAAGCAATTTAACCGAATGCGTATAGATGAATTTTTTTTAACAAAAAGCTTCGATTAAAAAGCTATTTAATTACCTTCAAGTTGTATATATTCTCGTATTTATCAGCGAGCTTATTTTTTCCAAAAAGAGGCTCCCTAAACTTGCTTATTTTGACGTGAGATTGAAAATGCCGCGTTAACTTAACGACTCACTGAATGGAATAATATTTCTTTCGAGTTAATATTTTCTTTTCCATTACAATAGACGTGGATTTATCGCCCAGAGAAATCTCATATTTTTTTAATCATATCCGTTTCCAAGGAGGCAGTACGGCCTAGTGATAGAGTATTTTCAACAGCTTCAAAAAAGGACACTGCTTTTTTACATGAAATATTTATGCCACCCTTTTTATTTGTTACGCTGAAAATTGGTCGTGACAAATAAATCTTGGATAATTGATAAATTAAAAAATATTTCTCACGAACATGTATTATAGTTGTAGACATAATAGTTGATGAAAAGTTTTCATTTAAAGATTTTTAAATATTACCCATCACATTAAAATATTATGTTCCATATCCGCTCCCTATACTGAGAATATGGTCACTACGAAGTTCCTTCAAGATTCTCTATCCCCAGCCAGTCTATTTGCTTCCTCCCAGGTCAAAAAAAAAATCAGTTTACACCCAGGAGTTGTTAAAAATCATTAAAAGTCTAAATTACTAGCGCGTTTAATTAACAAAAGCTTTTGACCGCCATGCTCAGAATAAATACAAACATATTTATTTATCAAGTGGAAAGGTGTAAGTTTCAAACTTTAATTTTTATTTTTAATTGTAGGATTTTTGATTAAAATTTAAATAAAAGATAGTTTATAATTTTGTCATCATTTGTATAAAATCAGCCCACACAGAATTTCAAGCCCTGCTTAAAGAGCACTTGCTCATGGAAAATATTTTTGATACAAAACCACGACTAGAGCTATTCCGAGAATCCTCGTATTGGAAATCTGTCCACCAATAATTTGTTTTACCTGTGATGTATAGCACGAAATAAATGTTAACAAGAATTCCAACTATTTGTTTAATAGAAGTCGTCTGTCAGTCAAGCCCTTTTTGTTTTTCACACAAAATATTTCCCTAAAGGGTATTTTGTTTGTTTACACCATGAGTGGAAAATATTTTCTTCCGAAAATCATTTGCTACAGCATACATTATTATTTATTTTTCGTGTTTCACATTCAAATAATATAATAACTTGAGTTACGTCAAAACAACTTTTCATTTTGTATTTCAATATATACATATACAATTATTATACATTCAAAATATTAAAACAGTCTAGTTTAATAAGTTTTATTTATGTGTCATTCTTATATTGAAGAAAACAAATATATTTAAATACAACAAAAAAATATGCAAAACAGTTGATAAATTAGTATGTATTGCAGTACAAGCTGTCTTTTGTTTGCTTGTTTTCCCCCCTCCCCTTGCCACCCATTTTTATTTGATTTTTGTTATAATATATCAGAATAGTAATATATTTTCTAGCGGTTTAACCCGTCCTAATTGATCCAACTCATTAGATAATCATTTCTTAATGTAAATGTCATTTGTATTACCATTATCGTTTGTTTGTTTTTCTATCATCCCCTCCCATTTTATTTCGATCTTTATTATAATATATCAGAATAGTAAAATTAAAATCATTCGTACTTAAGCAAACATTTGCGAAAGTAGTTGTCTGAGGATGCCTCTGAAAGAGGCGAAACACGTGTCACATTTTGATACACAATACGTGGAATAATCAAAGTTATTTTTATTTTATATTAAAATGAACTTCCACAAAGTTACAATATTCATCCATGTTATAACCGCTTACATTTTTGAAAGAGGAAACTTTAATATTAAATCCCATATTATAAAAGACAGCTTCTTTTCAATTTTTTTGGGCGGTTTTACAAAATATTTTATTATAATTTGAAACGGTCGAGTACTTCATTCGTTCAAATGTAGTCATGTAACACGTGAACAATATGGACAGATAAACATCACACGACCGAAAATAAGTTTTCGGTAGCTCAGATTCACAGCGAAACTTTACTAGTTGTTGTTTATTGAAAGAAGAATTTAAAAATATCCAGCAATAAAGCGAACAGTTCCAATAAAGTTGTCTCAGTATATATAAAGAATTGCCGGACAATTCTTTCCACAGTTAATATTTTCTTAGCGGGAAATGTTTTCCCTCTGGCCAAGTATTTTTGTCGCACTGCAGTCACAATATAGCACTATCTTGTAAAATATATATAAAGCATAGTAAACGGCATTATTGTTATGGAATATTTATCCCAGCTATTGCATTGGGGACGTACGTTTTGTTTTTTTTGTAACGGTTATGCGATTGCGAGAAAAAAATGCTTTATTCGTTCCTCTGAAAGCAATCCTTTTAATAGAATAACGCTCGTAGTTTATTATATTCAATTTGTGTGTCCGTTTTTATTAAAAAAATCATGTCTTTGAACAAAACATTAACTCAATTTTTATCATATTTAAAAAAAAAATTGTCAGCTAAGTGGTTTGGCTATCTTAAACATTGCTGATTTAACGTGATGTTTTAATCAATTTATGAATTTGTATGCAAATATATTGAAATAATAGGGTAAAATATCAAGGTTACTTTTAGGGTGTTCACTGTCAATACTTGGTGGAAAGGCATTATATTAGTAAAAACACAATATTCCTTTGTACTTCATTCCACTTTATTTAATATGTCAGGACCGGTTTCGCTCATTACGAGCATCAGTTGACGATGCTCGTAATGAGCGAAACCGGTCCTGACATATTAAATAAAGTGGAATGAAGTACAAAGGAATATTGTGTTTTTACTAAAATATCAAGGTATTTCAGTTCTACAGTTTTTAAAAAAGTTAAAGGTTGATAGTTATTTTGGCTTACGCCATCGTCAGAACTATGCTTTGAACGTACATTTACTCAGCTATATATACTGTCTAAGAAGAGATACACAATGCATCATATTATTTACTCTAACATACTAGTGCAATTGTAATTAGAATTTGAATTAGTATGTTAGAGTGAATAATATGATGCATTGTGTATCTCTTCTTAGCCAGTATATATAGCTGAGTAAATGTACGTTTAAAGCATAGTTCTGACGATGGCGTAAGCCGAAATAGCTATCAACCTTTAACTTTTTAAAAAACTGTAGAACTGAAATACCTTGATATTATACCCTATTAAAATGGAGTTCTACCAAGTAAATGCCAAATCAATAAAAAAATATATTGAATTCCGTTAAGTGTTATATCTCGTTTCTGACCCAAAGAAATAGTATGAACACAATTTGAATACCTTACTCTAAGTCTTGTATTTATCATTTCTCAATTCTGACCTTCTGGTTGATTGACTTACACAGAAATATCAATAACGTGTAAAAACGGGTTACAAAAATTACTTGGTTCTGTTTTAGCAGTTCATATTATGGTCTGCATTAAGAGAATTTTCGAGTCAATATTTGGCCACGAACTATTAAGCAAAATTTGACCTCAACAGAACACTGCAAATTTGACAAATCATTTGAAATATGCAGTAAGCAAGTTTCAAAGTTTCTTTCCTACTGAAAAAGTTGGTAAGTTTTTTAACAGTGTATAAAAAGGTGATAATAAAGAAAAAATAATTGTTTTACTACATTAACTTTTAAACACTCTTCAGCAATAAATGTTTGGACTGTACAAGCAATTAAAATGGGAAACGACCAAATCGAGAAACCACAAATAACGGTAATGTTTAATTCTTGACTCAGTTTAAAAAATCTCCAAAATAAACACTTTTATTCAAACTAGAGTGCATATTATGTAACCAAGTCACTACACAATATTCAAATAATGTCGATATGCTCTAGAACAGCGGTTGGCCAACTTGAGGGCGGAACACTAAAATAATATTTTTTAAGCCTTAAATATTTTTCAATCTGTTAAATATATTCTGGAAAAAGTAATATAACTTTGTCTTACGTAATTAAAATGGTTTTATATATCTTGCGTAGTTCATTTGTGTAAGTCATTTTAAATTAGTTTTGCTGTGTATAAAAAAATACACATTTCTTGCAGACTACTGAAATCAGACCACCAATTTATCAGTCAATTATTTGTATTAAAAAAATAAAAATGGAATATTTCAAATCGTGTGCTCTACATTTTAAAATTCCGTTCAACTGTGTTCCGTGCATTAGGTTTGTTTGTATTTTATGCGTTGCCACACTACTCATCCGATTGCAATAAAACTATGACGAAATTTTTGCCTGCACTTGCGCGAAGGTTATAGGCATATTAAAATTAACTAACAGTAAGTATTATATATAAAAATCAATGTTTGTATGTCTGCCATATCCTTCATGCAACTTGCGCGAAGGTTATAGGCGTAGTACAATTAAATAACAGTAAGTAGCGCGTGTGTCGTATCATAATCAATAGGCAGCAAACGTCAAACTAAAAAAAAAGTGCACTTTAACCCTTCCCTTACTCTGCAAAAAAGCACAAGCTCCTGAGCTGTGTATCCGTTACACATTAGGCAAACGGGAGTGAATCATGACAATTATATAAAACTACTACAGCAGTACTACATATAATTGTCATGATTCACTCCTGTTTGCCTGATGTGTAACGGATACACAGCTCAGGAGCTTGTGATTTTTTTTGCAGAGTAAGGGTAGGGTTAAAAAAAAACACAATTAAAATGCAAAAACTTTCTTTGAGTGGTATTTCAACGCTTGCCGGGAACCGGCTAGTATAAAATAAATTTGTTATCAAAAATATTTTTTTATTAAAAAAAACGTTAACCTTAGTAAACTGATGACAATCAACATTGCACTTTACATTTCCAATATTTGAAAAGGGTTGAATCTTCATAAACAATATCGCTCTGGGGTGAGATGATTATAATACATCAACCTTTGTCGATACGGAACGTGTGATAAGAGCCAAAGAGTATTACGGGCGAAAACCAATTTCCGCGCTTTAACTAGTTACAAAACTTAGTTAGGGAAGTAAACGTTTAAATGTCGCACTGCGACTGACTCCGACTACCAGGCTTCCTTAATTTACAACTAACATTTAAGGGTCTGTGATTTAGTTTACTTGAGAGGGTATGGTCTATTATTTATAGATTAGCCAAGTGTGTGTTTTGAATCTAAATGCCCGGCTATTGCCACGGTTTTGTGTACAGCGTAACTTCAATCGGCTATCAATTGTATTCAACATAGAGTGTACGGCTTGTAATATCAGTGACCAAGTTATAATAACACGCTGTGACGAGCATTATATGAAAGGCGTTGGTTCAAAGTATAGAGTGGTATTCAATGATTGAATTTAACTTTCCCGGTTCTAAGCTCAAGAAATGCGACCCCAATACCCACATTTTCTTAAATATCTATTTTGATATGGGTGATACAATGTTTATAATTAAGGTATTCTTATATCATAGTTTTTTGGACCTTTTGTAGCTTTTATAAATACGCAATGACACGATAACGCGATAGATAAGATAGCTGGGCTAAACGGGTCAGTTGCAATTTCATATAACGTCTTTTTTACGCGCAACTTAAAATATGATTATTTATTAAAAAACCACGGATTTTTATAAAAAAAATGTATGAGGAATGATGCAGAGAGATATTTTAAAGCCTTTGGACTATTTTTTTTTTAAATTCATAAGAATAAGGCCAATAATGAGGAAACCACTGGGGTCCTTAAACGACCCCCATCGGCAGAGAAGTATTTTTCTAGTCTCCGAGCCGCGAGAGTTAATGAATGTCGGGTCCATGGGACAGTGGTTAAAGTAGTAGGATCCTATGCCGGACTTCACGTGTTCGAATCTCAGTACGAAAAGAATTTTTCAATCGTTTTTTCAATTTATATTTGAAATATTTGTGTTTTCGAAAAAATTTCTCACACCATTCCGACCCAAAAATAAACAAAGTGTGTCAAGAGATTAACTAATCCCTAGTAGTGTCCTAACGTTATCCTTTCTGTCTAAGCGCTCATCGAAAAAAAGAAAGGTTAGACAACTGAATGACAAGCAATTATCAGCGAAGAATTATGATGAGATAACTCCATAAGGAGGTGATATTCTACATATTGGGAGTGAGCGTGGATACAAAAAATATGTGTTTGCTTAATATTATCCAACGTTCGATTAAAGTATCGATAAATAAAGGTTTCAGACATTCATTTTTCACAAAAACATTGATACAACATACATACAACCAGGCTGGGTTAACATTTTTTAAGTCCATGATGACTTCCAATATGGTGCATATGGTCTTTTAATGGTATGTCAGCAGATTTTTTACAAGAACTGCATGTAACTCAGTTTCTTAACTCTTGCGGCTCGGAGACTAGAAAAATACTTATCGGCCGATGGGGGTATTTTAGGGACCCCAGTGGTTTCCTCATTATTGGCCTTATTCTTGTGAATTTCAAAAAAATAAAGAGTCTTAGGGCCTTAAAATATCTCTCTGCATCATTCCTCATACATTTTTTTTTATAAAAATCCGTGTTTTTTTAATAAATAATCATATTTTAAGTTGCGCGTAATAATATACGTTGTTTCAGTGCAAATATCAATGTGCTACTGGCGCGCTTTGCTTAGCGGCGTTCAGCCTATTATCTTACGAACGATCGCTGATAAGCGGGCGCTTATCTCTTATCTTATCGTATTTATATAAACTTCAAAAGGTCCAAAAAACTATGATATAAGAAAACCTTAATTTTAAACATTGTATCGCCCATATTAAAATAGATATTTAAGAAAATGTGGGTATTGGGGTCGCATTTCTTGAGCTTAGAACCGGAAAAGTTAAAATCTCTTTTGCAAAAAGAATAAAGATGGAAGGATGAGACTAGAACATGAACAGTGGTAAGTAAGTCGCTCTTACTACATATGTTAATTTTTAAGAAAGGTTGGGTTATTCCGTTATCACGTACATCAATGCCTTTAGACCGAATTCCACAAAGCAATTTATAAAAACTGGCCGTACTGAGATGCGAGTCTTTGACCTTCGTAACCAAAGCCAACAACGTTAAACATTCGACTACGTAGCCGGCACTGCTCTAGACACAAAAAAATAGAATTAAGAAAAAATTCTGTACATTTTTATTAAAAATGTCGTGTTTTATTTAAATATTGTATTTTTATTAAAGAATGAATCAAAAGTACGATAATATTTTTTTAATTTATGCAATCATTCAAATTGATTATAACAAATTGAAATTAATATAAAATTCATTAAATGAAAATAGAATTGTAAAAGCCTTAAAACATTGAAAAAAAATGGTTTTCATATCACTTAATTGTATTCTAATGTAGCACAAAAAATAAAAACGTTTTGATAAATAAAATACATTTTCCCAATCTCACTGTAACAGAAGATATATTTTATATAATTTAGAATTTCGATTGAAGGTGCTTGATGGAAATTTATGCTTAGATCAGAACTATT
Source organism: Himalopsyche anomala (assembly GCA_031772345.1). Taxonomy (NCBI): domain Eukaryota; kingdom Metazoa; phylum Arthropoda; class Insecta; order Trichoptera; family Rhyacophilidae; genus Himalopsyche; species Himalopsyche anomala. The sequence continues at coordinate 14,372,870 of CM062842.1, forward strand.
TTCATAATGTATGTTTCCATTATAATTTTGGCCGAACACGACCCAGGTTTCGCCTCTCGGCATCTTCCAGTGCTATCCAGTGCGTGAATGTACTCGAACTGACTGGATAGCACTGGAAGATGCCGAGAGGCGAAACCCGGGTCGTGTTCGGCCAAAATTATAATGGAAACATACATTATGAAAATAGTTCTGATCTAGACGATATATTGGTGTAGATCAGTGTTTCTTAACCGTATTGAAAGAATCGCCCCCTTTAGCAGAAATAAATTATCCAAAATTATCTAACGACCCCCAAAAAAAAAAAATTATTAAATTACACAATTCTCTATGTAGTGCTTTTATTTCATGCAATGGATTTCCTACTACAAATAAAAAATGCTAAAAAGTAAAAATAAAACGTCAATAATAAAATAAGTACAATAATAAAGTCTTACAATATCTCAGTGGCCCCCTGAGTGCATTCATTGTCCACTCGCATCGCCCCCTCGCATTTCTGCAGCGCCTCCCAAATTCTGAAAAAATTAAAACGCCTCCCCATACTTCTAAACGCTCCCGTTAAGAACCACTGGTGTATATATTATATTATAATAAACGATTCATTATGTTTATTTTTTCGTATTATCTCATCCTCAACTCCCCTAACATAATATTTTGAGAAACAAATCCTACAGCGATGAAATATCTCATTATTATAATCGCTTGTGTAAATACTGTGCATTGTAAGGTTTAATTATAAAGTTTTAATACGTTCCCATTTGAAAGCCGTGTAAAAACATTAAAATATTAAAACTCCTTTATCGGCCATCATTATAACTCCACCATTGCTTGTAGAATTAAATATTTAATTAGGGTTCAGAGCGTCTATATTAAATATTGATAACAATCTTAATTGGTTTAACCTTCTGGGAAAAGGAAATAAAGCCAATAATAACATGTTGAAAAACACGCACGCATGTGTCGTATCTTTTCTATTAAGGGATGTGAAGTTACTAAGAAACACATTCGATTCGCAATAGTAATCGATTTCCAAACTATTTATTTATTTAATTAATTAAGTAAGGATGCGTCTTTTTGTACCCCCTAACCGCTTTCTTGCCTAGAAAAATGTTCAATAATATAACACTGTAGTCTGTGGAAATTTCAAAAGTTTCGAGCATACGTTACATAGTTAATCTCCCAACATAACTGAGCATCATTTTAAGCTTTAATATACTTTTTTTTTGTATTTTAATGTATTAGATGTATTGTAAAAAAGAATGAGTAATATACTGTCAACCTATGTGGCCTGGTTGTTAAAAGTTTTGTTATAGCAATCAATTCGCATTAAGATCAATATCAAATTAAGATTTTAAAATTAAGATCTTAGGCTGGGTGAACTACATCGGTATTCATGGTGTCTTTTTTCATCGAATGTATTTTGCATAATTTTATAATCAAGCAACAAATATAACTCTGGCATAGGTTTTTGTGAATTTAAACTGTTATGTTATTTTTTTATTAATTATAATGAATGAAAAAAGAAATTATAACCACCGAAAAGTATAATAGAAAATTCTTTTTCCTAGATTGTAAACGGCTAAATTAAATTTGATAGAAGTGGAGTAACATATCATGGAGCAATTTGAAGTTCTTATAGGTTTACTAGTTGTTATTTATTATTAACTAATATTTCTTAGAGAAAGAGAAAAGAGAGAGTAAGGATAGAAAAATTGGAAGTTAAAGCATGGCAAATAGTTAATTTATCGCTCTTGATATGTCTTCTTTTAGGTTTCATTTTGATATCACAAACATTTGTGCCTTTGAACGATAATCACCGGGATACGGAATCTAAAAAAGACAACGTTTGCCGCACGACTACAGTTCAGACGGTTATATTTTTAATCCTCCAGAGACGAGAGCTTTTTTCAATAAAAAAAATATTTTTTAAGCCATATTGAAGTATCGGATAACTTTTATTCCTAACAAAAATTAAAAAAAAAAAAAAAACGCAATGTCGTTTTATAGAAACCCTGCATGATTATATGGTAATTTTCATCCTTTTATTACCGTGTAATATTGTGTCCGGACAGTAGTAAGGACGAGCGTGACCATATGATCACGCAAACATTCGGGGTTGAAGTATGTATGGCTAAACTTATAATTTTAAAAAATATTTACAATTGGACCTTTTTAGATTAACATAATTTCAATATATGTAAATTTATTAGCAAAAGAATTGTAAATAATTTGATGTTTTGATAAAAAAATAACTAACAGTTTCAAAAGGTCCATTTAAAAAAACGGAAATTCAAAAAATCGCATGTGCTTTTGGTAGCTGTTTCTGTCCCCGCGACTGATAATTAACTGACGTTTGTAATATGAGTGAAAGCAACGATATTCAGGTAGAAAAAAGATGAATAATGCGATCAATAGACAACGGTGTTTACTGTGACCATATGGTCACGGTCGTCCTTAGAGGGTTAATTAATTTGCGTTTTTCTTAAGTTAAACTTTACTTTTGGTACAGCATTTTGTCATCGTATGGTCCGTAGTACGATATGAATTACGGACCACTAGATGGATTAAAATGTCAAAATTTTGATCCGGCTGACCACCAAATGGACTTTTGTGTTAAATTATTATATATTCAAATAACGAGATTCAGTTGATTTTTTTTTCTGGTGATAAGATTAAAAAATTAAAATAATTTCAGATTTCTCTGCGGACCACCAAAATTTTCTCGCGGACTATTGCCGACGGCTGCACTAGATATTTGATGTATTAATTATATTTCATAACTTTCAAAACCGAATGTGAATTTTACAAGATTGACGTTTTTCTCGGCAATACTGCATAATTCGAAAACATACAGACGAGAGAGGCAATCAAAACTTTTAAATTATAATAATATATTTAAACGTCTCTGGGAAATAAGTTTGCAAAACTTTTCCGGTCACATTACAGCCTTACGCTCTGACGGCTTAACTGCGAAAAATGTATTCAAATAAAGCGTAAGAGGAAAAGTGGCAGAAGTCTTAAAGAGAATTATCGGTTAAATGTAACAAACTGATATTGAACAATGAAACGCTGAAAAATGCTGAAAAAAATACTTTCAATGGCAAATTCGCAAATTTTGCCTTGTAGAATATTTTGCTACAACGAAATTATCCAATGGTATTTTATTTATTCCTTAATATCTGCACTTAAAATATATATATATATTTTAATCCATGTCCACTGCCAATGTGGAGCATATAGTCTCCAAGTGGAGGATATCAAGTTTTTTTCTACGAGAACAGTTTGTTACTCTGTCGCTCAACCTCACTTCTTTTTAAAAGTGAGTAGTAGGGAATGAACGATATGGCTAGAACAAGACAAGTGGTTGACTAACCGCTATTGCTACACCCGGTTATTAAAAGATCAGAAGAATGGGAGGAGAGGAAACAATGTGAATTGACATCACAAACACCCAGTCTTTGATCACAACTTTGAATTGAATAATTCTCAAATTCACTGTGATCTGACCGGGAATCAAACCCAGATCTGCGTGATCAGTAGAGCAAGCTCTAACCAACTGGGCCACAGCAGGCGATATATTGATAGCTTTTTTACGTTCATAGTTTTGTCGGGTTCTATGACTCAGTGGTTAACGTTGTAGGCTTTCGTGCCGGGTCTCACTAGTTCGAGTGCCAGTACGAACAGCACTATTTTTTCCGATTGATTTATCGATTAATGTTCGTAAGCATGAGTGTTTGTGATGTCTAAAAAAAATTTCCGCCTTTTTACGATCCTGTAACTACTGGGTCTAGCGAGAGCGATTAGTTAACCACTAGTCCTGTTCTAGCCTTATACTTCTATCCATATTACTCTCATTGACGAAGAGAGGATGAACGACTGAATAACAAAAAGTTTTTGTTGAAAAAAAAAATGTTGAGATACTTCCATTATAAGGCCATATGCTTTACATGAAAAAAGAAATAAAACTTCTAGTTTTATTAATTTGAGATTGTGCGTCAATAGTTTAGACGGCTTTTAAGAAAAACTTTTACAAACATTTGATAATCAACCGTTGTTTGAATGTTGTCACACTTTTCCACTTAAGTCAATCCAAAAACGCTGAGAAAAAACAATACGACTCAATTGAAAATCATTTATAACTATATATGACTATGCAAGGTCTTCATGAATAGTTTAAGGAATTTAAAGAAAATAAAAATTTATACCCACACTATAAATGTAGAAAAATTGTAATCACCGAAGCACAAAAGACCGTAATAAAAGAAAATTATCAAAATGATTTACCAAGTATATCTTATAATTCTGGTAGAACCGAAAAAAATGATATTTTTCCTATTTACATTGGATTTTTTAAAGGTAAATGACAATTGAATGATTAATATAAACTTGCTTGAGTTAGCATAGCTCTAGTACAAATACGTCTTGAATTTATCATTTGTATACAAACTGTCAATATAAGAAGACGTCGAGAAAGAAAAAAAGAAATATATTAGTAAAAATTAATAATTCATCAATTTTTTTTTTGTCTTTTGCGTATTTTAATATTCTGCTTGTTTTTATTATTGTGTTTTCATCGAAATCTACTGAATTAAGAGCGTATCTTAATTATGCTGTAAACATGTTTCTTATTTTGTCTTTCACAAATCTAAGCCCCAGGATTTATTTCATGGACAGAAATCCAATTGGGGAATTCGTTAATAATCAAAGAAATACTATTCCACGCACGTGCGTCCTTCGAAGTTCCGCCTTCGCAAACAATGAATAGAACTCCACAACAACAAAAAGTGCTAAGAACTGCTTTATTGTATGACAAAGAATGGACACAGGCTGTTATGTCTCACTTTTTTGTTCGGCGAAATAATATCGATGGCAATTTATTTCTACTACAATTCCATTATGTTAGTTTCCCAACTTCCCCCGACGCAGAAGTCAAAGTTTGATGATGCCCAAATGTGACTCTTTTGCGAGCAAACATAGTTTCTGGAGAGTTTGGGAGCTTTCGAAGTATAGCTTACAGCGCTTATGGCGTACGAGGAACTTTAGGTTCAAAGTGGTTTTTAAAGCTCACACTCTATATTCTTCAGAGAAGAAGTTTTAAGTACTTATATGGAACACAATTTACTAAAAAATACTTTCATTTATTTTGAATTCTCTACTAATAATCATTCACATGTATACATCTGATTCAAAGTTCAGTTGATGGTCACACTTTAACTCTCGCGGCTCGGAGACTAGAAAAATACTTCTCTGCCGATGGGGGTCTTTTAGGGACTCCAGTGGTTTCCTCATTATTGGCCTTATTCTTATGAATTTCAAAAAAATAAAATAATCTAAGGGCTTTAAAATATCTCTCTGCATCATTCCTCATACATTTTTTTTATAAAAATCTGTGGTTTTTTTAATAAATAATCATATTTTAAGTTGCGCGTAAAAAAGACGTCATTCCAATACAAATATAAATTTGCAACTGACGCGTTCAGCGCAGTCATCTTACAAACGATCGCTGGTAAGCGGGCGCTTATCTCGTTATCGCATCGCGTATTAATATAAACTTCAAAAGGTCCAAAAAACTATGATATAAGAATACCTTAATTATAAACATTGTATCACTCATATTAAAATAGATATTTAAGAAAATGTGGGTATCGGGGTCGCATTTCTTGAGCTTAGAACCGGAAAAGTTAAAAAGGATATAGCAACGGCATCCAATCCCGGAATCTTTTTGTGATGTTATGGATATATTTTTACTACACTAATTTATTTTCAATGTTGTTTCAACTTTATTCGATATACATAATTAACACACTTTGTAAATAAATCACTTAATCTTATTAATCAAAATGATAACGATGTGAGTATCGAGAAGTTTCTAATGAGCCGTCGGCCTTTCGATTTCAACTTTCGATTTTAACTGAGTGAGATTTGGAGAGAAGGATATCAGTTAAGTAGAAAGGTTTAGTGTTACAAGTTGTCATAGATAATTAAAAATAGCATAGAGGTAGATTTTGTGTATACATAACAGTGATTCCGGGGCTTTAGAATTCACATTTTTACGGATCCAGGGATAGTTCATTCAGCATAAATTTGGGAAAACGTCAGAAATTGAGATATTTTATAATAATGTACAAAAAAAGGTGAAACACATTTTTTAAAAGTAGCTGGCGGATTTCAAAAGTTTTTGCTCGTTGACCAATTTTTAAATGCCAGGAATTTACGAAATTCCCAAAATGAAAAAATGTAACCTCCTTGGCGGATTTCAAAAATTTTGTCTGGTTTTAAAAACTTTTCAAGAATTTTTAACTTCATGTCCTCAATCTGCAATCCCGGGATTAATACTATCACAAATTTGAAATACGAAATACCGAGATTGGAGACCCTACCAATCGAGTGCAAAAAACAAATACATGCCATTTTATTGAAATATAGTAATGGATATTTATTTCGATTGAGTGTTTTGCATTTACGTTTGAGACATCTATTTCATAAAAACAAAAATAAAAGCCAAAGCTGGTTCTGCATCCAAGTGCTAATTGTCAAGCTCTTTGACTGCTGTGCTCACAGTTTCGAATTCTAGTACATTTTTTTTCAATCTAGTTTGTTTGAAAGAATATTATATTTTGTAATCCTCTATATTCCTTTGTAAATCATCGATCAACTCAAATCAAAGACACATCGGCTTAACATCTCACTTTAAAACAAAAAAACAAAGTAGCATTGAGTTGTTCTATATGGTTACCATTCATGAAGCATGGCCAGAACACTTGGTTGTTCTGTTTTAAGGCAACGTTTTCAAAAACGGTATTTTGTCAAATATAGCTCAAAACAACATTTTTTTTTGACTGCTATTCAAACATGCTTTGCAATATAATTTATTACATATAATGAAAACAGTGTGAAAAATGTTGCCAATCTTCGCACTGAAAATAATATTTTATCTCTAAAGTTTAATGTGATTTGAAAATAAGAAAGAAAGTCTTAAAATTATTTAAATTAAGCAGTCACTCAAGATATCGATAACTCCAGCAAGCCTATAACACTTTTATAGAAAACCTTTTTTTCCATTAAATTTCAGTGAAAGCGTTTTTTTAACTATCCAAATTAACATTTATGTTTCGCTTACAAAGAAAATTACTAACTGATGATAATGTTTGTCAAAAGTAAAACCGGTACTGATCATATAAAATAAAATGTGGATATTTATTCTTATTTTTTTTCAAATCCGTATCCGTTCACAATGTGTAGCATATGACACTCTCATTGAGGTATGTAACTCGTTTTTCTACGAGTACTGCTTTTTACTAAATTATTAAACTGTTTTTCATAAAGAGTAGGATAGAAACAAATAAAGGGCTAGATTAGGGTGAAAGTAAATATTTTTGGTATCTTACACAACTTTTTTACGAGAACTGATTGTTACTCAATTGTTTAACCTCTCTTTTTTAATAGTTAGTAGGAATAAAAGGATAAGAAGTTAGGTTAAAGAGAAAGAGAATATTTTTTAGACACCAAAAAACAACAAGTTTTTCAAAGCACAAATCTGTTCGTACTGAAGTTTAGGCCAATGAGATCCGTTAAAGAAGTCAATTACATTAACGACTACACCATAAAGCCGATAAGGAATATTTTAATAAGCTAGTGTCGTTAAAATAACACATAATATTTTTACTATGCTTTGAGTGAACAATTTCAAGTCAAAATGTAAATAAAACGAGAAAACTTTCCACATTAAAAAAATTCGTTACTTACTGGTCGCTTGATTTGCAATTTTCCCTAAAATTAAGCTTCAACGTCTCTCGGACGATTTGTGGACGGGAAAAATACGAAACGTTTGAAATAAAATCCACGAGAGGGTAGTAAGCTGGCCGAAGTTACTCCGAAGTAATTTATACTGTTCAAGGGGGAACGGAGCGTCTTGGAATTTCAATGAAAATCTATAAGTTAACACAACTTCGTTGTATAGTTTACTGAGATTCAAAAACCGATTTCGTTAGAAAATCATCCGGTTAACGAGACGACTTTTATTGCGGGCGGCCATGTAACTGCAGTACGTACTTACTGTAGTACAATATGCGTTTTGTACGTTCTCCTGTAAAGTTTCAATGTATGAATATATATGCATAATAAGAAAATGAATATAAAGTGACAAATCGTAATTGAATGCTTTTGTTTTGATGTACCTAGTTAAAAAATGAAAGTATTAAAGTACAAATAAACAGTTGTGCAATACAAGCAATGAGTTGGCAGAAAAACTGATACGTAATTACTCATTTTTGTTGTCATATTTAACTAGTAAAATCAATCAGTAAAATTTAATCAGTAAAAATTGCAAACGAATTGATACTTGAAAAAATGAGTCATCTTTAAATACTTTTCTCAACTTTTCAAGTAGAGCTCAATAATTATTCATGTTAGCATGCGAGTCGCTTTGGAATATAGTTCTTCAAACTCGGCTTACTCCTGACGTTTTCTACTAGTGCAACCAGTTTTGGGTATGGCTTGAGAAAGTCTGGCATGTAATCAGAGATAGTATCTACCTTGTAACTGCAGTACGTAACGAATATAAAATAATAACAAAAATGTTTTTAGTTAATTTAAAAAACATCATTTTATACTAATTTCAAATTTATTTAATAGATTCATAACCGGATTCGCTCATCACGGTCATTTTTTACTGATGATCAGTGAAATCAGTAAAAAAAAGTGTAATGCCTTGTCACTAAGTATTGATAGTGAACACCTTATTTTTTTATCCATGTCCGCTCCATATGTATCTCAACAGATTTTTTCAGCGAGAACTGTTTGTTACTCAATCGCTCAACCTCTCTTTTCCAAAGAGAGTAGTAAGGATAGAAAGACAAGGCTAGGACTGGAATAGTGATTAGCCAATCGTTCTCGCTGCACACAATTATTAAAGGATCTAAAAGAGTAGGAGGGAATTAAAAAAATGCAAGCATAAAGCAGATAATTGTAAACTTTATGTATAAATTTCAACTTTTTCGAGCATCTAACTTGTCTTATATTGTCAATTATATTTGACCCTACTGCGGCGTTTTATTATACCCCGCAGGGTTAATCTTTCTACAAGAGCTGTTTGTAATTCAATCGTTCAACCTTTCTTCTACGCAAAAAGAGTAATGGGAATAGAAGGACAAGGCGAGGACAGGACTAGTGACAAGTTAATCGCTCTCGCTACATCCAATTATTGAAAGATCGGAAAGGGTGGGAGGGAATTTTTAGACATCACAAACACTCATGCCTACGAACAAAAATCGAAAAAATATGCTGTTTGTACTGGGATTTTAACCCGTGAGGTTCGGCACGGGGGCTAACAACGCTTATCGCTGCGCCCGACAATGTTTGAACATCTTAAAACTGAATAAAATTATTTAAGAAATAAATTCATTTTTATGTTTTTTTCAAACCTTTCTGCTTCAAGCGTATAGCATATGGGTCATTCAAAAACTGTTTAGTAGTTGCACTACCCCTTCTAGGCGGAGAGAGTAATTATAGAAAAGGATCGGACAAGTAAAAGTATGTTATATTAATAAAAACACAATATTCCTTTGTACTTAAATCCAATTTATTTAAAAGGTCAGGACCTGTTTCGCTCATTATGAGTATTGTTAACTGATAATAAAAATATATTAACAGTGCTATTTATATAAAAATAAATTGAAATAAAAAGCTGTACATTAAAAGAATATAAAAATTACAGTATAAGTGACTCTATAATTACATTAAATTAAAATGTTTAACACCTCTAACATATAATTTAAAAATCATCAAAGATTAATACATTATAATTATTAATCTTTGATTAAATTTGTAAATCAATTTGTAAAACAGTGCTTTAGTTATTCTGTTCGCAATGAGCGAAACTGGTATTGACCTTTTAAATAAAGTGGAATAAAGTACAAAAGAATATTGTGTTTTTATTAATATAATGCTTTTCCACCAAGTATTGACAGTGGACACCCTAAAAGTGAAAAATGATGTTATGTTTGGTAAATAGAAAATATTATTTTATTAACAATTTAAATTAAATACATAGAAAGCGCAAAGAAATAAATGTTATCGATAATTATTGTTATTTTGTTAAGCCTTATTCTTTGTTATCCTTTCTCAAAAGGATTCTTATATATAACCATTGTATGAATGTACAGTAAAATAAGTGCTTTCGACGATTAACTATGGTTTCAAACGTTTTCTATTTACGGAGATGTTTCTTCTCTATCACCAAGGCAATGAAATGTTTTCATTATTTACTTTTTTTGCTACACTCAGTGCTCAAATTCGGAGGAAATAAATAGAAAAAATACTAAAATCCTTTTTATTTTTTTGAGAAACACTAGTTTATTAAACGAGATTCTGCTTTATTTTGTTGTTTGAATTTTATGCGAAAATTTAAATGAATTTTTAATGGATAACAATAGCCATTCTTTTGGGTTTATTTTTATTTAAATTTGAAGCTCGTATCGTTTGTTTCATAAAAAGTGAAATCATAATTTTTATCTCAACTCATGATTCAAACATGAAAATACATTCTTTTGATGTTTTGATTATTACTAAGATAAAATTTAAAAAAAAATCCAAGCAAATCATATGTGCAACCTAGCTTTGAATTTGAATTTCACCTTTAAACATACCATTTCAAAACAATTATATAGCTCCAAGATAAAACAACAAATCATTGAATAAAATCTTGTTTTATTTAAATAAATTATGTCTTAATACATAATACCGTTGATGTTAGCTAAAAAAACCAATGTTTTTTTTTTTATAATGAATAAACCAGTTCATATTTTAAATATACAACTCAAAAATACTAACATATTTAAATATAAAGTGTTTTCATCATAAATGAAAATCATAAATTGGCCTATTAGAGATGAAATGAGCTAAGTGGTGTTTTAGAAAAAAAAGTAAGATGCGTTGCAACATTCTACACGTCTTAAAGCATCATAAAAATGAAGTAACCGCAGTTAATACACATTGCAATAGTGTTATCTCCGTAAAATAAAAATATTCAATCAACCAAAAAACACCAAGTAAAAACCTGATTGTAAGTTCAAGAATAAGTTGAGCCTTTTTACTAGTTGGCTCACTTTAGCCCTCGAGGGTTCATTTATTAATGATTGTGTCATATTATAATATTTAATAAATATTCACGTTTTCAATGAAACATCACAAAATGACCTCATTAGATTTTAATAATTATATATTATTTTTTGACTCGTATTTTTCTGGTCAGAATTTAAATAATATTGGTCAGAATTTATATGAAAACTGCATTAGAAGTCCATATGCTCCACTTTGGAAGCGGACATGGTAAAAATTAAGGAAACAAATAAAATAGTCATAATTTAAATGAAATTTAAAAAAAACCTAACCTAACCTTACCTACCAACCAAAATTGTTGTATTCAATATTCTGACCGTAAAATATTTTTATTCTGACCAAAAATTGGTTTTAATTCTGACTATTTAATTTGTTTCCTTATTTTTTTACCATGTCCGCTTCCAAAGTGGAGCATATGGACTCCTAATGCAGATTATCTCAACATAAGTGTTTCTACGAGAACTGCTTGTTACTCAGTTGCTCAACCTCTCTTTTTCCAAAGAGAATAAGAATTGAAGGATAGAGCTGGGACAGGACTAGTAGTAAGCTAATCGCTTTCGATACGTGGAAGATATTCATAGGATATGAAGAGTGAAAGGGGCTTAATTGGGATTGAAAAATCAATTTATAAAACTTTCCGTACTGGGATTCGAACCAGTGACCTCCGTAACCGAAGCCAACGACGTTGACCACTCGACCACACAGGCGGCTTATAATAAATATGCAATATTTAAAAAAAAATAATCATATCTTTTTCTGAATCGGGAAGGTCGAATTGTTGTGTCCAAATACGAGAACGGCGCCCTGCATTGTAATTTTTCAACTCGAGAACTGGTTACTGCCACCCGCTATTTCAAACGCTGCTTTTATTCTCATCCGTATTTTTAGACGACCTTAAAAACATCGTTTCACTGTTGTTACATATTGGTGTAAAAAAAAAGGCTTAAAAATATATATTTTTCGTAAAATGTGGAGTCACATGACGCTTAAAGATTGATGACGTCACGCCGTGACATTAACTTGACGGATGATTTCTCTTCATCAGAATACAAAACGTTAAAAATAAACATTATTCCATAAAATTTACCCCGACGAATTACACGGCCCCGAGGAGTAATGATTTAGACGCCTCGCGTGACACTCTCGCGATATGTGAGCCTCATTATTGTAAGAAAATAGACGAAACATGGACAATTTTCTTACGTGACTAATGACATTGACCCGCTGTAAAAAGTTGGTTACAATTTGTTTGTGACGTCACTGGTCACTGACAAGCAAAACAAAATATCTTTGATTGAATTAACACTAGTGGAACCATGCAGTACCCGATCCCTGCGGTGTCAAAAATATGACCCACATACACAATATGCCCATTTATTATATAAGCTCTGATTGTCAATTTTAGGGTGTTCACTGTCAATACTTGGTGGAAAGGCATTATATTAATAAAAACACAATAATCCTTTGTACTTCATTCCACTTTATTTAATATGTCAGGACCGGTTTCGCTCATTACGAGCATCGTCAACTGACGATTCAGTTGACGATGCTCGTAATGAGCGAAACCGGTCCTGACATATTAAATAAAGTGGAATGAAGTACAAAGGATTATTGTGTTTTTATTAATCTGATTGTCAAACCTGTTTATTCTTATATAATTATAATATATATCTGTCTCTTCTTTATTGACAATCAAAATTAATCTAAAAAATGGTTAGTTTTGGACTTCGACTTTTGTCAAGGTAACCTAATTATTGATATACATATGAGTCGTATAGTATCAAAAGTATAACTATCTATTTTTCGAAGTTGCGAGAAAAACACGAAAAACGTATTGTTGGGTTTTTGAGTTTTATCAATTTAAACTCAATTTTAAACATAGCTCATCAACGAGTGCAACTTACAATTTGTATGGGAAATCACTTAAAGTAACTCTGTGATTGCTCAAAATCCTGATTTACCAAACTGTTCTACTTTTGTTTCCAACGTCGTGAACAATTCTGCTTTTGATACCAAGCATCATTTTCTTTTGCGTTTTTGTACCACATTTATTTGTTTTTAAACATTTTTTTAATTTCTAGCCATACACTATTATAACCAGCAAAATATTTTGACAGCATTAGTTTATTTTCGACGTACATGTGATAGTTCTGGTTTTGATACCAGACGACTCATATAATATTTATCACCATACCAACTAGTTGACAGTTTTTTTTTGTAAGCTGATTTATTATTAATTATTCACTAGATTTCGTTACTCATAAGCAATCTTTGTTGAAGCCATAGCAACGTAACTAGGGCACCAATTCCTGGATTCCGATCAATTAAGCGATACCATACTCCCGGAATCGTCTTGATGCCAATCCCGGGATTTCAAGATTAACTATAACATGTAAAGAATCTAAATTATTCTCGATTTACTACAATAGTATGTTTTAAAAATAAAACTCTTTGTGACAGTATACCTCAATTTGTTTATACTTATAAATATTTTTGTATAATATTTACATATGTACAAAATAAATTAACTGTAGTTTTACTTTCTCTAATTTATAAACAGAAACAGACTATTTTTTTCATAATTTTATACAAAATTTAGTTACAATTATTTTTTTAGGATGTTAGGTTTTCAACCTATAAGATGTTTTTAAATTTCAATTTCAGATCTTGTTCACAGGTGTTTGTGATATATTTTTTACTTGAGTTGATATCAAGCAACTGGAAGTTTTGAATGAAAAATTAGTTGCCTTTCCGTTAGCTGTAATCCCAGCTATTTATATATATTCAAATAAGTGTTATGTAAAAAAAATATAATCATGGTTAATGATCAATCCCGGGATTATAAAATTGTGAATCTAAAAATTCCCGGGTTACAACAAAAGCCCGGCATTGGATGCCCTAAACGTAAGATGTCAATAATATAAATTATCAAATGCTATATTTATAACAAGATTATTTTTTACGAGTAAAAACGATATAAAAATAGCTCAATAAAGCCCAGAAAACTTTAACAACTGAAATAACCTTCAAGATTTTAAAGGACAATTAAATTCAATATTTTGTTTTCAAAGAATTTTATTTTCATATTTATTTACAGTAAAAAGTATAATGTGATTTATCACTTTTAGGGTGTTCACTGTCAATACTTGGTGGAAAGGCATTATATTAATAAAAACACAATAATCCTTTGTACTTCATTCCACTTTATTTAATATGTCAGGACCGGTTTCGCTCATTACGAGCATCGTCAACTGATAAGAAATATAATTTAACAGTGCTATTTATACAAAAATGAACAGTTATAAACAACAATTGGCATTGAAAAGAAAATACCAATTACATTAAAAGAATAAAGTGGAATGAAGTACAAAGGATTATTGTGTTTTTATTAATATAATGTGATTTTTTGCGTTGAGATAAATTGTCGAATGATTGAAAACCCAATACATTTTAGGTTTGTCTATAAATAAAGTTTTTTAAGAACTATTCTAGTTATGTTTTTAAAGATATAATATTTTGAAAGACATGAATTGTTTTATAATGAAAAAGAAAAAAAACTTAAATTGAGTATTTTATAATAATTTCGTTGTATATTTGATTGAAAATACTTCTGTATTTCTGTATTATAAAAAGAAGAATTTTTTGTCAAAGCGATATGCAATATGAGTTTGTTTGTCACTGGTTTTCGTAACATCATATTAAGTCAATTGTTACTGTACTTTTTCCAAAAATAAAACAGAATACAGCAGCATACGCTGCACTTAAATTGAAATTCTTCTCAAAATACAAAGCTGTTTTTAAAAGAAAATATGTCGTAAAATTGCACGAAATTTCCCATTTATCAAGAATGTATATCTTGGCAAACTTGTACTACAAAGAGACAATAAAAATGTATAACGAATGAGCTTTTTTGTTCTGTATGTTTAAAAAATGTTTTAAAATGAGATTCAAATAATTGTTTACTATTGACATTTTTTAAGACCATTTCCGATCCTTATTTCAAAAAAAGCTGCCTGCTCAAAACTACGTAGAGAGCAAAATGCGTAAAGTAAGGGTTGAACTAGTGGTGCACTCCGTTTTAAAGTTAGAATAGGTGGAAGAGAATTCTTTTAACTGTCATGTTTTTTCATACTTTTTAAGGAATTGACAATCATAACCTTAGTTAAAGTATTTATGAAAATAGAGTAGTATGACAATGGTTATATACTACAAAATTCTCATAAACTTATTAAATATTTTTGTTATTTTAGAAAGGCAGAGAAAATAAGCGTAGAAACGATTGGAAACGATTCAAATGTAATGTTCATGTGCGAATAAATAATTTGAAAATACCAAGTTGATGTCAACAATAAATATAAGTTATGTGTAAATATTTTATTTTTTCAAGAGTTTAAAAAAAAGTTGTAAAACTCTTGTCTGTCTGCAAAGTCTGGCAGTAAGTCAATTACTCTATCTACGTCGTGTTTTCAGGACCGTAAAAGTATTGGAGAGAAGAGATGAAAGCAATAAATAAACATGATTTTGGATAGAACAACATAAAATAAATACATCGATGAAAAGTTGTATTTGAATATATGACATTTGAATGCTTAACAAAAATTTTCGAGACTAATTGCTTTGTTTATTATGTAAGTTGTATTAAAAAAAATTTCATTATTATTTTGATTTCAACGTGGTTTTATGTGGTGAAAAAATTGTGTATAATCGCTACCAGGATCCTAGTAGTCATAATGTCCTTTCAATACTAAAATACTGGATTTAAAATACCAAAAAATATCAACATTTTGCAATTAAAAATAAGCCGAAAACAAATATTGAATGGATATAAACACCAGCAAATATTTTGAGTAAATTGTTAACGATTAGTTTTCAGTATTTTTAATATGCTCAGAAATGTATCAATATTGACAGATTTCAGAATTGAAGAGCCTTTTATGGATTATTATTCAGCTGATTTTATTTATTTTTGAATGAATATTGTTATTAAATATCAAAATACCTATTTGGATTTATTTGTACGGAAATGTGATCCTAATTACACTAAATGTCATTTTAGTGTATTTTTATTGTAATTTTTTTTGTTATCCTATTTTGTTATAATTGACACATTTATCTAATACTGCAAGTATTAAATTTGATAAACCAATTCTTTTATTTTTAATTGATGCAGGATAAAACAAATTATATTTTTTCATAAAGAATCTTTAAAGAATTTCATTTACTACAGAAAAAAGTTGAATTTCTCAATTTAAAATGCTTTCATTTTTACGTAGACAAATCAATTTACGTAGGATCGTCTTACTTACTGTGATCAATTTCACCAAGTAGGTAAAAAGATCAAACATTCGAACAAAAAACCGCAAAGTTAGGATCAGATTAAAAATAAATAAAAAAATTCGCTTGTTGAAATGTGTTTATCGATCGTCCATTTTGCTCGGATATTTAATGTGACTACAAAAAGTGTGTTATTCAGAAAATTGCCCCTCAAATTAATGAGCGAGTTTTCCGGTCGCTTAGAGCGAGAGAAGAACACACAATGTCTTCTTATAAAAATATATTATTTCGTTTAATGGCTGACAAGCGAGAAAGAGAAGAATTACTGTGCTTAAAGAAGTGATATAATCGTTTTTTATGGAGGCGGCGATCATTTAAGGTGAACGTAAAACACAGCAAAGCTTAACATGGATATATTTTTTTCTTATTTTGTTTTCATTTTTGTATTACCATTTACTGCCGTCTGTGTGGTCTAGTGGTCAACGTCGTTGGCTTTGGTTACAGAAGTCACAGGTTCGAATCCCAGTACGGACAGATTTATAAATTGATTTTTCAATCGATTTATGAATTTATGTTCGAAAGCATGGATGTATGTGATGTATTGAATTCCCCCTCCCACCCATCCTATCCTATGAACGGGGCGTATCGAAAGCGATTAGCTAACTAATAGTCTTGTCCTAGCCTTATCCTTCTATTCCTACTATTTTTGGAAAAAGAGAGGTTGAGCAACTGAGTAACAAGCTGTTCTAGTAGAAAAATCGTTGTTGAGATAAACTACATAAGGAGTCCGTATGCTCTACATAGGGGGCGGATATGGTAAACTAAATACCATTTCCATTCCTAATGTGAGTGATATAGATTCTTAATGATATCTTCAATATTTACAAAAAAAATAGTTGTTTTTAAGTGCATCAACCTTCCCTGTAGTGAGGGATAAGAAAAGAAAAATGATACGAGAAATTCACCAATGGGCAGTGTTCTATTTTCTGAACATGCTTTGTTTTTTGAATTGGATAAAAAAAGGGTAAGAAAAGTAGTAAGGATCAAAATTCATTTCATTGGATACAATTTTAAAAACAATATATGAATCAAAGACGTATGACTATTTGCTTAAAATAACAAAATAAAAACTTAATAAATCTAAATGGTTTTAAAAAAATATTTTTTGTTTAATTGAAAAATAAAAAATAAAAATGGCGCACGCCAAAATAGCTATAAACTCATTTTATAAAAAAATGTAGAACTAAATATATTAAGATTTTTTACCTAATTAAAATGTAGTTCTACCAACTAAATATCAATTCAATTAATAAAAAAAACTACATGAATTTAGCATCTTCAATAATAATCCACTACAAATATAATATTAACGTTGCACTATGTGCACTGTGTAACAATTCAAGATGATATAAATTAAGTTTGCGTTCTGAGCACACGACATAGTCACTGAACATAGTCTAGGTATTAAAGCCTTTGCCTTTATCTCATCGCAAGCCAAGCTGTACGTATGCACAATAGTTTCTAAGCTGGTTCTTGTTTAGCCATATGGTGCAAATTACCCAGTCAAAGTAGTCTTCCAATATTGATTGATTGCACTGCGCTGGGATTATCTTGCAGTTAATTGAACTCAGCAATGTTGACACCATATGTTGCCGTATTATATTGGCTAAGAATAATGCAATATAACATAATCCTCGTCCACTGTGATCCAGTTGATAAATTCTTGGCTTTACCGATCACAAGGGTCTGCGTTGAAGTCACGGCAAGGCTTATATTATCAAATGTAGATTTTTTCAATTTAAATTTTAGATCTAAGGCACCAGTGTTATTGATACCGATTCTTTTTGAGTTATTCTTGAATGTTTTACAAAAAAAAAATCATTGACTTTATCTTGTAAACTTTAAAATATTTGATATATTGGAATTAGCAATGCCAAATATTTTTGACAGATATAAAAATATTATATTGATAATATGAGCCCTCGAGAGGTGAAGTAAACCAACTAATAAAATAGTTCAATTCTTTTCTTGGACTTTAAAGTACAATCACATAGTTACTTCATGTTTTTGTGGATTGCATATTTTTATTTTACGGAGATAATAAATAAAGGTTACTTCACTTTTACCATACTTTCAAGACATGTAGAATATTACAACGCATCTATTTTTTTTTTTTCTAAAACACTACTTGGCTGATTGTGATAATTAATTAGGAAATTTGGCAAATTGATTCAAAGTATTTCCTGGCGTATAAGTTAATCTAGTTTTTTTTAGTGGGATTAAACATGAGTTCGATTTTTTTTGATGTCTTTAAAACTGCATTGACTTTTCGTAAAGGTGACAGATTGATGTTAGTTTGCTCATTAAAAATGTCATTGGATTGATGATATCTTTTAATCTCTAATTGTGTAATTGTTTATTAAGCTTAGGACCTTTACTACAAAGATGCAAACATGTGGGCACTGAGTATAAAGTTATCTTATGCGATTGTGGTAGGTATGTTCTGTTATGCGTTATGATATATAAAGCCATCTGAGAGACTCATTCTACAGTGTTGTATTTAAACTTTAATAATTTCATAAAATATTTTCGTTTTTTTGTTATTGTATATAAATATGTATAGGAGAAGTATAATCGAGATTCTTCTACTATTCTTACATAGGTCGACGGTTAAATTCGCTTGAATTATTTAGCACTTCTCGCATTGTTATCTTTTCTATTTCTAGAGCGTCACTATCTAGGAAAACCCTTGTTCAAAAAATAAAATAAAAAAGGAATACTGTCACCACGGCAAAGTAATGGACGGCCGTGTTTATTTTTTACTTAACACCTAGTCTCCCCGTTTCTTTCACGCTGTCATTGTAAATGATAAAGATACATTAGAGACGGCCACACCGTGGCGATTTATTTAAGTTACATTTCACCCCGGCTTACCCGTTTTTATCACCATCATACATTGTACGCCATATTACCAACCAAAGTATTTTAGCCTATTATTTTCTAATGTCCATGAGGAAATGATGCATTATAGAGACATCTGTATGGAAACAGTGAAACACTTTTTTGTTACTCTAACTGCGTCCCGTTTTCAACCATACGGCCGTTTTATAAATCACTATAAATAATCGGTTTTAAACCAGTAAATCAATACTTAAACTTGGTCATAAAAAACAGTCAGTAAAAAAGTAATACCGTAAGCAGCAGAATGAAACTCTTTCAAAACTTCAAGAGCCTTTCATATTACCCAACACAAAAATTCGTGTAATAAATTCTGGTATAGGTGGATTGCCGTAAAAACTATTTTTTGCCACTTTTTTATGATAATGTAAAATTAATACGGTTGAACTGAGTTAACATTTTTTTCTTAGTAATAGCTTCGTCATAAATTACTTTACTGGCTTTATAAACGGTTTCTTGACGTTTTTTTGGCGCATCAACAATACATAATTGTTAATAATTGAAAATTTTAAAAAATCCAGTCAAATACTGTTGTTGATATTCAACTTCAAAGATCAGTTCATAAATTATATCGTCATTTTACTGACAGAAGTTTTTTTATTAAGAAATTAGTAGTTCTGAGTAACGATCAAATGAAAAAAATGTGCTTTCTATATAAATACTGTACCATAGATATTTTATATTACATAATTAATTAAAAGATAAAAATATTGATGTATTTAAGCCGATCTGACAAGTGATTCATTTTTACGCAAAAAATGCCTACCTTTAAAATTGCATTAATAATTAAAATTGCTGTAACCAAATAACTTTTAGAGTGTTCACTATCAATACGTGGTGGAAAAGCATTATATTAATAAAAACGCAATATTCCTTTGTACTTTATTCCACTTTATTTAATAGATCAGAACCGGTTTCGCTCATTGCGAGCATTGTCAACTGATAAGAAAAATATATAAACAGTGCTATTTATACAAAATTTAATTTAAATAAAAAGTGTAAACAACAATAACTAATAATTGGTTATTATAAACAATCATTCACCACTTAAAATTTATTAATCTTTGATGATTTTTTAATTAAATGTTATGGGTGTTCAACATTTTAATTTTGTGTAATTATAGAGTCGCTAATACTGTAATGTGTAAATTCTTTTCCTTGTTAATCTTGTTTACACTTTTTATTTCAATTTAATTTTGTATAAATAGCACTGTTTACATATTTTTCCCATCAGTTGTCAATGCTGCAATGAGCGAAACCGGTCCTGACCTATTAAATAAAGTGGAATAAAGTACAAAGGAATATTGGGTTTTTATAAATTACCAAATAATGTAACTACTGAATCTTTCCAGAAAAAGTATTATTTATGTATAAGAATTTTGTATTTACATATTTTTTAAATGTTGTTTCTAACAAACTTTTTTAAAGCTCGGTTATAGTGTATTTTTTTATCATCAGCAAGTTGACCTATAAATTTAGTATGAATATATAGTTTTTGTTTGTAGCCTCGCAAAACTCTATTTGACTGCATATTGCGATCGTTTTTTGAGAAAAAAGTCATACGCCATATAAAATTGCTTTTAAGCAGTTAAGATCTCATTCTAAAAAAGGATTACCGCGGAACGAAAAGAAGGCATAAATAATAAATCAGACTCAGAAAAAATGTTGTGATACTTTGAAAAGTTGAGCGAGCTTTTAGCGTAAGCTCAAGAGTTAGTATTATAAATAATAAATTACTGTTTTTTGTTGAATTTCTAAAACAAGCACACATTAAAGCACCTCATGCACATATGTTTATCGATGAAAATTTTCTTTTTGTGCCAGTCGTTGAAGCTTCTTTTCCGGAGGAGTTAATTAATATTTTTTTAAGTGTGAATATATGAGAAAAACGGCATACTTATGAGTTTCTTGCTACCCTCTTTTCCGGATATAAAATCAACCTGACTTTTATTTTTACTTTTAGGAAGTATTATTTAATATATATACAAACAAAGCAATGTTTAAATATGTCAAAATAAACAGGATTAAAATCTACAGAACTTTTCTTTTTAACGATTCATACAGTATAAAAAAGTAATAAGCACGTTAGAATTATTTTACAGAGCTTAATATAAAATATAGTAATAACTAACTTTGTATAAAATTTACCACTGGAGTTTATGAAGCATTTAAACACTTCATTTAAGAAAACCCAATCATATGACAAAAGAGATTCCACGGTTGTGAGCTTTTGATTCCAATAATATCTTGGATTGCAGAGAAAACAACCTTGTTATTGCTTGGTTAAATTTCAATGGCTCTATTGTTCTGGCGTCACTGGATTGTCAACATGTGCCTTATCGCAGTACTTGTAAACCTTTTCTTAATAAGTTTATTCGACTATATAATTATAAACATTGCAAATAATATTAAATAAACATTAGAAAATGATTTTTAGATCTAAATGACAACAATATATTTTTTATATTTAATACAGTGTCCAATATTTGTTGTATTAATATTTGTCATTTAATTTAATTTAAAGAACTACTTAAAAAAATAATCAACGAGTATTCAAAAGCAAGAAATTATAGCTGGAACCATTTTAAGTTGAAAAACATAGTTTAATCTAACAATTTTTTTTTAAATGATGAATATTATAGATTAATATGATATATAAGAAATATTTAAAGGGAGAAATAATATGATATGATATTTTAATTATTTCATTGCACACTAATTTGTATTTTTTATTTAAATTGGGAGTAAATGTTGTAGTGATAATTTTCTGGAAATTTAATTAAATTAAGGAAAAACTTTTTTTTTTTTAATCTTGTTCCACAATTATATGATGATCAGGACGGTGTAGTTTTTTTTTTTTTTTAATTCCCTAGGGTACTCAACGTTGTACCCACCACCACCCGCTACGGCTTCACACTCTTTATATAGGGTGTATTCCGTAGCGTAACAACGTTAGTCGTGTTCAAAATATTGCCAGAAATGTCCCGAGAAGAAATTCCTCAAGACTTGGTTGCATGCACTACAGTGTGCAGAAATAAAAAGTTAATAATAAATGAATTTGAAAATGTTAGATTTTATCTATTTAAATCAACTCTTTTTCCAAAAGACGCGGAGAATTCTTTAAATGCCCTATAATTTGCCTTAGATGCAACCAAGTCGGCATGACCGACGGGGCCGACAGATCCGACAGATAGTCGTATCGTCTTGAGCAATTTTTCCCGTTCATTATTTAAATCTGGACATTCCCAGAGGATGTGATCAGCATCCTGAATCATATATCCGCATTTACATTTAGGACTATCTACTAACCGGCCAAGCTGGAAGAGCTTGGCAGCGAAGTAACCGTGGCCAGTTATGAATTGGCTGGTCCAGAAATTAGGAGTCAGGACTTTGGTTATCTCCATTCGCCATTTAACATTCGGAAAGAATTTAAAAGTTTGCCTCCCCTTTGAAGATTTCTCCCATCGAGCCTGCCAAACTTTCATTGCAGCTTCTATCGCCACACTGCGCGCTGCAATTCTATGAGCTTTAGAATTGTAAGGGTCTGGTCGAGGAGGAGGCAGTAACTGAATTTCTCCCACCTGGGACTCGACACCTTTGTACAGCATTACTGTTGCGCCTCTAACTTGAATGTGCAGGTCCAACGGAAGTATACCAGCCAAGACCGGCAATGCATCCGTAGACGAGGATCTGTATGCTTTGGTTAGGGCTATCAACGCACTGCGTTGTCCACTTAGAAGGATTTTCTGTATCGAAAGAACGGTGCATCGTTTGTACCATGTGCTAGCGGCGTAGCTAGCAATCCCCATGTATATGGCATCGTAAGCGATTTTAAGGGCACTAGATCTTAAGCCCCAATTTTTACCTGCTAGGCGTGAGATTGAATAGAAGGCAGAAGTAGCCTTGCTCACTGATGTCTTGGCATGGTATGAAAAAGAAAGTCTATCGTCTAGAATAAGACCAAGGTAAGTGACCTTTTCAGAAACTTTAACCGTCGTAGTTCCCATGCGTATAGTGGGAGGTCTTTGTCTACTTAGGCCGACACCACCCTTGAGAAAAATAGCTTCAGTCTTTTTGGGAGCGAAGGACAGTTTGTTGGCGTCGCCCCAAGCTAGGATTGATGAAAGCGCCTCTTTTGATGTTTTTTCTATACCCGCGCGACTATTTGCACTTACTAAAAGTAAGGCATCGTCTGCGTAGGCAAAAATACTGCAGTCAGGTGGAAGAGAGATGGACAGAATATCATCAAATAAAATGTTCCACAGCATGGGACCAAGAACGGAACCCTGTGGACAGCCCATTGTGGTGTTTTGTTTTACAATCTGTTGTCCATTTTCATATAGAATCGATCTGCCATTGAAGTAGCTTTGGATTAAGGCATAGACATTTCCAGGTATTTTTCTCAGTCTAAGTTTGTGCAATATAAGTGGCCAAGAAGCATTGTCGAACGCTCCGGCAATATTCAAAAATATTCCCAAAACATATTTGTTAGGAGAGGATTCCGAAGTGGAAAGTACTGTGGAAATTGCATCTTCAGTATTCTTGCCTGGTCTGAAACCAAATTGGTTATTAGATAGTGGTGCTATTTCAGCCAGATGAGCTTCAATCCTAGAGCACATGAGCCGTTCCAACACTTTCCCAAGAGCCGGCAGAAGCGTAAGGGGCCGATAAGCTTTAGGAAGGAAACTGGAAGGAATAATTGAAGAAAAGGACAAGTACGCCAAAAATAGCCGGGCAACTGAAAAAGCCAACATTGCCCCTGCAAAGGATATGACTCTACCGTGGACGACTGTAGTCGGGCGAAGGCATGAAAACAGATCCATTACTCACCAGCAGACGGCCTTCCCTAGTCTTCCCGCAACTGCTCCGCGCCCCGGAGTTCTATTCTTCCCAACCGGCGAAGAAAAAATTTCGGACAAAACCAAAAAATCTTTAAAATCTGCAATATCTCCAGGCGCACTGGGGATTCAAATAACAGGAGTACGCGCAATTCGCAATGGTGGAGTAATTGTCCATCCGAAAACTGACGAGGAAGCAAAACTACTCCTAAACGCCCCGGGCTTATCAGATGTCGGGCTTCGTGCAGAGATAGCGGGAAGAAAACTTCCTCGTGTGATCATTTTCAATCTGCCCAGCCACATGAATGAGCACCAAATTCAGGAGGCTATTCATGACTCTACCAAGGAAAGAACAGGTCTTGGAGATTCTGACGGCAAAGACCTAATTAAAATTAGCCATAAAGCTGGCCCACGCGATTCGGGAAAATGTCATTACGTGGTATACGTACCTGCTGCTATCCGTGAGGCTCTTATACATGATGACCGTCTTTTCCTGGGATGGGAGTCATACTACCTCCATGACTTCCTAGGCGTTATCAAATGCAGCAAATGCCATCTATATGGTCACATGGCGAAATTTTGCTCTGCCAAAGATAGGGTATGTGCCCATTGCACTGCTACTGGGCATGACAAGGCAGACTGTCCAAAAAAAGCTGATCCTCCTAAATGTGCGGCATGCTTCAAATACAAAAAACCACACAATCATCCAACTCATAGTGCTGACTGCCCTGCACGGCAACATGCAGAACTTAGGGAACAAGCGAAGGTTGACTATTCGGCGGCGCGGTGATAAAGTTCGCCCAATTGAATGTGGGAAGAGGTCGAGCAACTACCCTTGAGCTGGCAAATATTATGCAGGCAGGTGAACTTGACGTGGCATTGGTTCAGGAGCCGTACCGTTGGAGCCCAAGAATGGGTTTTGAGGATGGTCGCGTGATCCACGACAGCCCGGCATCTAAGGCTTGTATTTACGTAGCCAACTCTGAGATTGGAGTATTGCACTTATCTCATCTCTCATCTGAATATATCGCCTGCGCTGAGATCTCCATTCCTGGAGGTGCCACAGTTGTAGTGATCTCTGCATATTTTAATTATGAAAGCTCAACAGACCACATAGTACGGCTGTTAGACTCGGTTCTTGGCTCTCTCGCGGGCAGATATGTCATCATCGGAGCTGATGCCAATGCACAGTCCCCTTTATGGGCCCCTATAAGCCACGCAACTAGCGACGGTTCCGTCATTGAAGAGTTCATATCACATCATAGCCTGATTGTTGTTAACAATCCTGAGAGCCCACCCACATTTATGAATTCAATGGGAAAATCTTACATTGACATTACACTGGCTACAGAGGCAACGTGTTTTCAAGTCAGTGGCTGGCGGGTTCATGAAGATGCTTCTATCAGTGATCACCGACTTATAACATTTGAGCTGCGACAGAATCTTGGAATAGCTGTCCCAAACATTTCTTCACCAGTTATATTGAAAAGGTTTCGAACGCGACATGATAAATGGGAAGAATTTGATAACGCGCTGATCAAAAAGCTTGACCGGGCAGCTAGGAATCCCGTATCGGACCTGCAGTTGGCTGCTTCACGGCTAACGGAAGATATAATTAATGCAGCAGAGCGCACTATAAGCCGCTGTAAGCCGAGAAATCAGACGCAATCTCCCTGGTGGACCCAGGCCGTCTCTGATTTGAGGGCACTCTTCAAAAGAGCTATGAGGTCACTTCAAAATGCTCGCCGGACTGCAAAGCCACCCGCCATCATCGAACTACTGGAAGCTAGGCATCGATCAGCTCGATGCAAATATCGTAATGCGATACTTAGGGCTAAATCAGACCACTGGCGAACTTTTGTCTCTTCCATGGGGGGCTGGAATCCTTGGGGTCCTCCGTATCGGGCAATAAAGAATAATAGCAGACCAAATAAAATTATTTGTGGCATTGAACGACCTCATGGAAATGGTTTTACCAGCACCCAATCAGAAACAACAGAAGTGCTGCTGAATGCGCTTATTCCACAGGACAATCCATTGTTAGATGATGAACGCCTCAGACAAGCCCGCTACTTGGCTACTTTTCCACTTGACACTGCTCACTCACCACTGCCTTCTGAGCAAGAAATCAGTAAAATTATTCTATCATTAAAATCTAACAAAGCTCCGGGTCCGGACTGTATCGATAATACTCTTGTCAGACGATCCTGGGTTCTTGCCGCTCCAGAAATAACAAAAATATTATGTCAATGCTTCACTAGCGGCATATTTCCCGATTGTTGGAAAACAGGGACACTCATAGTCATTCCAAAATCTGGTAGCCGGTCTCCATCGGACGGTGTAGTTAAAGAATACAGTGTAGTGCAGGCATGAGAAAGCTGCGGCCTTAAGGCCTCATGTGACCTTTTGGCTACTCTGGTGCGGCCTTCTGGCCAATTCTGTAATTCTGTAAATTTATATAAATTCGTAAATTCCTGATATATTCTGACCGTAAATTCTTGTATCTCGCCAAAAATTTCCTAAGTCAATGTTTACTGCGGCCTTATGTCGAATTAGAAAAATGAATGCGGCCTTTAGATAAGAAAAGGTTCCCCACCCTTGATGTAGTGCAATGAAGTTGTAGAATTAATTAGAAAAAAATGCCTTCCTAAAACGAATTGAAAAATAGATTAAAAAATGGTATTAAATGAATTACTCCACCTCTCATGTTTATTATTATTATTAATGAATATTTTATCATCAAAAATATATCTTTGATTTTTACTCCCAAACGATATTTGAATATTTTAAAATAGAAATGAAAAATATTTTTAACAACAAGTGATTGATTGTAGTAAAATTATATTAGTCTTCATATTATATCTTTACCCATGTACACTACGTTTCTACGAGCTCTCTACGTCGTAGAGGCAGCGTTGTAGCGAAAGGAGTCTGCTGTCTTATAAACCACGCGATTTATCAGACGGCTTTGTATTTACGTCTAAAACGAACATTTGTTTAAATTTATTACACATACATACACTCATATATTATGTACTAAGCTGGATTTAAACTTTATTTTTTCTTATTATTTGTGTCTAACATTTTTTCAGTATTACATAAAAAAGTGATTAATTTTCTGACGAAAATAAAAATGAAGTTTTTAAAAGCATTGGATATTGTTACCAGTGAAGCGTATTGTTTTTCGGATCGATATTTTTTCTTGAGTCGTAAAATAGTTTTTATTTAGACTGTTGAATAAATATCTAAAAAAATAACGTGGCCATAGAGACAAAATTAGAATATTTTTTTTGCCAGATAGGTATAAAAGTAAACATTATTTATATTTAGTGAATTTCTTTCAGGGTGTTCACTGTCAATACTTGGTGGAAAGGCGTTATATAAATAAAAGCATAATGTAAAATTTTATTTCACTTTGTTAAAAAAATCCCAAATTTTAATTATATTTGTAATAACCATCAATTTTTAATCTTTGATGTTTTTTTAATTATATGTTATAGATGTTAAACATTTTAATTTTGTGTTATTATAGAGTCACTGTAATTTGTAAATTCTTTTTATCAATTGTTATTTAAACCTTTTTATTTTCAATTTATTTTTGTATAAATAGCATTGTTTACATATTTTTCTTATCAGTTGACAATGCTTTCTATAAGCGGAACCGCTCCTAACCTTTTAAATAAAGTGGAATAAAGTACAAAGGAATATTGTGTTTTTATTAATATAATACAATTATAATAAAATACAACTGTTTATATTGTTTTTTTTCTACAAGAGCTGCTTCAACTCAGTTGCTCTACTTCTTTTTTTCAGAGAGTAAAGTGATAAAAAGGATATTGTTTTATTATTGGAAGTGTTCGAGGGAAGTTTAATACATCACAAACATCCAAGTCTTTGAAATATAAATCGTTTAAAGAAATGCTGTTTGTACTAAAACTTGAACCAGTGAGATCCCAACGACGATGACCACTGCATCATTGACCAGAAAAAAAACTTTTATATACCGTGAAATTAAATCAAATCGAATTATAAACCAGTTTTAAATACGAAAGTTTTTAACATAACACATAATTTGTGTTAAAACTATTTCTTGCAATCACTGACAGCAAACTTAAGCTTTACAAGTCATACGTCTGCGTAGTGATAATTTCATTTAAACTTCTCCTGAATGTAAATTTATTCATGGTGATTAAAAATTTCAAAGTTTTGCATAAAATTAAAGCTTAAAACTACTGTTGTGTGGTTAGACTTGATGTTCAAAGTTCAGAGTATTATACGAGCGTATTTGAACTGTCATTTAACAATGCTTTTATTTTTACAAAGCTTTGCGTTACCAAGAATCATTTGGTGTACAATTATTAACTCATAACTATTTTTCTTTTGTAGAATTTTTATGATACAATATTGATTGAATAAATTTTTGTCGGGTCCAATGGCGCAGCGGTGAACGTTGTTAACTTCTGTGCAAGAGATCACGGGTCCCAATCAACGTTCCCTCTAAGCTGCGCGCGTGCGCGGCCGCGTAGCAGTTGGGAAGCCCCCGCGGACTCATTCCGGGTTGGCGCGCACTACAAAACAGTTGTTCAATTAATATTTGATCAATCCGCGCAGCCTTTGATATTTTCACGCAGCTAGTCTCTTGCTTTAGAGTTAACATTGGTCCCAATACGAACAGCATTTTTTCGATAAATTTATCGACTTATTTTCGAAGACATGGTGACTAAAAATTCCCTCCTACTATTTCCGGTTCCTAATAACTGGGGGTAGCGAGAGCGATTAGTTTATCACTAGTCCTGTTAGAAGAAAAAAAAGTAAATTTGTGTAGCGATTGGTTGTTTGAGTAAGATAGACACAAATATTTCAAGTTGAATAAGCAATTATTATAAAAAACAAAAATAAAGTTTCTTGTAATAAAAAAAAAATACAAGCAGAGCAAAGACCTTTCACCTAGTACTTGATTCTATTTAAACTGAATTGGAGTAAGGTGGCAGTACTGTTTACCCTCAAAGTGTTTATTGCTAGCAGACGAAAGCCTTTGTTCAGCCCCATTGCGTTTGAAATAATATGACACCCTACCAAAATCCGCACATACATAAACAGATTCCATACAATTAATAATTGACACGATTTTAATTTATTTAACCCTTAACTGTGACCAGTTTTAAGCAAGTGACATACAAAGAAGGTAATAATATAAAATAAAAACTGAATTAAGGCTTTCAATGAACCAGTTTTTGTAAACTTTTAAAGATACAATTTAAGATTTCAACTGAAGGTGCTTAGTGGAATTTCAATATTAAATTTGAATCGTTCAAACTATGAACATTCTCACAGATTTTGTCACTTACGACCCGGGTTTCGCCTTTCGGCATCTTCAGGCGTTCAAGTCCACGGATGAACTTGAACTTACGCTTAGTAAATGAATGTTTCGTTTTTATATAAGAAATAAATGTATCATTGAGTTTAGAGCCATTGCTGGCGAAAAGGATAATCTTATAAGAATACCCGCAGATTTGAGTTGTAAGTAGTTTCAAGAATTATATTTATTTGTTTGTCGGCAAAGGTTTTATGATTATATTTATATAAGGTATAAAAGTGGAGATCCCGGTAGGCTTAATATTTCATTTAAAATCGGAAGGCTATGCAATTGTGCTCTATTTATTTCTAAAATTTCCTGGAAAAAGAGCTTATGACTTTCTTTATTTGGGCGTAACATTTTTATCCCTTGTTCCCTTCGAAACCCGGATCGTTAGTGACAAAATCTGTGAGAATGTACATAGTTTGAACGATTCAAATTTTTAAAGATACTTTCAATAATACTATGTATTAACAGTTTTTATCAGCTCAGATTGTCGAAATGATGAATCCGGAATATATACAAGTGTCTGATATCTTTTAAATGTCAAATATTACCCCTTATTTTGAATATTCAACAAAAAAATTACCATCTTAAACGTTAAATCTAGAAGTATTTTAATAAAAGATAAATAAAACATTATTTGATATTAAATACTAATACTGCCACCTGCTGTTTAGAGCTTGTTCTACTGATCACGCAGGTCTGGGTTTGATTCTCGGTCAGATCATGAGTGAATTTGAGAATTGAGTCGTGTGGTATCAAAAGCAGAACTGTTTCATACATGATGAATATAACAGTTCTGCTTTTGGTACCAGATGACTCAATTCTCAAATTCACTCATGATGGAACAGTTCTGCTTTTGATACCAGACAACTAAATTTTTCAATTCACAGTTATGATCGAAGACTGGATGTTTGTGATGTCAATTCACATTATTTCCTATCCTGTCATCATTCTGAACCCTTAATAACTGGGTGTAGCGATAGCGATTAGTCAACGACTAATCCTGTTTTAGCTATATCCTTCTTTTACTACTACTCACTTTGAAAAAAATGAGGTTGAGCGACTGAGTAACAAACAGTTCTCGTAGAAAAAAATCTGTTGACGTACCTTCAATGGAAGGTCATATGTTTCACATTGGGAGCAGAAATGAATTTAAAAAAATACTAAAACGTCTCAAAGATATTTTTTCAAAATCAAAAAAAAATGCATTAAATTTTGATGCATATGAATTGTTGCTTTTTTACTAATTATAACCATTGCTTTGCTTTCATAAAGTGTCAGTATAAGTAAATGCTTAAAGTTTTACAGAACACGATGATAAGAAACATGTTTGATTGCATGAAAATGAATGCGAATACAAACGATGACATATGAAATGACCAATATCATACGCTGGCATAAAATATAATGCTACGCTATAGTCATGTTAAATTATTTTCTTTGTATGTCTGAGATTTGAAGAAGCTATTCTTTGGGTAGACTCTTTCTAGTATGGGAAGATATTGGTATAAATAACATCACACCGCATTAGATGCACTGCAATCCTGATCTTTAGACGTGTTTGTCTGCAAAACCAATCATTTGGCTTTCAAACGCAAACTCATTTGCGATTTAATGTTGATTATTCAGGCGAATTGAGATCAAACCCAGACGAGATTATACGAACCCATACATATTTACATTACTATGTACAGATTGTTATACATAAAACGCTCTAATCAATTCAAATAGGGCTTAGATACATTTCGTGGTAATTCTGTTCGTTCGTAGTTTAATTTGCTTACTTAGTAAAGATCACGTGATTGGGATAGTAATTGTGACACGTGTTTTGATCTTGATAAAGAAAGTACCAAGAGTTAAACAAATATTTCGGTTTTGTTAAAAAGCTTAATTTGTTGATACATTATTTATTTTTCGAACCAAAGATGAGCGGTTATCGGATCAAAAGTTTTTTTTTTTGTTTTGAGCAATTTGTATGTATCCATGTGATAATATAAACATAAAATATGAAAATCGTTAACTGAACATCTTTGTAAATGTTATTTCAATCGAAATTAAATTTTTCTCTGCAGAGAAATAATTGTGTATATTTTTTAAAACAGTATCTTGAAGCCTATTTTTTTGTTAGTCAATCAAAAAATCTGAAAATTGAAGGCAAATTTCTATTTAACACAAATCTGCATTGAGCTACTGATAGCTTGCAAGCGATCGGCTGACAATCACTGATTTAAAAAATTTCATTGAAATATCTCATAAAATTGTATTACGTACAGTAGATAGATGATTTAAAAATATTTAGATTAATGGATCTCATCGCATAAACATTTTTTATTGTATGTAAACTAACTATATTAAATGAAAACAAGTTTTCAGAATTTTTTGTAGATATCTACAAGAAAATGTAAACAAAATCAGTGTTGTAAGTGTACTGAAGTGGTTGGCGATGGGTAAAACGTTGAGTACTTTAAAAAAAATAATATAAATATAATATATGAACTAGTTAATAATTGATATACTAAATTTAGTCTTTATTATTTATTTAACGTCGTAAATTATAATTATTATCACATAATTAAGAAAATCTATCGTCTATCCATGCCATAAACTTTGCTCGGATGACGCCCTGTCATTGTTTAATCTAGATTGATTATTTGAATTACTCAAAAGGTTGGTCCTAAGATATCCAGACATCCCTGACAACTTCTTCACAATAGGAGATAATCCCACCAAGTAATTTTGTCGTCTTCAAATTTATCTCTGCAAACGATAGCCGTAAAATAACTTTAGGTTAAAGTCAGATCTATGTATTTAACGACAGCCGAGATGATGGTGAAATTTCATGTTTTGTCAAAAATGTATCGTTTATTATTTATACAATATTCGAATATTTATACAGACATGCAATTATAAATCATCCAGAGAGGAGCTGTTTTATTGTAATCTGATAAATTATTTGTTATTATTAATATTTTCTGCAGTGACTTAATGAAATTTATTTCAAACATAGAGAAAGACCACGAAGCATTTGTTTTGTGAGTTTAAACAAATTTTCTATAATATGGAAAATTTATTCGTCAAATATTAATTAACTATGACTACAAAATCTATAGTATTATAGACATTTTTCAAAGATTGTTTAACATCTTGAATATTGTTCCAATTTGATTTTTTGTTTAATTGATCATACATCATAATTCAACCGACGTTTTGGTAAAATTAGGGTTAATTAGCCATAGATTCGTTAATTATAAATCAAAACATAAATAAAAAACTACATTTGACAGTAAGAACATAAAAAAATCTTTAATAGAAATTCTAGAACAATATGATCGAGACGACGATCTTTTTGTGGGATTACTAAAATTCATCATTTTTTAAAATCATTTTTATCGTGTAGATCAGCGATACTCAACTTTTTTTCTGTCTAGGTCGCATGATGGTTTTTGCTACTTTACGTTAGCTGCAGTATATTAATAGTAACACATAAATAAACCACACAGTTATACATCAAATAAATGTAAGTACGCAAAAGTACAAATGTAAAAGTTTTGAAAATAATGCAAGATGCTGGTTAACTATGATAATTGCTATGAATTGTCAAATATATCAGTTGATACTAGGAGATTTTAAAATTCTTGGGAACGAAAAAAATCGATTTGATTCGATATTGACAAAATACAGTGGAACCCCCTATTACACTATCCTGAATTACCCACTGACTTGAAATATTTGCTGCAAATCTCCCAATTTAACGGTTGCATTATATTGTCGTTGCTACGAGAAAGTCGTCTGTGCGGTGCATACAGTGCTAGCGTCTGTGTATTCAACGTGCCAGGCTATACACGCATAGCCGGGTGACTGTCTATGTGTTGGATTTTGTCGCGCTTTGCATTTTATCACTCGGTAACCAAATATTTCGTCCATATTTTTTTTTGCAAAACTAAGGGAAATCTTAGTTTTTCATTTTCGCGTAAAAAAACCAAATCCCTAATTTTGTATGAGATTCACTCCCCCAATTACACTACTCCCAATTACACGATCCCCACTTTAGTGTAAATGGGGGTTTTACTGTACAACACACGAATAATGATTCCAGCTTCAGTTGGGTTGTTGTTTTTGGAAACAATACGGCAGTGATGGAGGTAAAACTGTAGTTAAAACATCGTCATTAACATGTTCTTGAATTAACTCTGACTGAAGACAAGTAAGGTCCGTTTAATTGATATCATACTATCAAAGGTTGGGTGTAGTTGACAGAAGATCTTAAATAGTTATACCCTTTTGGAAATATTATCTCTTCGTGACTCCTGCGATATAAATTTAACTGTGTTGAATAGTATTCACGACGTCTTAGTAAATTGACATTTTTATATTTGTATACAATCACAACGTTTTAATTACAATGACTATTTAAAAAAAAAATGAACCATTGAATTCTTAATACCTTTGTTTTATTTATAATACGATAAAAATGAGCCATAAAATCAATTATTTCACATATATATTTTTAATTTAGTACAAAGACAAGTAGCACTTGTGAAAATACGTAAAATAACACGTAATAAGTGTTAATTGAATCATTGAGTTTCAAATAGCACTCTGGAAGCCTTTTCAACTTTTGAGTAAATGACGAAAAACTGCTGTGCATACATTCCTAACATTAAACATTAAAAGTTTAATTATTTGGCATTGTTTGTGTGTGTGTTTGGAAATGTAATACAACCATTACATATATATGCAGATAACGTGTATCAATAGTTTTTGATATTCTTTTGATACTCATTTTTCAAATTGTGGTTTTTACAAGTGACACAAATCTTTGAAATGATTTTTTTTAACAAATAAGATGAAATTTGAAACTTTACTAGATATTTTTTTTATCTATGTCCGCTTCTATTGTGGAGCAAATGGCCTCTTAATGAAGGGGAGGCATCTTAACAGATTTTTTTCTACGAGAACTATTTGCTACTAGTCGCTCAACCTCACTTTTTTCAGTGAGTAGTAGGGAAAGAAGAATAAGGCTAGAACAGGACTAGTTGTTGGCTAATTGCTATTGCTACATCCAGTTATTAAAGGATCAGAAGAATGGGAGAAGAGGAAATGATGTGAATTGACATCACAAACACCCAGTCTTTGATCACAACCTTGAATTGAATAATTCTCAAATTCACTGTGATCTTACCAGGAATCGAACTCAGACCTGCGTGATCGGTAGAGATAGTATTAACCAACTGTGTCACAGCAGGCGATATAATAGACTACTTACTAGATATAATTTAAGTTAAAGAAAAATATAACGTTCATAAGTAATATCATAATAAATCGTACAGAATGGTTTTTGAAACTAAATTATTCAATTTTTTTCTTAGTAATATAATAATATATGCATATGTTCAAAATATGATACATGCTTGTAAAGATTATTGTGATAATTTATTTTAAAATGTAATGAAAGTTTTTAATCTGTCAGCAGTTCTTGTTTTCTGTTTTCTGATCTGGGATCCGATCATTTCATTGAACAAAACTCTAAAAATATCCATTGGACTTTTTGTGCGGAGTACATCATAATCGCGAGCATTTAGCAGAACATTTATGTAGCCATTCCGTCAGAGGAGACACAAACAATGACGTTACAGCATCAAGGAGAGCTTCCGCTGATAGGGAAGTTCTCATTGTTTGAAGTCTAAAGGAATCAAAGTTTTCTGTTATTAATACTTGCTGCTTTGTATAGGTGGCAGCGATTATCATTTAATACTGTAACAGATTTGTTTGTTGAAAAATGTGAATCGCCGCAAAAATATTGTTGAAAAACCATTTCACACTTTTTTATTTGTAGATAAAGTGAACAATGAAAGTATAGTGTACAATTTTAATGTTTCGTGAAAAATTAACCCGTAACATGCCGCATTCATTTTTCTGATTCGACATCAAGCCGCAGTAAACACCGAGTTTGAAATCCTCAATTCGCTATACTTTTTCCCCAGATATCTGCAAATCTCGTTTTTCCAGAATTGGCCAGAAGGCCGCACCAGAGTGGCCAAAAGGCCGCGGATTCCCCACCTCTGGTTTAGATTATGTTGCAACGTATCGAAATTTGACTCACTACGCAATATTTGTTTTAATAATACCGTAATTCACATTATCACCATTCTCTGAATGATTTCAAATGAGGGCGAGAAATTTTCATATTTCACTGTAAAGTTGTAAAGAATATGAAGAGTAAAGCAATGCACCATTTAGCAGTAAACAATTCCAAAAATAAAACACTAATGTGTAAAAAAATATATTATCTGAATGAATTTTTCTTAGCTCCAAAAAATATTTAAAAAATTTAGCTAAAATTTTATATTGATCTTCGATTTTCTTTCTTTCTTGAAGTAACTATTAAATATCCCTGTGTTTCTCAAAAGTAATAATAAAATGGGGTTTTGACAGCTTTGTATTGCTTATAAATCAATTAAAATTACGAAAATATTTTTTTATCATTGACTTACATAATTTATTATTAAAAAATATCTAGTAATGTTTTTAATTTATTATAATAAGTATTCACGTCTCTTTTGTCTCCTATGCAATCAAATCAACAATGGCCCTACCGGGAAATTTCCTAAGAGAATAATGGAAAAATTTTCGATTTCCTTATATTTATTGTCAGAAAAAAATTCCCCATTCTTTTGTATGAGAGTACTAACTCTTCAGAACAATTCAGGAACGGTTTACAGTCTTTGTCAAACTGTGAGACCGGCAATCAAATAATTAATTATTTTTTATAAATATGGAAATATTTTTATCAAGTTTCGGTTGCGAGCTCAAGAGATCAAAAATAATGGCTGTCTCCAGATTTCTAATGATTTAAACGGAAGTCTTTCTAACCATTAAAAATACTTTTATTATGTTTTACATCTTCAACCGTCGAATGCATGATTTTAGGCTTTAAAATAAGAATACTGTCAAATACAATGTGTGGGTGTGATTGCAGGAAAAATAATTTTAAAAAAACCGATAGTTTTTAGTAAATATTTTTATTTAAAAACAGTTCATAAATCGATTGAAAAACCAATTAAAAGAAACTGTCTGTACTGAGATTCGAACTCGTGACCTCCGTAACCGAAGCCAACGACGTTGACCACTCGATGACACAGGCGGCTGTTCGAAGGCATGGATGTATGTGATGTCTTGAATTACCCCATTCCCATCCTATCCTATGAACAGGGCATATGGAGAGCAACTAGCTAACCACTAGTCCTGTCCTAGTCCTATCCTTCTTTTCCTAATTTCCTTGGAAAAAGAGAGGTTGAGCAACTGAGTAACAAGCAGTTCTCGTAGAAACACTTCTGTTGAGATAAATGGTAAAAAAAAAAAAACACTTGAAACAAAAAAAAAGGTCTTGACATATTAAATAAAGTGGAATGAAGTACAAAGGAGTATTGTGTTTTTACTAATATAATGCCTTTCCACCAAGTATTGACAGTGAACACCCTAAAAGTGACTCCAGCTTGGGCTGTTCAAATGAAGGGTATAATGTCTTAGCATGTGTAGACAATATATATATTGAAACAATATGAAGAGTAAATATGTATTATATTTTAACATTAGCTATAAAAGTAAAACGTAAAATCGATTTCTTTTTTGCGAAAAAGCAAAAAACAAAAGTTTTTTCTTTAAATAGTCATCTATGCATTTAAGGGTTAATCTTTAAAAATAGTAAAATAAACAATATTTGTTAAAAAATAAAATACTTTTTGCTACAATTCCATCACCTAATGACTTTGTATCAAGAATTGATTGCGAATACGTTTAAAGTAAACAATATTTTAATTTAAAATTTCGACTGAAGGTGCTTGGTGGAATTTCAATATAAAATTTGAATCGTTCAAATTATGTACACTCCCACAGATTTTGTCACTAACGACCCGGGTTTCGCCTTTCGGCATCTTCAGGCGTTCAAGTGCACGGATGAACACGAAACATTCGTTTACTAAGCGTCAGTTCAAGTTCATCCGTGCACTTGAACGCCTGAAGATGCCGAAAGGCGACCCATTGACAAAATCTGTGGGAGTGTACATAATTTGAACGATTCAAATTTAAACAATATTTGAGTGAAAAAAAAACCAAACATTTAAGACATAATTCTACTATTTTGATCTTTATTTCTAATGAAAAAAATGAACGGTTGTTCGACTACTTATATGGAAAACAAGGAATAAAATATCCGGAAATTGTTAAAGTTGGAGAAACCATAGAACTGCAGACAAGTGTTCGTAAACACAAGGGCTTCTCTTCAGAGAATAATCCGAGGATTTTATCGGAAGCCTTCTAATAAATAAATCCAAGAGACAGTATAAATTCACGTAAGAATTGTTTTTATATAATGCTTACTCTATAAAAAAAAAATCAAAAAGACGACCATTTGTTCCATAAAAGCCTTTGGAGTTTCGTATGAAATTTGTACCATAATATCATAGCATTATTACGTCAAAAGAAAAATGTTTCTTCTTCAAATGAAATCAAATTGTAACTGTATAAAAATGATAACATCACAGGAATATATTACGGCTTACGCATAACATATTTTTAGATTCCTTATTTTATTTTTATTTTAAATATTTCTTTACATATTCAAATGCTTTTAAGTAATACAATTAATGTCAGCTTTAGTTTAATAAACAAAACATTCTTTACAGCACATGATTCGATATTCGTTAAGTAGAGTTTCAAAGACCAATTGATATGGTCTTTGAAAAATTTATTTTTCAGAATCTTCCTGGCTGTCGATTTTGTTTAAGTATGTACACACACCAACTACTTGGAAGGAAAAACAGGAAACTATCATTAAGCCTATTCACTTTATTAATGTAGCATTTCATCACTTTGTCAAAAATTTCCCAAATTTTAATTATGTTTGTAATTACTTTCAATCGCCATTCTAAATTTATTAATCTGAGATGAATTTTTAATTATATGTTAGATGTGTTAAACATTTTAATTTTGTGTTATTTTAGAATCACTTTTAATGTAATTGTTAATTTCTTTTCAATGCCAACTG
The DNA here is from genome assembly GCA_031772345.1 of Himalopsyche anomala. NCBI lineage: Eukaryota > Metazoa > Arthropoda > Insecta > Trichoptera > Rhyacophilidae > Himalopsyche > Himalopsyche anomala. The sequence continues at coordinate 14,411,463 of CM062842.1, forward strand.
TTGTTTATAACTGTTCATTTTTGTATAAATAGCATTGTTAAATTATATTTCTTATCAGTTGACGATGCTCGTAATGAGCGAAACCGGTCCTGACATATTAAATAAAGTGGAATGAAGTACAAAGGAATATTGTGTTTTTACTAATAAAACATTCTTTACAGCACATGACTCAATATTCGTTAAGTAGAGTTAAAATATTAAACAAATTATTTTGACAATATAACTAAATTAAGTTTCTACTGTACGGATTTGTTACTTACAAAATGATCATGAGTTTTATGACGATGAAGTGGATTAAATTGATATTGAATGTATCTTATAATTCTTGGTAAACTAAATAGTTTACTATTATTACCAATCTTTAATGAGAAGTCAATCAATTAGAAGTATTCAATCATACATTCAATAATCAATTATAATATGCTCATTGACTTTGGTTTACTTGGTTGCAGAGGCAAAAGAAAATTTCGATACTTAATTTTTTCAATTGATATAATAGATTTCCATTTAGCATTAACATATTTAATGTTTCCCTCGCTTGTTAAACAATAATATGTAAAAGTAGTGCTTTTATTATCATTTCTAAAGAAATAATGCAATCGATATTTTTCGGGATTTCTTTTACAGCAAATCGCCAATACGCTTCGTAGTTTGAAATTCAAATTACTTATTATTATAAATCAGTAGTTTCAATAAAAATAAGCTACGAATAACTAACTTTTAGGGCTCGATAGACCTTTGTAACTTCAGTTTGTGTCGGAAAATCATAATATAAATAAAAATCTTTTCTCTCTCTTTTTTTACTGATTCCATATATTTTCAAATGATAGGAACTGAATTTTCTCATCTCGACTATTATCAACTGTTTTATTTTTATTAGATACTAGCCGGTTCCTGGCAAGCGTTGAATGCCACTCAAAAAAACAAAGTGCTTGTGTTTTAATTGTGTTTAATGAAGTGCATGTCTTCTTTTTCTGTCTGTTTGACGATTGTTTGTACGACACACGCGCCACCTACTGTAATTTAATTTTGCCACGCCTATAACTTCGCGCAAGTTGCATGAATGGTATGTCAGACATACAAACATTGATTTTTATGTATACAACTTACTGAAAGTGTTTATTTTGATATACCTATAAACTTTGCGCAAGTGCAAGCAAAAAGTGTGTCAAAGTTTTATTGCAATCGGATAGGCGGTGTGGCAACGCATAAAATACGAAAAAACAATCACATATAATGCATGGAACACATTTGTACGGAATTTCAAAATGTAGACCACACGATTCGACAGATTTGAAATATTCCATTTTTAAATTTTTAATACTAACGATCGAACGTCAAATTTGAATTGTCTGAATGTTGTTTGATCGTCAGTCAACCAACGGTCGACAGTTGAATTGCATGAACGGTAGACATATAAACATTGATTTTTTTATATAAGACCTACTATAAGTTAATTTTAATATGCCTATTATTTCCCGGAAGTGCAAACAAAAATTTTGTCAAAATTCATTGCAATCTTATCGGCGGTTTGGTAGCCCATAGAGTGCGAACAAACAAAAATTCATTTTTTATAGAGAAGATAATTCTGAGTGCGACTATTGTCTGAAGTAAAATGTACATACATGTAATTTAATTGTCTTCCTACTTACTAACTAGTGATCTATTATCAAAATAAAGCCAAATTAAAAGAATCTTATGTGTGGTTAATACTTTTTAATATAACGTAATACTGTTAAAAAAAATCATGCGTGAAATGCTAAATTTATAAAAAATAAACTTTATCGAGAATTTTCTAATTATATTTTTTTTAAATTTCAAAATAATCTCACGGCAATCCTCCTGATACAGTGTTTTTGTAAATTCGTACGAAAAGTAGATATTCATCTATACCGAAAATAAAATAAATATGAGAATGAGAAAAACTAATAAGAGAACTTCATATTTATTCATTGGAATAAAATTTCTGTTTATGTCACACCAATTTATTATTTGTTTGTGAAAGATTTCACCTTTTAAATCTCACTTGAGCCGTAGACAATTATTTTCAAGGATCATTTACCGGAGAGCTGCCAAGGACTCTCCACTGTTTTATTTTAATTAATAACATTCAGGAAAATATCACATTTCAACGTTTTAGGATAATGAAAATTATTATTGTCTTTATAATAAAAAATAAGGTACCAGGAAACTCAGCCAGTGATTTATTTAGTTTGAAAGACAATACAAATACAATATGAAAACTATTTTAATTGAGCCAATTCTTTCTGATAAACAATTGTTTTACATGGAATTTGATATCGAAGGCGCTCGCCGCAACTGCGTGGGCTTGTATCGTTCCATAATCAAAAGATTATTTTTTTATATGGTAGGTATTGTACTTGAACAAATGTTTTTATCACTGTTTATCTAATGATAACAAAAACAAATAAATAAGTAAATAAACTCTCGATACGCCCCGTTCATAGGATAGGATGGGTGGGAGGGGGGAATTCAAGACATCACATACATCCATGCCTTTGAACAGAAATTCATAAATCAATTGAAAAATCAATTTATAAAACTGCCCGTACTGGGATTCGAACCCGTGCCCTCCGTAGCGGTAGCCAACGATGTTGACCACTCGACCACACAGGCGGCTAAATATTGCAAAGCATCTATTTTTTTTCTAAAATACAACTTGGCTCACTTCACCTGTTACGAGCCCATATTTATCTGAATTCACATCAAGTAGTGGATATTTAAACTTATTTATAATTTATAAACACAGGTCGATGATGAGCCATCAAATGTGTGTTTTTCTGACTGTTAACCCTTCAACTGCAAGATGCCGATGTATCGGCATAACACTTTATGTCTCTCAACTACGATATTCCGATATATAGGCCGGGTCATAGAAAACTACTAGTATGTTATAGCGATACGGTTTTAAGATGTCATCGCACAGAAAACACCTGTCTCTACTACCCATATATTTTAAATGGGAATCGGCGCCTTTACTGTTTTTTATCGTGTTTTTGCCGAGGCGTAACGGGACACAGTTTTGATGCAAGACTTTACGACAGGCTACTTTAATTTGAAAAGGATCTTCATTATCTCGTTATAACCTTCAAGTGTGTTTATGACCGGATGTTTTGGAAACAAAATAAATATTTAAAAAAAAAATCAATTCAAGCATTGATAATTTCTTTAAGTCTACATTTTAGTACAAATTATGAACGGTATACATCAATTGACGTATTATATCGAAGGTTACATTATATCAAACCATGCTTGACACAAATATGTTTTTTATATGTATTATTGGAAATATTTTACAAATCGAAAAAAGCAAGTGTTCACTAAAATAAAAATACATTTTTTTATTTATATTTTTATGTCAAATTATATGCCTAAAATGACATTTTGCATATACTATATATATGATATTACCAAAAATAAATATTCACTTAAATTCAGTTTTATTAAAATAAAACTGATTTATTTCCTCCAATAGCAATGAAAAAAATTAACTAAAAACAGACACGGGTGTGTATAAATGTATAAAATAATAAAATAGTATTAAAAAATAAAAAATCAATACCCTATTTTTTTCTTCGATTATTGACACTTTTCATAGAAATTTATGAAAACAGTCGTCGTAGTTAAAGGGTTAACATCATTTTTTGTCTATTATGAAAGAAGAAAATTTATCTCATTCTCAGTTAAGGTATAAGCTAACAAAAATCAAAGTAATCCAACTTTACCATCCGTTTGCTTACAAACTAGACAACAATACACAATACAATCCCGGGAAGCGGCAATAAATATATCGGACGGGGTAATTTCTAACTTTCGACTAACGCTAAGTTGTATAACAGCATTGTACAGTTACAGTATCTTATATTTCGTGGCCAATGACAGCGCACGACAGTCGAACGGATTAAACCGTTCACCGTCTGTAGCTTGTGATTGACCCTGCGGGGTATAATAAAACGCCGCAGTGGGGTCAAATATAATTGACAATATAAGACATGTTACATGCTCGACAAAGTTGAAATTTTCTCGTTAAGTCGATAGTAAAAATGTCACGACGTGAAATATGGTTGGCTTATATTATAAAGTTTACAATTGTCAACTTAATGTTTGCTATATTATTTGATTATTAATTTCATAGCATAATAAATATAAACGCACCTTTTTCTCAATTCTTAAGTATAAAATAATCACTATCCATTTGACTCACAAATATGTTTTTATTATTTTAATATCCGCCTTCAATTTGGAAGCCATATTCCTAATTGAGGTATATCAACAGATTTTTGCTACGGAAACTGTTTGTTACTCAGTTGCTCAAACTCTCTTACTCAAATCATTTTTAGGGTGTTTACTGTCAAAACTTGGTGGAATGGCATTATATTAATAAATATTCCTTTGTACTTTATTTCACTTTATTTAATAAGTCAAGACTAGTTTCGCTCATTGCGAGCATTTCAATCTATTTTTGTATAAATAGCATTGTTAAATTATTGAACACCCTAAAAGTGATATTAAAGAGTAGAAAAAAAATATAAATATATATATATATATATATATATATAATAGGGCTATATTTAATATAACTTTTAGGGTGTTCACTGTCAATAATTGGTGGATAGACATTATATTAATAAAAACAAAAGATTTCTTTGTACTTTATTCCACTTTATTTAATCGGTCAGAACCGGTTTCGCTCATTGCGAGCATTTTCAACTGATAAGAAATATAATTTAACAATGCTATTTATACAAAAATAAATTTAAATGAAAATGTGTAAACAACAATTGACACTGAAAAGAAATGCCTGACATATTAAATAATGTGGAATAAAGTACAAAGGAATATTGTGTTTCTATTGATATAATGCTTTTCCACCAAGTATTGACAGTGGACACCCTAAAAGTGATGAAATCCTAATCCTACTGAACTGTAAATGTTTATTTTATATGTTCATAATTTGTTTATCTTTTTCTTTTTCCATTGTATCTTGTAATCTTACTGAAGCGCATGCATGTTAAAAAAGCAATTTGAACTTATTACAGACATACCTATCTCTTTTGATTTCGTTTTAAAGCATACAGAATTAAATTAATTTATTTTAATTATATTTTTTATTTGTTCCAGGTAAGGATCACCGTCCTAAATAAAGACATATGTATGTAAGTAAATAAAATTAAACCGTGTTATCAACAAAATTTTCATACATTACGTGAACATTATATATTACACTATTTTTTCATTCTAAAAAAATATTTTACAATCTTCCGTCACAATACTGTTCATATATTGGTTGATGTCTTTTCTGATGATCAAGTCTTTACCACTATTGTTGCCTCCGTCTGGATTTATAAGATAAACGGATATGGATTTTTCTTCAGCGCCTTCTTTGATAAAATTACTTTTGCCATTGCCGGAAGCGTGGATTAAAGTTGACAGCTTTCATTAGGTTCCGTCGCCCCCTCCTCTTTTTTGGTGTGGAAATAAACGCTGGAAGTTTTTCATACCGGGGATCAAAAATTTATTAAACTCGGTCTCACGTGTGATAGCTTTTGACGCTCTATGGGGCTGAAAACATAACCTTGTCCCAGACTGACAAAAAGATTTTATTCAAAACTGTAATATAAACCGAAAACTTTGATTGACGATATAATATCATATATACGTTGAAAATTTAAAATCTTCTGGAATACGGAAATTAATCATTATTAAAGACAAGCAAAAACTCATGAAACTATTTAAAATTTAATTATATTTCTACTCTAATGAACAGAGCATTATTTGCCAGCAGTTGATTAAAACGTTATTTGTTTTTGTTTAATATTAATGAGAAGAAGTTTTCAATTGTCACTTTTAGTATTTATTTGTATTTTTATTCTATGTTGTTAAGACACTAAGATATTATATTAAAAGCTAACGTAAAGATGTTGGTAAACCATTATTTTATTTTTAGTGAATTGTTAAAATAAAAATTGGTTAGTATATTATTTATTTATTTGTGAATATTATCATTTAAAATAGATAAGTAGCTGAGAGCATGTCTATATAAGTTACTACAAGTACCACAATTTGTTCTTTTTTGATCATATTCGCTCCATATGTTAATCATATGTGGCACCTCTATGTTTCCCTTCCTCCCACCAATTGCTTTGCTTCTTCCCGTGACATACCAGCATCGTCCAGTTTCACCAAGTAAATCTTATAATATCCAACGGTTAAAAGTTGGAAGAAAAGCCAGGTAAAATTAAGGCTTTCCGGAGGCATCCGCAGCTCGTGACCCAGCCAGTTCAAACGTCTCTTCATAACCATTGACGTGACAGGGCGCTATCTTGTACGTTCCCTAATCTCCGAATTCCTTACAAAATCAAACCACCTCACCCCCATTATTAACGCAAGCATCTTTTATTGATGCTCAGTATATGGTTTTTCTGAGTCTTCATCAGGTGTCTTGATTTTCAAACGTAAAGCAATATTAGTAGAATGCAAGCGTTGAAGAAATAGTTAAACAGCAATAAGTTTAAGTTTATGCTTCGTTCCGAAACATTTTTTATTTGAAGAAGAGCCAGGCAAGATTGATGCTCATATTTTTTTGTCAGGTGCCATGATTCACTACCATAAATAAACAACAATTAGTTTTAGTTTAATGCTTGATACCGAAAACATTTTTTATTTGTTTTTCATTGGTAGGAGACATAACTTAACAAAGGTGTACATTAAAATGCTTCCCAAAAAGTGAGGACCTTGCTGATTTTTAAATAAAAACATACGAAACATTTACCTTTTTTGTTGTTATTGTTCACTATTTGTGAAATATTTATCAGTTAACTAAAATTGGTGATTTGCCACCGCATAAACGTTCAGGGCCGTAGACGCTCTGAGGGTCATGGGTAGTATTTAAATTAATTACAAAATTAAAAGCCTTCCTGTTATTTAGAAGGTTTGAATATTAAGCGGACAAAATGCTGCCTATTTATTTTGAAAACAAGGCAAAGTAAACCTACAAAAGCGACCTTTTTGACGTTTTTTTTTTTTATTTTTCTTCATATTCTTATCGCTTGATACTAGCTAGACATGGAAATTTTGTCTCTCAAGCACCATTTAAATATTTTAAGCCTATCACCCTTTCAAGTTTGTTTTAAACTGGCTGTTTAAGTGGGCCGCAATTAATATAATATTACAGTATCTAAGTAAGAAAAATAAAGCAGAACAAGAAAAAACGAATTAGTTTTAAGATAATTAAAGTAAAACTATAATCTACTTCCAAGCACTTAATTAAATAAAATATTTTAAGAAACACTTCGATAATCTTAACTTACCTTTACTTGCTGTATCAAGTAGTTTATTTCTAATCACAAAAACAATAATAATGTTGTAAAACATTTTATAACTTAAATATAAAAGTAAGTTCTAGGTTAAAATAAATTTCATATCAGTCAATCAGGTAAATATTTTCAAAAAGAATAAACGATCATTTAAGAAATGTATTTTTTTTATCCATGTCTGCCCCCAATGTAGAGCATATTGCCTTCTAATGGAGGTATCTCAACAGAGAAAAGTTTTTTATACGAGAACTTTTTGTTATTTAGTCGCTCAAATTCTCTTCCCAATGAGAGTAGTAGGGATAGAACTAGTGGTAAGCTAATCGCTCTAGCTGCACCCAGTAATTGAATGATCGAAAAAGTGGGCGGGAATCTTTAGACTTAAAAAAATTCACGTCTTTGAACAGTGTAATCTCTGGCACGGAAGCCAAATACGCTAATCACTGCGCCTTAGGACCCGACAAATATTAATCCTTTGAATGAAAAGAACTTTAATATCGAATTAAAAATCATCAAACAAATCGCCATCAACAATGGATACGATATGTCTCTTATAGACAATCTTTTATCAAAAAAACAAACTAAACTTGCAGAAAAAATGTTATTTCAAGGTACATTGTCAAAGGACATAGATCATACTAGGTATTGGCGTAGAATCATTTATTTAGGAAATACTAGTCTTAAAATTAAAAAACAACTAGCTGATAGTGTTAGACCAGCCTTTTACTGTAAAAGCTCTTTAGGCAAATTATTAGTTAACAATAAAGATAAAATACATTACCTAAATAAATCTGGAATTTATAGATTACAATGCTCTTGTTGTAATAAATTTTATATCGGCAAAACAGAGAGGACTTTAAACATCAGGGTATTAGAGCATATGGCAGCCTTTAGACTGAAAAAGGACACGTATACTTTTGCTAATCACTTAATTTCGGAAGGACACGTGTTCAATCAGGAACAGGGGATAAAAATTATGTAAGAGAAACAAAGCAAAATAGTTTTGATAAATAAAACAATGCTTTTTGGAATATTTCTAATACGTAAAAAATAATAAATTAAAAAATGAATGATAAATTATTCAAAAACAAATTTATGTAAACAGATAATAGTTAAACGGTTGGCTTCATGCTATTAAAATTATTTCCCATGAGATTTATTTTTATAAACATAAGTCAAGTCGAGAAATCAACGTTATTATATACCGCTCTCTGAAACATATTTTAAGACAGTAATTTCTTAATGTTTATTGCCAAGATAGTAAAAGGCATGTTCTGGATGAATCCTATTTTTGACACACAAATCATCAGGTGTAGCAGATTTTGTGGCTAAGGGAAATTGGATTAAAAATACGAACGTCTTTTACAAAATTATTTGTATTGCCTTGTTAATTAGCATTTTAGTCTATATAAGTAATGCTGTTGTTTTAAACAAAGAAAATTGAAGTGATATATTTCATTCTCAGAATAATAAGGTAAACATATCAAGGTATTTCAGTTCTACAATTATTTATATGTTATATGTTGATAGCTATTTCGGCTTTCGCCATCGTCAGAACTATGCTTTAAACGTAAATTTACTCAGCTATATATACTGGCTAAGAAGATATACACAATGCATCATATTATTCACTCTAACATACTAATAATAATAATAGTGAATAATATGATGCATTGTGTATCTCTTCTTAGCCAGTATATATAGCTGAGTAAATTTCGTTTAAAACATAGTTCTGACGATGGCGAAAGCCGAAATAGCTATCAACATATAACATATAAATAATTGTAGAACTGAAATACCTTGATATTTTTACCCTATTAAAATGGAGTTCTACCAAGTAAATGCCAAATCAATAAATTCATTCTCAGAGACCATTGAAATACATTTTTAAAATATGCTTCCTCGTCACCCGTCTTATTTTGTTCCTCATTACGTATTAAAAAACAAAATAACTTAAATGCACTAGTATGCCATAGTTGAAAAATTTCGGTAGAGTAAGATTTAAGATACTTCTCAAAAAGGCTAAAATCTTCCACCAGGTACATAAGAAAGTTATTATATTGATTGTCAAAACAATAGTTTTTGAAATGGCATCAGTATTTGTATTTTTCACGTTCATTGCGAAAAAATTGAGCTTGTTTAGCGGATTTAATTTATCAAACATTTCTGTTGTGTTAAAAGTATAGATTTCATACAAAATTATTATTACGAAGTAAATCTAGGTCAGACAGGAAGTTGTCTTGTCGTCCGAGTTACGCACTACCTCTTTGTTTCTTTAGAAAATGAATATAAATTGATATTATTATTTCCATTTTACAAATAAAATATTCAGGTAAAGCACTCTCTAATAACAAACCGTCTTCATTACAAAGAAAGCTCTGATATATTTTATGAATTATTTATAATATTATTCGTACTGTAAAATGTGGACGGACCCTTATTTCTTTTCAATGAAATTCAAATAGGATTTTTAATGTAATGTTTCTTGGAATAATATCTGTCATTCCCGAAACTCTTGAGATGATTATTATTAACATAAAAATGTTTTCAAAGAAAAATTGAAATGAATTTTTAATACAAAGATTTCCAGGAAACTTGACAAGTGATTGGCTCTACGGGGTTATTTAAAACATCAAAGAACTGTGAACAAACACTCAAATTATTAAAAAAAAATACGCGATACTATTAAGATAGTAGTGATGTTTTCTATGATATCTCAAAAAGAGTAGTAGGAATAGAAGAATAAGGCTAAAACAGGACTAGTGGTTTACCGATTGCTCTCGCTACACCCAGTTATTGAAGAATTGGAAAGGTGGGAAGGAATTGAAGACATCACAAACACCCATACAAGTCGATAAATCGATCGAAAAAATTCGTACACGGAAGCCAACAACGCTAACCGCTGTGTCATAGAGCTCGACAAATTACCCGGCTAGCTTAGTTGTCAGAGCGTGAGAATCATAATAATGTATAGCATAAAAATCGGTAAAAAACTACAAGGTGTTATAATATCAAAGTATTTTTCTTTTCTTTACTGATAACGATAAAACCATTGATTTGTTTATCAAAATGTTGCCCGAAATTCGTAAAAGCTCTCAGCAAAATACTTTAGGAAACACCGTATTTAATTATTGTTCTGTATTTATCTTGAACGATACGATCAGCTGTCAGCCGAATCTGAAGAAAATTAGTGAGCTAATTTCCTTAAGATAAATACAGCCTAGTCATCGAGATGTTTTCCTTCAGAGCCTTAAACCTGTTACGGGCAAAAAGCGTTTTCGCTTAGCATCCACGATTACGTGATGGATATTTCAACTCGACTTGATATTTTCGCATTGGATGTTTAAATATTTATGTTTTTATCTTCCTTGTTTTTAAGCTGTTGCCAAGCGCCAACGAAAGCGACGAAAAATAAAATGATTTGATTATAAATAAGTACATATCAAGCATATTAAAAATCCTCTTTCTCATTCATATTCAGAATTCATTTTAACAGAAGCGTGCAATTCAGGTGTGATTTGGATAAAATACATGTTTAATTTTACTGTCCATTCAATTCATTTACAAAAGATAAAACTTGTCATTTAAACAAAAATAAAAACACACATAAATGTCTCCGTACACCGATTCTTCCGAAACCAGACTCTTCTGTGCACAGAATCTTTTATACATAGAGTACTCCATACACAGACTACTCTATACATTTAAATACTGATTTATTCTATTTAATATCTGTTCAAATAGAAAAACGGGTCATTTGTCAAATTACAAATTTAATCGATACTTTTAAATGACCATAAAAAAGATTTAAATCTCGTCGCTTAGTAGATAACGATTTTTTAAAAATGTATATTGTTTTTATATGTGTGTATTCTTATCAAAGATATCTTTGCTAAATAGCAACTTTTATTACGCCAATATTATGTCACCTTGCCATGTAAACGTTGACGTAAGACATTCAATCCACCCCCTCCCCATGTCGTACGATCAATAAATTATCCTGCAACTCCAATGTTTATGTTCCTTTAAGCTTTTCATTCCGAAAGCTCCGTGCTACGTATTTACGCTGGAAGAGCCTGTTCATAGCTTTTGAGCTTTGGGGGAGATTCTGACACTTCAAAGAAAGTGATATAGTCAAACTTGTACGTGAATAATCACATTGAATGTAAATTTATATAAAATTAGCATCTTCAGGTAGGAATCGACACTGTCTCAATGGACATTGAAATTTAATGAAAACGGTGACACAATCTTTAAATGGAGTCTACTAAAGCGTTGAAATTTATTGAGAATCGGTAAGATGTGATGAAATATAACATTGTATAGCAGAGCTTCATTCAGTCACTGAATATTTAAGGCTTCTTAAAAGAAAAGCGTGAGATCTTTTATCGTCTTCGCGTATTAAAATAGCTCTTGAAATTAAAATAATATGATAATATAAACGTTGTATTAAGTAGGTTTTAATAAGGATTTTCATATCAAGCAAAATTTGTTATGGAGAATTTAGACATGTGCCAAGTACAGATATTAAATACGTCTTGATAAATTATGTTGATAATTAAAAAGGAAAAAATACTGCAAAAGGAGAAATATTTAATAAAATACGAAGTAAAGATTTGTGTTATTTTAAGCTTTCCATGAAAAGCTCAATTAGTTTAATATTTTCTACTCATTGTGCGAAGAAAAAAGACACTTAATGAAAATTTGTTATCATTTTCAATATTAAATTATAAAATTTAAATTGTTCTAATTTTGTACATTCACACAACTTTGGCACAAACGACCGGGTTTCGGTAATTTTAAATGACCAAGTGAATCTTCCGAATTCCTCACTATTTTACCCTATATGTAAGTAAACATAATTCAATTTTATAAAATAGCAATGAATTTTTCATAGATAAAAAATCCACCATTTAAATCTGCAGGCATTCCTATTTTATAACATTTAAACGATAATCAGGATTTCATTTTAGAAACTTACAAAAACTATTTGTTTAAGTAAATGTTTCCCTAGCTAAATGCATGCCATTAAAATCAAATCATTTGTAAAGTTAATCCATGTCACCACCAATAGCTTTAAGCTTGGTGATATATTTATTTATTTATATACACAAAACACTTATTTACTAAACATCAGTTTAAGTTCATCCGTGCACTTCGCCGCTTAAAGATGTCGAAAGGTAAAACCAGGGTCGTTAGTGACAACATTTTTATGAATTAACATCATTTGAATGATTCAAATTTAATATTGAAATTCCACCAAGCACTTTCAGTCGAAATCTAAAATTAAATTATAAAACTAAAATTTTATTATAGCTTAAATATTTGACTTTAATAATTTTTCCATTGTGATATGTATTCTTTTGAGAACGTTAGGGGTATTGTATGCTATATATGTGTAACCGCCGCTCATGTTTTTGAAGGAATCTCTTGTATTTATTACTGCTATCGGTTAAAAAAGGCTCATACAGTGTAACCTCCAATTACGCTACCTCGAATTACGCGCCGAAAATAAATATTCGCCGCAAATCCCCAATTGCGCAGCCACATTCCACTGTCGTTGCTGCTGTATATACAACCGGGTGGCTGTCTGTGTGGTGTATACAGTCAAACGTTGGCGAGCGCTATGCATTTTACCAACTAGTAATTAAATATTTTTTCATTTATTATTGGTTTTTTAAGTTTTGCATTTTTCGCGAAAAAAAACGTTACCCCATATTTTGTATGAGATTCACTCCCCCAATTACGCGACTCCCAATAACGCGGTCCCAAATTTTCGCGTAAATGGAGATTTTCTGTATTTACATTTTCTAAAAAATCGTTGCTAAATAAGTTTGCTTTTTCACGGTATGGCTACGTGGTTCTAATTTCCAAAAAAATCAATGTACATTAATTGACAATTTAAAAAAAAAATCAAAACACTGGAGTAATTCCCATCGATTACTTAGCGGTTGCCACGTCTCGTTTGATACCTTACCCCAATTATATCACACCAACATATACCACCCTTCTAGTTGTTATCCAACTTCTATTGAATTTGAGTTTCACTTTAACGTAAGATGCATTGTCTGTAAGAAGAAGTGAAAGCTTTGTTCCATCATTAATCATGTTTGTTATGAATTCGCGATATGAAGAATAATATAAAAGTATCACAAATAGATCATTACTTTTGATAAATCACTCTCATTGCCTTTAGCTGTATATAGTGTACAAGTCTCCTTTTACGAAATTATTTTTAATTTATTGTCAAAAAAGTTTTTGCTTTAAAAGAAAACGTTAAGATATTCATGTTACATAAATTACACAGGAAAATTGGTTTGCAAATTTCCGTGTTGGTAAATTAGCTATAATCACAATGTTGATGTAAGACTTTGTATCTATTTACACTTTTACCATATAAGAAAGCAGGGTCTTGTTCCTGAAATAGTACAATTTTTTATGGACCTAATTAAAACACTTAATTTTATTATACATCAGTGATTCCCAAACTTATTATGCTCACGGCCCCCTTCATGGAGAAAAATTTGACTACGGACCCCCAAGTGAAATAACTCCCAAGGGAAATAGCACCCACAAATTAAATTTTGACCGGTCACGGACCCCCTGAGCGGTATCAGGGACCCCTGAGAGTCAAACCAAAATCAGAATACTACATACAGTGGCAGCTTCTCTGGTCTAGTGGTAAAACTTTTCCCTAGTGATCAGGTAGTCTTGGGTTCAAGTCATAGAACGGTCAATATTGTATAAAGACTTTTTAAGATTTGTGATCTTAAACGTGGCAGTATGCTATTTTATTTCTTACTGAGTTTTTCTTGTATGATTTCAAAATCTTTGGCACATTGACATTAAATAATAATAAGATAACGAATACGATAGTATTTTTGGTTAAAAAAAGATTATACATCAATTGCCTTGATTGCTCTGTCAGCATATGATGTACATTACAGCACTGCCTTCGCGCATAATTCGCAGACAGAGAAAGTGTGAGCAAATGCGGATAGGTTAGGTTAAGTGAGCGATACCATCTTTAAAAAATATATGTTTATGTGAATACGGCATATTTAATTTAAATGTGATAACTTCATTATTCCATATGTTGTGGATCAAATTGTGGTACGTGATTAGTCTCTTTAAGAAGTGTTTTCGAACAAAGTAAAACATGATTCTTACTCTTAATTTACACATCAAAAAATAAAGAATGCTATTTTTAGTAAAACCCCCATTTACACTATAGTCACGACCGTGTAATTGGGGTTAGTGTAATTAGGGGTGTGAATCTTATACAATATTAGGGATTTGGTTTTTTTCCGCGGAAAACTCAAAACTAAGATTTCCATTAGTTTTGCAAAAAAAAAATATGGACGAAATATTTAGTTGTTACAGTAGTAAATATCCCGCACACAGACAGACGCCCAGCTATGCGTGTATAGCCTGGCACGTGTTGAATACACAGATGCAAGTCAACATTTTACTGTATGCGCGGCACAGACGACCGTCTCTTAGTAACGAAAATGGAATGCGACCGTGCAATTGAGGGATTTGCGGCGAATATTTAAAGCCAGCGCGTAATTCGGGGTAGTGTAATTGGGGGGTCCACTGTATTCTTTTAATTCAACGCAGAGAATGGGTAAAATACAAAAAAATACTAACGTAGACTAACAAAGTAATAATATTAAATTAATATTATAATTAAATATCCTGCAAGTTACAACTGAATCAAATTGTTCCATAGTAAAATCGGGGTATAATTTTTCATGAAGTAACAATTTAGAGATAGGAATAAAAGTTCAGATAAAAAATAAACGTTCCAAAAGTTCTTCTTTTTATATAAATGCGAAAAAAAAACAGCTTGTATGTAAGCTTTATTGTTTCGCAGCAAAACGGCTGTGAAATTCTCAATTACGCGAAAATTGTGTGGCGTCCGTCGAAAGAAAGATAAAGATACTTTTTGTTGGCCTATAAGGATGTCATGATATATATTAATATAATGGACTATCTTTTCGGAACAAATTTAGTATGAAACCTCTGTCAATTAGACTCCTGCGTGCGCAACATTAAATGGCTGGGCGCTATAATAATACTCATATTATAGCACATAATAATGGTCAATTTAATATTATACGTTTTAGATTACTGTGATTTTGCTTTATTACTGCAATTAATTCTATCTCAGTTTCTTAATCTGCAATGTTTCATCTTCTGTGAATTATTGTGTTCAAGTTGTCAAATGTTTTAGATTAGCGATTATGTTGTGAGACGAAATTGGTAGTGTCATATTAGAACAATATATAATATTGTGTCTAAGCCCAAAAAAAAACGACAAGCCTTGTGAACGATGGCTTTGTGTTTCACGCTTAACTTTAAAAATCCCTTTTTGGTAGAACTTTATTGTAATAAAATGAACAAATATAAAAGTATTTTAGTTCTACAAATATTATTTTATATATGGTTTACAACTATTTCGGCTTATGCCTTCAACAGAACTATGATTAAACTTATATACTTACTTAGAAAAAATACACAATAACATATATCCTATCAATTGTCAAAAGTTATTGTTATTATATTTAATAAATTCACTTTAGTGTTTCTTGGACAGATAAAAAATATAGGATTATTCAGAGCAAATTATTTTTTATTTGTGTGATTATTTATAAAATGTTACATTACGGCTTAGCAATTGTGATTG
The DNA here is from genome assembly GCA_031772345.1 of Himalopsyche anomala. Lineage (NCBI taxonomy): Eukaryota > Metazoa > Arthropoda > Insecta > Trichoptera > Rhyacophilidae > Himalopsyche > Himalopsyche anomala. The sequence goes on from CM062842.1 coordinate 14,427,486, forward strand.
AATGATATTTGTTTGGTTATTTGAGATATATGTATTACATATGGTTATTATTTTCTAATTTTTATAGTGCATTTTGCTTCATGCCTTTACTACAAAGATGTAATCAGATAGGTGTTGTATTTAAATTTATGCTGTGTGATGGTTTGAAAATTGATAATCTGTATTTCATACTAACGATAAAATTACCTTATATGTTCTTTAGCTCGAATCAATATACTTTTACCTGTCTGTTTTATGTCAATATCAAATTGTAAAAGGCACAAGTTATCTTTTAGATATAAACCAAATAGCTATCAACCATATGTAATATATATATAAAATAATATTTTTTATTTTTACGAACTGTGGGCAAGTTAAATTAAAAAAAAATATCATACGTTATGAGTTAAATTTATTGGACAAATTTGTTGTGTTCTTTTAAATATTTTAATTTTACTTGTAAGAATTTTGTAGGCTGAACAAAAGGGAACTTTTTTCTTTTTATTGATTATCAAATATGAACAATAACATTTTTATTAGATGATACAGACAATAACTCAACATTCTTTTTTTCTGTAAAAAATTTGTTTAAATTACATTTTAATATTTATTTTACTACTTAAAAAAATCATTTTACGAATAAAAAAAGTAAAATCGATTAACCTTTTAAAATAGCTTAGAATTTCAGTAATTGGGATTTAAAGATAAAATTTGTCTAGACATGCTTATTAAAAGATTGAAACTCGAGCTACTAGAAACAAAATATAAGCTTCTAGTTTAAGTATTAGTCGAGAAATCAATTTGTTTTTTTTTTGTTTAATATAAATTCAATCATTTAAATTATTATTCTACTTTAAACAGAGTTTCAAAAATGTTTTAGGAAGGTAGTTTCACAGAAGATTTATAATAACAAGTCAAGAATGGTGATCTGTTTGCTGTATAAGAAATTAATGCTTTTTAAGAAACACTACATTAACGAAAACAAAACTTCGTTTTAATAAATTTGAGTTGTGAATAATATAAAAGCCATACCTTGTAAAATGTACCCTAAAAAGTGCTTTATTTCAAAACAAGATAATAAACTCTCCATGACTAAAATTGCTTAATTCCAAGTAAAATAAAGCCTTCCCTGTCAGCATTATTAAGGGAGATTTCAAAATATAATATCTACTGTCTTTATTTTTAAAATAAACCTACCCTTTTATGCTCTGGTAATTTTTGCTGAGCAAAATAATGTTTTTTAAGGTAAGAACGAGATTTAATAAGCATTTTCCGGATGCATGATACTAGTTTTTTTTACCCCATTTCACAAATATCATAAATGGAAAACGGCTAATAACATTTTAGCTGACTTTAAACTTATATAAAGCTCCTGGTAGAGTATGCCTCTTTCTCAGTTTACATGGTTTTCGTTTAGCGTTATGAATACTTTAAATTTTAGTTCACCCCGTTACAGTTGTATTTATTGATACGCGCATCTATATGTTGTATCTCCATATTGCGCTAATTGACCTAATATAATACTTAATGTCATGTCCTAAGATGAATGCTAAATGAAGAGAGCTTTTTGCTGCGGTTCGACCTCATGCGGGCCCAATCAGCCACGCTGACTTGATGTCTACCGAGGTCAAATGTGCGACATTCATTTAATTTGCAGTATCATATGTCGAACGGGACATTCTTGATTCTTCTAAAAATTTAATGTGGAGTAGATTAAGCGCTTAAACTAAATGGCTGAGAAAGTGATTTTATGAATTTATTTTTAAGCACAATAGTGCATGGTAAAAATATAGTTTTCGTGTAGCGCTGTATTATTTTTTACTGGTCGTTTTCGCGTAATGAAAGGCAGCCGTGAAATAGCCGCTGCATATACATAACAGGCGGTGGTAAGACAACCAGCAATTTTTTAGCACTTAAGTTATTACTTGAGCATCCAATCCCAGACCCTTTTCCTTAGCCTTCGCGCAGTTTCTTAAATTTTATCAATTCCGAGATTAGTAATCTCATAATCCCGGAATTTCGGGATCACAAAATTGGACAAGATACCAGGATTGGAGACCCTAGTTATCATTACTAGTGAAGATAATGCGTCAAATGTATTTGAAATTTTTATATTACATGACATATGCTGGATGAAAACTTTAATGTCACCCTAGAAGAATTAAAGGTAAAACGGCATCATGAGCACATCAAATACTTCTTGTCAAATTCTGTCTTAAATAATGTCAAATTGACTGCCACAAAGGCCGATTGTTCTCAGAAAAAAACTTTTTCTATTCAGTATTTACTAGAGCTTATACAAAAACCGGCTGTTGAATATCAATATTGTTCGAAAACCGGTTTTATCCGGTTTTCAAAGTTTTACAAAAAATGAATAATTCAATTAAAATAGCAAGAAAAATTTCAATTTTTTATGTATTTTATACATAATAATGCACAACAAGAAATTGTTTGGTGTTAATCTTCAGAAAATATGATTTAAGAAAACACAAAGCGTCCACTGATCGTTTTGTAACAAAATTTCTTGATATCGAAAATACCCTTTCGCTGGGTAATGATGTGGGGCATATGGTCTCTAAGCCATCAAATAAAAGTTCAAAATTTTCTGTACTTTTGTTTTTAGACTCGTTTATGGAAAATTCGGCACAACCGGTTACGAAGTTGAAAACCCGGTTTTCAAATTTTGCAAATTCACTCATTCGTTTTAATAAAATTATTTTTGTCACAAACAGATAAGTACTTTAAATTTGAATACGAACAAAGTACATTAACTCTTCAAATGAGTCATTGTTAGGCGTGTAAGGCATCCGAATCAAGATCTGCTGACGCAGCACAGTCAAGTCGTGTCTGATGCTCTCCCAATCCGACGACTTGTTTCAAAATAATTAGTTCCGAATGACTGGTAGCACGTCGGTGTCGCGTATATGCGGTGTGAAGCGCGACTACCTACATCGGTTTGTTCATCCTGATTCTGCTTACGTAAATCAAAATTAAATACGAGTGAAGAGTGAAACTTCACGACTGATTTGAAATGCGTACGTCAGCACACTACTGATGATATGCTATTTAATTGTGCTGTTTTGAATAAGAGGGTGGCAGATCGCTCGTGACTTCAAATACTAAAGAAATATACATACATTTTTTTAAATGATATACAATACTAAAATATTACTTCAGAAATCCTTAAATGATCACTTTGGGTATTCACTGTCAATACTTGGTGGAAAGCTGTGGCATTGGATCAATGCATACCTTGTATATGCAGGGGCGGTTATATTTCATGAAATAATATTCAAACATAACATTTATACCATTCACTCATTTTAAATTCTTCATGTATTTTATGCCGTCTGTGTGGTCGAGTGGTCAATGTTGTTGGCTACCGCTACGGAGGTCACGGGTTTGAATCCCAGTACGGGCAGTTTTATAAATTGATTTTTCAATCGATTTATGAATTTATGTTCAAAGGCATGGATGTATGTGATATCTTGATTTCCCCTCTTCCACCCATCCTATCCTATGAACGAGGCGTATCGAGAGCGATTAGCTAACCACTAGTCCTGTCCTAGCCCTTTCCTTCTATTCCCTACTCTCTTTGGAAAAAGAGAGGTTGAGCAACTGAGCAACAAGTAGTTTTTGTAGAAACACTTCTGTTGAGATAAACTCCATTAGGAGTCCATATGCTCCACATTGGGAGCGGACATGGAAAAAATATATATATATATTGTCTGTATGTTCATTTTAATATAGACAATTTTTAATATTTATTATAGAAAATAAATACATGAAGAATTTAAAATGAGTGAACGATATAAATGTTATGTTTGAATATTATTTCATGAAATATAACCACCCCTGCATATAAAAGAGGTGCATTGACACACTGACCACACTGACCGGCCGCCACTATTGGAAAGGCATTATATTAATAAAAACACAATATTCTTTTGTACTTTATTCCAATTTATTTAAAAGATCAGGACTGGTTTCGCTCATTGTCAGCTTATGACCAGTCGCATCATTTGACAATGATCGAAATGAGTGAAGCCGGTCCTAACCTTTAATGCATACATAAATGAATACGACAAGTACAAATATAGTTTTGTCTTTTTGGCAAAACTAAATAAAATGTACCGAATTGCACTAAAAATATTGATACTGATTGAAGTTCCATAAAGTTATTACTCACGTCAATAAATGTCGCAGAGGTTTCAGTGTTTGCATTATATTTCTATTAAATAATGAAGAATGATATTTAAAAAAAAATCTAAAATTACATTTTGCTTGTGACAATACGTAGAACAGTATTCAATACTTGCGATTAAATTATTCAGAAATAATCCACCGTTTACGAAAGAGCTTTCAGAAAGTAACAAACATGTTTTTGACAGCTTATTGATACGCCAAAAGCTGTGTGACGTCAGAAAAATAAAGCTCCCGTTTTCTACGAAGCCATGTGGGAATGCGTTAAAACAAACCCGGTTACTACGTGCGCCGTCATAACGGGCAGATGGTTGCCTTAGAAGAATGCAAGATTCTATAGTATTTTACTCTAACTGTGTAACCGTGTGTTTAGATATTATTCTAACCTCAATTTTATTTAAAAAAAAAAACTTTTTACATTAGCCAAACGATTCAAATTATAATACGTATAACGTTAACGATAATGAGCACTGTAAGCATACGTGATTAAGTGGTTTCCCATAAATACATTATTTGTTAAATACTATTATTATAAATTTGTTTCTTAGTATGCGAAAGGCTTAAAAAACATAACCGAAGTTTTACTTACTCCGATCAAACAACAAACAGAATTTATATATGGTGGAACCCCGATCTACCGTTCTCGCATTGTTCGTTTTCCCGCATGGATCGTTTATTTTTCATAGTCCCGGCCATACACCCATAAGAATAATGTAAAAGAATCCCGCATTAATCGTTCCCCGATTTACCGTTTTCCTCAATCTATCGTTTAAATACTTTGGTCCCGTCACGAATATTATCCCGATTTACCGTTTTCGTTGAATATTTTTCATAAATAGTTTTGCCTCGCATTTTTTTCGCGTTTTTTTTCAGTGGAACCCCGATCTACCGTTCTCGCTATATTCGATTTTTTGCATGGATCGTTTATTTTTTACTCGACAATATTTAATAAGTCCACGTTTATCATTCCCCGATTTATTGATTTCCTCGATCTATCATCTAAATATTATCGTCCCGTCCCAATTATTATCCCGATTGACCGTTTTTGTAGAATATTTTTTTTTCGCTCAAATAGTTTACATCGCATTTCGTTACATAAATAAATAAGTTTTTTGAAAAATAAACTTTTTTTTGGTATTATTTGAAGATTTCCCGCAATATCGGTTTCCCACATTATTCGTTCATTTATTACGGTCCCTTGAAAAACGTAGAATCGAGGTTCCACTGTATATTACATTTAAATATTTTTAACTCTTTTAAATTGGGAGGTTTTGAGAAATCTCTCTACCACACCCAAATGACCAAAGCCACGAAATAAATTTATTAAGCAACAGAAAAACAGTCCAAAGACATATGTTAATTTATAACACGTGATGTTAATAGAATTTTGACTTTTTAGACTTATGGAATGGTTATGGAAAAATTACAAAAAGTAAAAATGTAAGTTCGCCGATTGTCATTTGAGCACTTCATATTTTGCTTCTGTGTAGGTAAATTTTATACTTAAAAACGAAATACAGAGCAATTTTATTTAATTTCAGATTTAGCACCCTATTTTAAGTAAATAAAATTAATTAAACAAGCTAAAAATTTTAACATTATGTTTTTAATCATAAAAGTTTAATTTTTCATATAAGAATAGATATAAAAATAAACTTCAAGTTCGTAAATAAATTTAATTTTGGTATTTATGAGGCTTCAAGCATTTTTTTCATTTTGTTTTGCTTAAATCATGTTTATTTTCACTTTAAAGCTTACATAATTTTAATAGAGCATTTTAATAAAGCTTGCATGAATAATAACAGGTAATAGTAATCTAGCCTTTTTTTTGAAGAAAGAGGATAATTGGATGATGTTTACTCTCGCGGCTCGGAGACTAGAAAAATACTTCTCTACCGATGGAGGTCGTTTAGGGACCCCAGTGGTTTCCTCATTATTGGCCTTATTCTTATGAATTAAAAAAAAAATAGTTTAAGGGCCTTAAAATATCTCTTTGCATCATTCCTGATACATTTTTTTTTATAAAAATCCGTGTTTTTTTAATAAATAATCATATTTTAAGTTGCGCGTAAAAAAGACGTCATTCCAGTACAAATATCAATTTGCAACTGACGCGTTCAGCACAGTAATCTTACGAACGATCGCTGAAAAGCGGGCGCTTATCTCGTTATCGCATTATCGCGTTATCGCGTATTTATATAAACAACAAAAGGTCCAAAAAACTATGATATAAGAATACATTAATTATAAACATTGTATCACCCAAATTAAAATAGATATTTAAGAAAATGTGGGTATTGGGGTCGCATTTCTTGAGCTTACAACCGGAAATGTTAAGAAAGGATAGTAAACGTTTAAATGACAATCTATTTTAAAGATTAGATTAATGGAAGATAATAACCTAACCATAGCTTACTTAAATCCATGCTTTAATACCCACGTAATAGAATATATTGAGCGTTCTAAAACTTTTGACTACTTGGTTTTAAGACTTTTTTTAGTACAAAAAAAAACTGATACATATAATTTACCTTCTGGTTTCTGCACCTATAATCGTAGAGAATTGAGTTACTCTATCACGCTACTAGAGGTCGACAGTAGAACACGTTAGCACTCCATTACTGAACACCAAGTGGTGTGGGTGGAGGGTGTTGGTTGGATTTGAAAGCCTCGTGAATCAGAACTCAACAATGATATATTACATAATGTGTTCCACAAAAGATCCTGCCATAATTAGGGATGATTAATCATTGTCAGAAATATAATTAGAAAATCACTTTTGAATGTTTTTATGAATCTCGAATATTCATGTTTTTTTTGTTGATTCAGTGGAGTTTGAATGGAAGAATTTTACGAAAAGAGTATAATAAATTACTTTATCAAAGCCTGTTTTATCTCCATGAATTTATACAACACACATATACAAATAAATCAATGTTAATTAATTTAGAATTTCAACTGAAGGTGTTTTATGGAAATTTAACTTTAGATTTAACGGCCAAAATTATAATGGAAACGTACATTATGAAAATAATTCTAATCTAATGTTAATTAAATTCGACAAGATTATGTTATTAATTTTAAATTATTATTATTTTTATATTCACAATAAAAACTTATAACTAGTTGTCAGCTTAAATTTATCAGCAAAATTGAACATCTGACAATAGATATGTCGTCAGCGACAAAACGTATAAATATATAACACTTGAAGAATTGAAATTTGGTTAGAAAACAATTTGAAAGAAAGATAAAACTACTGATTATTAATTGTGAATATATTTTAGTTACATTTATTACATTAGTGATATTTGAGTCAATTTTATAAAAAAGAAACGGGTCTTTCTATAGACTTTGTTATATTCATTAAAAAACACAATGAACCGTGTAATATAAATTGTTTTAATATTAAATAAATTTGTCTTCAACCCGTTATACGTAGTATTCAAAGAAAAAAATACTGTCGTAGGCGTTATTAAACTGAACGAAAATTTGAATAAATATTTAAAAAAGTATTTCGTACAATCAAAATTGTTTTAAGCAAAGCCTACAAATTTTGTAATTTTTTGTAGATTTAAATAAAAATGCCCACCGCAGAATAGTGTTGGTTGATTTTTATACGTAGATATTTTGGCATACCGCCAGTATTTTAACGCAATCCAAAAAAATTAACCAATCTTATTAAAATAGATTTGGCTCTATATTATTGAATATTTTTTTTATTCTTTAATGTTATCAAAACAGCTCTACGTTTCTAATTGGGTTTGTAATTGGCATCATTTACCACTTATAATTATTATTCTTAAATGATTTTTTAATTGTATATTATAAGTGTTAAGCATTTTAATTTTTTGTAATTATAATGTAATTGCTAAATCCTTTTCATTGTTAATAGTTGCTTACACCTTTTATTTCAATTTAATTTGTATAAATAGCACTGTTTATATATTTTTCTTATCAGTTAATAATGCTCGCGATGAGCGAAACCGATCCTGATCAAATAAATTTTATGTGAAAAAAGTACTAAAAATGTTTTATTATTTTTATTATAATGCCATTCCACCAAGTATTGACAATGAACACCTTAAAAGTGATCTACGTTTCTTTTAAAAGTTCAAACGAAAAATTTTAGTAGAACAAAGACTCTTTTCAATATAATCCATTCTGGTTTGTCAATAGATGACGCTTTTTGAACGACTCATCCGAGCACAATGTCCAGCAACTCATTAATTTTTAACGACAATATTTTTTAAAAAAGACACGATTGAATTTAAAAATGTTTTTTTAACTATAATAAAATTTAAAATACCTTTATAATATTTTTGCAAATCATTGACGAACACACCGTGATTAAAAATGTCTAGAGTATGCTACAAAAGAGAGATTGTACTCGATGCTTAGTGAACATAGCACACAAAATTACTCTTGAAAGCAAGCTGCTCTTATATACAGCAATAACTCGCCCAATCATGTTGTACGCTACTTCAGTATAAACTTATGCCCACCACAAGCATCTGAAGATTCTCCAGATTGTACATAATGAATCATTACGACATATATGTAAAGACCCGTAGAATTTACGTAAATCGGTACAACATAGTTGCACAAATTCCCACTATTTGTTTGTTTGTTCCTGAAAACTCTCAAAAGTTTCACAGCGAGGTAGGCAAAGATCTTAACTGAACGTTCTTTTAAACGAAATCTAAGAATCGCTCAGTACCGAAATTGTTCTGTTAGATCATAGGTTCCCAACCTTTTTAGGGACCCCTCCGCCTTTCGAGGAATTTGAAGTTATCGATTTGATATACTTTTTCTTCGGATTGTCTCCGAAATTTCTTTTTTTTTTAGCTCACCGGGGAATTTGAAAGCGGATTATTTTTTTTAGATTTAAGGAGCCGTGGAACGAAAAAAGTTGGAAAGAACTGACTTAAAAGATCTTCTTTTTAACACAATATAATATGACTATAAACAATAACAAGAAAGCAAAAAATGGCGTTCGAATTTAATTCGAATTTTAATAGAAAAACGTATAAAAGTTTACGCAGTAACTCTCATATTGGCATTCAGCCTTGAATTTAATTCAAGCCAGGTTTATTTTTCACCCACACACGGCAGTTTTTTCTTTATCATTTTGCATATTTTATGCGCCCTGCCACGCCGTAATCTCACAAGAATTGTATTAGATTTAATATTGGGGAAAATACGCTGAATATTAGCGGAAGGTGCCCATGTTTGGAAACGCCGACCTCAGAAAGCGGTAATGGACAGAATGAAAGCATTGCGGTTGCTTTGCATGAAGAGTACAGTTGGGTATTTTATATACAAGTTGGGTGAGACAGCGATTGCGTCTGCTCGCAGATATTATCAGAGCAATATTACATTTGAAAGGGTAAATAATGATGGTGTTCGGTTAACTAATGCTAAGCTATTAATGTTATTATCAGATGCAAGCGCCTCGTAATTAAGAAATCGTTTAACAATGGGTTATAGTCGTCAGTAAGTACGTAGAAAATTTCGACTACCTATCGAAAATTCGGCAATTGTATCAAATCTTAATCAAATGTGTATCTTAATTATATATTTGAAAAAATCTTTATATTTTATTTTTGTTAACTTTGAAAAGGTAATATATTTTAATAAAAAAACAATATTCCTTTGTACTTTATTCCACTTTATTAATTAGGTCAGGACCGGTTTCGCTCAATGCGAGCATCGTCAACTGACTTTATTTACAAATACACGTGTAATTAATAAAAAAACTTAAATAGAATTTTAAAAACATTCTTGTTGATTAAAGTATTTTTACAATCCCACAGAATTTAAGTTGTAAAAAATAATAAACAAAAAGCCAGTGGCGTGCTTAAGCAGTGAAGCATAACAAAAATGGCGATTGATGAACTATGCATATTATTTTATAGCAAAATAAGTCAGAAAACATCGGCAAATCTTTTGGTTCTGTTAAAAAAACATAAAACGAACAAGCAGATATATTCAATTTGTAAAGAACAAAATTTTATTTTCAACAAACTCGAGCCTAATGTGGTTCAAATAGAAAATCAGCATTGAGTTATTATTATTGTTATGCTAAATTTATTCATCATCCACGATCAAATTTACGTTTTTAAATCGAGTCTTACCTGTTTTTATTGAATTTTACAAGATGCAATTGAATTTAATTCAATTTTTAAAAATCCCAAATCTGACCTTGTGGAATAAATAATGACATTTTACCATAATGCGTTCTTACCGATTTAAATAAGTGCCCGTGTTTAGTTGGAAATATTCAGGGAAAACATTCTTCTCATATAGAAAAGGGACACAGCCGCCTGGGGATTTCCCCTTTTACCTGAAGCCGGTATTAAATATTACTCTGCTATACGAATCGTATAATATGCCATAGAAATGTGAAGAAACTCACGTGCCTTAGAGTTATGTAAGCAACACGTGCACAACATTTTCCTACTACCCAAAAAGTTGACATAATCAAAAGAAGTATTAAAAAATTGCTTAATGTTAAAACGAATTGTATATTAATGTTACTTTACGAAAGGAATGCCTCCAGTAATACAGAAATTATATAATAACATAATGATGCTTTCTACTTTTAAAAATTGCATTTATTTAAAATCCATAATTTGTAAAAGTGTATTAGGTGAATCTTGATAATGATTTAGTTTTATTTATCTGAAAGTATATATTGAATTAATTAATTATAAACATGGAATGAAATGCTTTGTCTTTTTTTAACACTGGGAATAGATAGGGTGACATATAAAAACATGATACTAACAAAATAAAGTGTTGATCTAAAAATATGAATGAATAAGAGGAGTCAAATAGTGAAAATAGTTTTTAAAAACTAAAAAAAATAATAAAAAGAATTGACAATATTAGTAAAACAAAACAAAACATTTCTAAGAGAAATTAAGTAGTACAGGTGTTCTTTAAAAGTATTTAAATGTCAATATATGATAACATACACATATCTTGTAAATTGTGCTTTTTTTGTTTTTGAATAAAAATTTTCACAGTAGAGCAGTGTCTGCCAAACTTTTTTCCTTTACGGCACACTGATGAATAGAACTAGTACCGTGGCACACCAAGATGCCGCAGATTATCCTCCAAAACTTCTTTTTTTAGCTCACCGAGGAATTTGAAATCCTCGATTTGCTACCGAACAAGCATTATTTCAAATTGACATTTTTAAGGCTTCTTCCACCGCGGCACACCTGAGACTTCTTGCGGCACAGTACTGTGCCGCGGCGAACATTTTGGCAGACACTGCAGTAGAGTGTAAAAGTTTTATTTGTATTTTGAGCTATAGCTCATTGTTTTTTAATAATGTTATGGCACAGAAATTTTCTACGGAACGTTTTCTTAAGATTGTCTTTACCTAGTTAAACACATGAAATTCGAATTTGTGATATCAATAAATTTTAAAATTTAATTTATATTACGTAAATACGAATTTAACAGATGTTTTGTTGAAGGATTTTGAAAAATGGTGACATCCTTTTGCACGTCAACCGCTTGCTACGACTCTCTGATATAGGGTAGGTTATATACGGACTTAACGCAACCTCCCCGTAATGTGTTTATCCCTTAGGCCGGAATATGTACGCTACGACGATTATCACAACCTGAGCGCTACTCTGTTACTTATGTGCTAAAAATATCTTCTACACGACAATCTAATACCGACAACAATTTTCACCAAAAATATTATGTTGGGTTTAGTTAAGTCTGCAGAAAATATTTTTGTGGTAAGTTCGTCGAACCATCAAATAAAATAACAAATGTTTGACATTAACTAGACTCGACAGGAAATTAAACATTACGATTATTAGTCTTCGTGTTAAATAAAATATCATCATTGCTTACGACTTATTGAAAGTTTGAGTTTTTAAAAGTCTCTTAAATCGATATTTTATATAACATGAACAATTATAACATCAAAAAAAGATTGACGTATGCCGATCTATCAAAAATAAAGTACAGAATGATAGACAAGTACGATGGCCTGCCTTAAGAGTAGAACAATTAGAATTATAATTATTCTATTCTAAAGGCAGGCGCTATCGATAAAAAACAACGCTGCGTTTACCATTGATAAATGCACCGACTCTTTGATTGAGACAAAAAATCGATATCAAAGAATCTCATAAGATACTAACCTCATTTATATAAATGGTTCCTAGAGAGATAAAGTGAGCCAACTAGTAAAATGGTAAAACTTTTTTCTTAGAAGTACAATCACGTCTTTATTTGGTGTTTTGGTGGATTGCATATTTTTTTTACAACGAATATAACTTTTTTCTAAAATACCACTTGGCTCACTTCACCTATGATGGACCCATGTCATGCTACCAACTAACCTTTGTTTGTACGGTGACGTTGTATTGAACAAAAATTGAAATTTTATAAGCCAGTACTATTTTTTGAATTATAAAATATCTCGCAAGATATCAATGTATTCAATTTCATATACAATTCCAACAACTTTATTAAAAACATGTCTTGATTATTCAATATAATTGTGAAAATATTAACTCAAAATACGTTTTTTTTTTAAATTTTATTTGTTACTTCAATGAAGTTTTATTTTCTTTTTATTAACACATGTAGACAAAAATTAAAAAGTTATAAAGAATAAATTCATTTACTATATTACTTGATCTTGATATTAAATAATATTAAAATGTGGTTTATCTTGAATAAACCTCTGATTTGATAGTTTTAAGATAATTAAGATATTTAGTTCATTCACAAAGTAAGTCTTTAATGACGTAATTATGAGTAATTAAGTATAATTAATTTGGATTGAAGGATCATCGAGAAAATTTTATAGGTATAATATTTTTATTTATATTTAATCTTTTTATGAAAATTTTTATGAATCTCTTTTTTCTTTTTAAATACTCGAGTAAATTTTCTTATTAAAGTTTTGTCGGCTCTTAAAAAAACCGTTATATTAAATTTGAAATATAATTATTTAAGCTGTCTCAACATCATTCATAATATTAATATGATTTTAAATAATACCAACCATTGAACGTTTCATTCAAAATAATTATTATACAGAACGAATAAAGTTTTACATTAAATTGAAGATTTAACTACAACCTTGCTCAAGACTGCTACAAAACTTTTCCATCAATAATTAATATTTTTTTTTATAATTAAAAATAATGGTTTTTAAAAAAAATAATAGATATTTTTATGCAGGAAAAAAAGTTTGTCGAAAGAAATGATTATATGACTTATTTTGTTTGATACCAATTATAATCGATATGCACGTTGACTTTGTTTCTATACTAATAAAAACACAATATTCCTTTGTACTTTATCCCACTTTATTTAAAAGGTCAGAACCGGTTTCGCTCATTGCGAGCATTGTCAACTGATAAGAAAAATATATAAACAGTGCAAAATTAAATTGAAATAAAAAGGTGTAAACAACAATTGACATTGAAAAGAATTTAAAAATTACAGTATAAGTGACTCTTTAATTACACAAAATTAAAATGTTTAACACCTTTTACATATAACTAAAAATCATCGAATATTAATATTTTTAAGTGGTGACTAATGGTAATTATAAACATAATTAAAATTTGTTGTAAATAATCTTTGTAAAGCATGTATTTTCAAATAAAACTGTCGCACATCTTCCATCTGACATTATTATTGAAGTACTCAATTTCCAAAATTTTCTGATTATTTTATATGGGTAATCTATTTGTTCTCACCTTCTCTATGCCCTTTGTAGTTATTCTGAACATAGCGTTATTAAGCTGAGTAAACAATGGTGTTATAATTAAAGGTTTTGAAATCTGTAGGTAACTAGCATTATGATAATACGTACTAAGCTTTCTACAATAATGATAAATATTTATAAACACAATGAAATTTATATCATGTACAAAATCCGTGCTTCCATTTACCAACATTGACTTAGAAGCGTGAATCGAGCTTAATGATAGCGATACTAACATTCATAAAATACCTTTTGTGATGATGTTTTTGACAATATATATAACAAGGTAGTTATGCCGTAGTTTATAGAATTCATGACATAATTCATATATGAGCGCCTCAGATTCAAAACCTGCTTAACTCCAAAAATCAAAATTGTTAGCAAAGTGAAAAAAACTGCCATGGACTTTTTGTATTTGAGTAAGTTTTGAGACTAAACACGTTTTCTCTGTATTAAGAGAGGTTTTGAAATCGGACATTTAATGATTGTATAGATCAGAGTTCCCCAAACTATGTTCCGTGGAACACTGGTGTTTTGTGGGACCTAAATAGGTGTTACGCAAAAATTTGGATTGGTAACATACGCTGCAAAAAATGTAAGCATCTTCTACTTCGTATCAAAAATCGAATGATAGTAAATCTCCAGTGATGTTAAAAACGTCAAATATCTAGGTACAGGCGGAGATTTTTAATCATTATTAACATTGTTTAATCATATTTTTATTTAATATATTTTAAATATAATTCATGAATACATTATAAGTGGTTAAATAACTAATATTTTTACTATTAAGAATTACCCGACCTTTAAAAAAAGCTGTGTAACATTTAAAGATTTGACAAGTGTTCCGTTGAATTTTCCGGACTTGCAAAGTGTTCCATCCCAGAATAAGTTTAGGACTTCTGGTAAAGATATTGAAATACAAAACAAGTTGGCATAAAAATAAAAATAACAATCAAAAATGGTCTTTAGGTAGGTTTTGAAATTGAGGTCCTCATATTTCTTAAAGTTGAATTCAAACTTTTAATTATTCAAATTAAAACAGTTTGTTATTTCTAGACTATATTGAAAGACGTGACTGCAGCACCAAAATGTAAATACATAACCACTGACATAAAATAAGATTACAAACAAAAAAAATATAAGAAATCTTTTTTTTTTAATTGAAAAAAATATTGGTTTTGTTTACTGGTTGAATATTATTAAAATAATTAATTCATGTAAAGCATTCCATTAGAAATTGCTAAAATCAAAGCTTTTTTTCATCACGGATAATGTGAAAAAATATTTAGATATACGGCTGTTTTGTAGTTTTTTTTAAACCACTTTGTGGTTTTTTATCACTTTTTCTAAAAACGAAGGTTGAGCGAAAGATTTATGTAAGATCTTCCTCAATAAACATAGTTTAAAATAACTCCTTTGAGACTAAAAAAGCCTCAAATTCGGAGTTCATCTGTTATTCTCTGTGAATATATAAAATAAAAGTAGATAACACATTTTTTTTTTTTAATATTGTACTGGTTTGAAAAAGTGGCTTAAGCAAAGTTAAATTCATACTAAATTAACCCTATTTTTCATACGTTAAAACCTCTTAAGTTTTTTACCGAGCTTTATAAATATATCTCCGAGCACACGCAATCTAGGTTGCCTTAACATGCCTGAGCAAAAACCTGAACCATAGCTCTAATACTGTGATGGTGACAGTTCATCCCCGGGCAATTATTGCGAATCCCTTGGTATTTTTTCGCCCCGAACCATTGTCCTTGAAAAAGTGGCAACAAACAATTCGTCTACAAAATAAATTATCCTAGATATGATGAATTGAAGCTCTATTGTGAATCTATGATGTTGTATTCACTGTGCTTGTTTACAAAAATAGTAGTTTTATATTAAAATTATAAATTAAATATTTTTTAGCTTAAAAAATCATGGTCGTAAGATTGCTTAAAGGTTTATATCTAAAAAAATCGTTGAGACATTTTGTCGCTCGCTATGTTCTATTTCAGCCATACTCAACATGCGGCCCAATCAGCTCTCATGTGTGGCACAAATTAATTATAGTCATCAAATATTTTTAAAAGATAGTAAAAAATTTGACTCAATATCAAAATTCACATTAATTTTTAAGTAAACGATTTAATATTTTGGATACATACGCATTTTTGTGTACTTTTTACGTATTTTTTATTTGTTGTTCATTGCTATTTTTTAGTATGAAAAATACATTAATACATAAATTTATACATATGTATTATATATATTTACATAAAATAAAAAAGTTTTATTTTGACATCATAATACATAAACATGTGTGCAGTATAGTATGTGTTATATTTACAGTTAACTGTAAATATTTTGCGGCCCGCGTAGAGAAGCAAACATAAAAATGCGGCCCGGAAGAAAAATAAGGTTGAATATGGCTGGTCTAATTAGATAGAACTTGCTTTACCGACCAAGTGAGTCTAGGTTCGGTTCCCGGTAACGACAATATCAAATTTAAATTATTAAATTTTAATTTGAGACTTAAGACATGGGTGTCTGTTATGTCAATTTACCTCGAGTTGATCTCGAGTGACTTACAATCAATTTTCTCGTATGATTTTTCAACTTTAAATTATTTGGCGCATTGGCATTAGCTGTAACGCCAAATATTTTTTTTTATCTTCATAAAATAATAAAAAAACAAAACCGAAAAAAATGTGTCGTTAGAAATATTTCAAGAAAATATATTTTAGAAAAACTTCGACTTGTGTTTGCAGTTTGTTTGTTGTAGTAAAAATATAATATTATATGATTAGTAACAAGAATTTTGAACAGTTTTTCCACAAAACTTTATTAACACTTTAGACATTTTATAACTAGAAACTTCCTTGCAATAAATTTACTGCGTGTTTAAATACTTAATGTTTTTATTTCTTAACTTACTGAATAATTATGCAAATAAAATTATTATAATGTAGACGAACTTATCGTAGTTGCTTGCCAGCTACGATGGCCGGGTGGCGTAGACGCCTCTACGACCGCCCAGCTGATATATGATTTCCTCGGCTAAGGAAGATGACACGCTGCAATTTGTCAATGCCAACGTAGCCCGTAGGTACTATAAAGCCCCTACGAAAAACATTTTTATATAGAATCAGGTGTAAAAAATATCTCTGCTGTGTAATTGGATGACAGTGTTATATTCCGATTTTATCAATGTCAACAAAAGAATATCAATAAAAAACGATTGGACGTGTGGTTTTATTTTTATCACGCCGTGATTTATCAATGCATTTATTTTATTTTGACAAAAGAGAGCAGTTTTTTATAAAATAATGAAAACAAGCAATCTTCTATGTTATCTGCGGTGGTTTATTCAATAAAGATGCAAATCACTTGCAAAAGTCTTAAACTCAAATCGTTTATAAAGCCTTTAGATTGAAAAAAGACACGTTTACTTTTGCTAATCACTTAACTTCAGAAAAACATGTGTTCAATCAGGAACAAGGGATAAAAATGTTGCAACCAAATACGGATGTTCATAAACTATTTTTACAGGAAATTTCAGAATTCAGAAATTCAGAAGAGAAGAAAATGAACAGGTAAATATACCAAATTCTCCACTTGTATACCCTATATGTAAGTAAATATAATCATTAAACATTTTTCAGCAAACAAAAATAAATATAATTCTTAAAACTACTCACCATTCAAATCTGTAGGGATTCCCATGGGTTAATCCTTATCGCCTGCAATGGTTTTAAACTTAATGATACATTCATTTACTAAGCGTCAGTTCAAGTTCATCCGTACACTTGAACGCCTCAAGATGCTGAAAGGCGAAATCCGGGTCGTTAGTAAGAAAATTTGTGTGAATTTACATAATTTGAACGATTCAAATTTAATATTGAAATTCTACCAAGCACCTGCAGTCGAAATCTTAAATGTTTCTTAAGGAGTTGGTTGTGTTCAGTTTTATAGTTTTTTTTGGCAATAAAGTCAAAGTATTACAAAGAACGGAATAAATTTCAGATATTGTAAAATTACAAAAACCCTTTCTCATGATTGATTTTGAAAATTCAATAAAGCTTTCAGAAATATTTCGTATAAATCCTTTCACATTTGGCTTAGTTCATTTTCCGGTATGGTTTTACAGCGATCGTGTTTTTGCTTGTTTCTCATGTTGCTCGCTATAAATCAAGGTTATTTAAAAATACGTTAAGCGATAGGAGCTTTAAGCTCAAAAGTCGGTATTTCGAGCTTTTGTATTCAACACACATGTTTGTCGATAATAAGTATTTATGGCGCAAGCACTGTGCCAACTTTTGCAAAGCGAGGGTTTGGTATCAGGGCTTACAGTGTACAACTAAATATTAGCTTATATTTCTTTTGTGGAAAGATACAAAAACATCCATACAATTTTTGAAGTATTTTATGCTTTAAGCAATTTTTTTTGAACGCACTGTCAAACAAAAAAATATATTAATATCAAGATTTAATAAAATAAAATGTCATTTTCAATGGGTTCATCGGCAATTTTGTGAAAGTTCATAACATTGTTATTCCATTTGTCACAAAATGTGACACGTACTTGTAATTCAGTATCTCAACGTCTATAAATATATGGAAGATTAGAGATATAAAGATAAGGCTTAGACAAGGCTTGTGGTTATCTTATTGCTTTGCTATGCCCCATTATTTTAGGGGAGATTTTAGAAGTCACAAACACCTGTAGAAAATCTATCGAAAAGAAAACTTTTCGTACTGGGAATCAAACTTGTGAGATCCTCCGCGTAAGTCTACTACACTACTAATAAATAGAAAATTCATATTTACATTTATGACATAAAAAATCGACAAAAAAAACAAATATATTTTCACTTTTAGGGTGTTCACTGTCAATGCTTGGTGAAAAGCATTATATTAATAAAATGATTTCTCGCTTCGAAGCAGGAAAAAAACAAAAACAAAAAATCATCATTAAGTTATTTACTTTAGTAATGTAGAGTTTCACTTTGTTAAAAATTTCCCAAATTTTAATTGGGTTTATAATTGGCATCATTTACAACTTATAATTATTAGTCTTCGATGATTTTTTAATTATATGTTATAGGTGTTAGGTATTTTAATTTTGTGTAATTTTAATGTAATTTATAAATCCTTTTCATTGTTAATAGTTGCTTGCGCCTTTTATTTAAATTTAAATTTATATAAATAGCACTATTTACATATTTTTCTTATCAGTTGATAATGCTCGTAATGAGCGAAACCAGTCCTGACATAATTAATAAAGTGGAGTGAAATACAAAGGAATATTGTTTTTATTAAAATATATTTTCAATAGTTCAGTCACATCAATTTATCAAAGAATATTTAAGATTGACACAAAGCAAATATTACATGTATACATTTATATAACAAAGGTATAATAAAAAACGAAAGCGTTTGATCAAATCGCAATAACAGTCTTTGATTTTATAATAAAACAATAATAGCAAATAGATATTTTAACAAAACCAATCTATGAATGAATCGTTTTAGTTTTACACAGCTAATGCGAACTTCAATTTATTTAGTATATAATCGGTTGCAGTGCCAACTATCAACGTTTATTTAACAATCGCTCCATCAAACATTCTCTTTCTTCCTTTGTCTGCTCATTCTACACATGCTGCCTTACTGTCTAACAAACAGACATACAGTGAAAGGTTATTGTGTTTAAGATAATATAATTAATAATTACAAAAAAAAATTGTGATATTTCCGATTTTTTTTAAATATTATTAACTTGATCACTCTGAAACCGATTCCATACATCTGGTATAAATTTTTTTGGGGATAATCGATAATAAGAAATCAACAAATTTTATTAACAACACCGAATTTGAAGCTTTAGAAATCTAGGGCGTAAGCATTCAAGTATACAACATTGTTAGTGTTAAAGTTCATAATAATGAAGATTGTGAGACAACAATAAACAAGTACATAGTAAGTTTGCTTGATATTTCTTGAAAATCAGTTACCGGTGTTTCCTAAGTAAACTGAATCTCTTAGAAAATTTAATTAAACTAATTGTTCTTATGTAACTCTCAAGTTAAAGATAACAAAAAGTTTATTAAAATTTAAAATTCATTTTGCATTTATTAATAAACTAAAATGATTGGGAGCGTTACAGATTGAAATCAATCATTTTATTTTCTTGGTTTTTAGATTTTAAATTGAACTTTAATATTAAAAGATAACAAGTACTTTAATTATATGTACTACTCAATTAAAAAATGAAATATTTGGTATTACAGCTAATGCTAATGCGCAAAAAAAAGCCTTTTACATATAATTTAAAAATCTCGCAATGAGCAAAACCGGTTCTCACCCATTAAATAAAGTGAAATAAAGTACAAAAGAATATTGTGTTTTTATTCACATAATGCCTTTCCACCAAGTATTGACAGCAAACACCCTAAAAGTGATTGAATAAGAGAGTTTGAGCAACTGAGTAACAAACAGTTTTCGTAGCAAAAATCTGTTGATATACCTCAATTAGGAAGCCATATGCTTTACATTAAGGGCGAATATTAAAATAATGAAAATGTATCTGTGAGTCAAATTGATAGTGATTATTTTTATTACATAATTAGTTTACTTAATCGCGATAATAATTTTACAGATCATTTTCGACAAAATTTCCAGATTGGAATAATTTTGATCTCATTTTTCAGTTTATAATAATAATTTTCTTTACTTTTTCACCATTATCGTTTTAAATTTTCATTTAAATAATTGACTACCTGCCTATGTTATAATTAATGACGATAATAACAAATTGATCAGCGCACGTCTTCGCCAGCTTGCGCGCAGTTATCGCGGCATAAATCATATTAAGAGAGAAAAATCTTTTTTGTCCCTTTGCACGACCTTTCGTAATGCCATTATTATTATTTTCGGCAAAACCTGGCCATTTTTTATACGCCCATCTTACAGGTCAAAGGTCGATCAAAACATTTGAAATGAAGTTTGTGTCGTAAATTCTATTTGCATGCTTTTCGTCGCAGTATTACTCATTCAACGCAATCGCAGTGCAAACTAGGGCTCCCAATACCGAATCATTTTTCGGAATTCACAATTTTTGAAATCCCGGGATTTAAATTTCATAAATTTGTGGTGGGATTTCGGAATCCCGGAATCGATGACTGGGGAAAATGTAAGAAATTGAGAGATTTTTCAGTAATGTCTAAATGTAGGTGAAATCTCTTTTTTATCTATTACGCGAATGCAAAGAGAAATGGTCACTATAGTAACCACGTAACAAAACGCACGCCGCGATTAGTTTGTTTGATATTTTGATTCCATTTGCGTTCACTGTGACTTTGTCCAGGCAAGATGTAGTGTAACAGACAAATTAAAAAAACTTTACACGCTCGCTGATTTCAAAAAGTCAAGAATTTTTCATAAAATACAGATTTTTCAAAATTATTACATGTAGGACCTTTTTCTTTTTAGCTCAAAATTTTTATGCCTAGTTTTTTATCTACTTTCAAAAACTTGAGAATTTTCACTTCTTATTGTCAATCAGAAAGTGACGGGATTATTACTATCACAATCCCGGGATTTAAAGACCCTACAAATTTAAAAAAAAAGTTTTTCTCATTTATTATTCTCAATCTCGATTAACCGAGATTGCAACTATCATAATCTTTAAATTTCGGAATCGCAAAATGGGACGGAATCCCGGGACTTTAATCAACATAGAATCAAATCTCCATATCCCATACTAGCCAAATAGCGTCCTAAAATTTAGACCAATTAGTCGATGCTTTACGAGACCTATTGTGCTCGCAACTTTCTGATAGAAGGTCTGTGAAGTATTTTTTGAGTTATCGTCAAACGTTGGTTATGGACTGGGCAAGTAATTGTAAGCTCTTTAAGCTTTATATCACAAAACGAATAATTCCCGATCAGAATTCAAAACTTTTGTTTACTGAACATCCACAATCAGAGTTTGGGATTTTTTTTGTCCTTTGAAAGCCTCAAGCTAACAGAATCTTTTATAATACTTATCGTGAGTAAGATCTTACCTAGAGGCTAGAAAGTATACCGACTAACTTTGTACCCTGTCATCCTTCTTTTCTGCCCTTTTCCGTCTTATCCGTTTTCGCCATTAGACACTAAAATATGAGGCTTATTGAATGCGATTATCAAACCATTAGTTTGCCCTGGCCCTATGTTTTTATCCTAAATCTCTTCGCATTTATATTTAAATGACTAAGTAACAAACAGTTTTCGTTGCAAACTTTTGTTTGCACCAGCTCTATTAGAAGTATATATTTTTCATTATTAACATGGGTTAAATCAAAGATGCCAAACTGAAATCACTCGATAGGCCAAATATAATAATACATGTCACTGATGGGCTACACAAAAAAATATTTTTAACATTTACAACAATATTATATTTTTATAGTAATACTAGCCGGTACCCGGCAAGCGTTACAATGTCACTCAAAGAAAGAAAGATTTTTTCGGCACTGATGCGAATGACATGTGCCATTTGACGTTTGCTGCTGATTGTCTATGGTACGACACACGCTACACCTACTGTATGTTAATTGTACAATAACCTTTGTGCAAGTTCAAACATACGTTGTCAAAATGAGCTGTACGGCAGACATATATAAGACCTGTTGCCTAATTTTATAATGCCTATAACCTTTGCGCAAGTGCAAGTAAAAAGTTTTTCAAAGTTTTATTGCAATCGGATGAACGGTTTGGCAACGCATAAAATACGAACAAACAAACATTCATTTTATATATTTGATTAAAGAAACACCTTAGAATTAATGTGAAATAAAATAACTTAGATTATTCCACGTATTGTGTTACAAAATATGACACGTATTTCGCCTCTTTCAGAGGCATCCTCAGACAACTACTTTTAAAAATGCTTGCTTGAGCATGAATGATTTTAATTTTACTATTCTGATATATTATAATAAAAATCTAATAAAAATGGGAGCCAAAGAGGGGGTGATAGAAAAACAAACAAACGGTTATGGTAATGCAAATGACATTTACATTAAGAAATGATTAACAAATGAGTTGCATCAATTAGGATGGGTTAAGCCGTTGGAAAATAAATTGAGCAGTGGCGAACTACCTGTTTTATTGAAGATACTATTGAATAATATTTTTTATCGTTAATGCTTTTATTTATTTCTAAAAATTCTAAAACTGCGAAAACCTTACTTACGTCATGTGGCCCGCGCCAAGGTTTAGATAAGTCTGGTTTAAATAGTCTAAAAAACCCAACAAACTGAAAGCCTATTTCCTTGGCTTTGTATAGTTTCATTAAATATAACCATTTTTTAAATATTATTATATTTTACAGATAATGAATTAATACATAATTGGAAATGAAATATCTAAATCTTTATAGTACTAATCAATCAATTTTGATAAAATAACTTTTAATTTGAATGAGTGTATTGATATAAACTTCTCCGCCCGACAAAAGATGTTTTAATCAGAAAATAATACTGTCTACCTTTTTGTGAGACCAAAAATTCTGATTTATATATCCGGGCTAAAAGATCGACAGGTAATTAATCGAAAGAGAAATGTTAACAGGCACAAAAGGCTAATTTAAAATTTCCTTGCTCGACGGTGTAGAGCCGAAATGATTTTTTCACCCCGCAATATTTAATTTTAATTAAAAACCGTATGAAAGGGAAATTTCGAGAAGCTTGACAAAAAACATCAGTATTTTATTTGGAAAAAATAATTATGTAAACAATGATGTTCTATTTTATATAATAATAATAATTTTAACAGTAATGTTAAATTTAACAATCTTTATTCTTATTTATTGATTTGGCATTTACTTGGTAGAACTCCATTTTAATAGGGTAAAATATCAAGGTATTTCAGTTCTACAGTTTTTTAGGAAAGTTAAAGGTTGATAGCTATTTCGGCTTTCGCCATCGTCAGAACTAAACGTCAGAACCAGTTCTGAAGATGGCGAAAGCCAAAATAGCTATCAACCTTTAACTTTTTTAAAAAACTGTAGAACTGAAATACCTTGATATTTTACCCTATTATCTTTATTCTTATTTAAAAACAACAAAGATTTCTTCTAGAAAAAAAAATTGACGATTGATTGATTTTGAGCGTTTGTTTTCTCTCACAATTTTTTTTTATTTAATGTGTATTGCATGCACTAAAAAAATGTTATGGTGTATTCGTTGTTTTTTATATGAAATAAATATAATTAAGTTTTATATCATTCTAGTCCAATTAATTTTCGTTTAATTTTATAAACTGCTTATATTGTAAAAAATGTTCGTTTAATATTGAATGGTTAAAGTTGAAAAAAATCAGTTATCAACTATCTGTTGACAAATTGACTTGTTGATGGTCTACGGCCTACGCCATTTAAAAACGTATTCCTCGTAAAATACTAAATTAAAAACAAATAATTGATTTTTAGATAACATAAATGTTTCAATTTTTATTTATAAATTAGTTATTCGCTTACTATAAATATATTTTTTGTACTAATTTCACATTTTATTATTGAATAAAAATACCGTTTTCTCGTAGCGCGAGCATTTTAAACTAATGAAAATAATAATAAAAAACTATTCAAGATTATCTGTAAAAAGTTGAGTAAGACCCATAAAAAGTTTTTCTACTATTTTTCAAAGAAATTTTAGAGATAAACAGCACAATTGAAAAGCCTTCCGATTTTGAATGAGCAGTTAAATATGCCAAATTCCCCACTTTTGTACCCTATATGTAAGTAAATATAACCATAACAACTCACCATTCAAATCTGTAGGCATTCCTATGGGCTAATCCTTTTCACCAGCAATGGCTTTAAACTTAATGATACATTTATTTCTTATATAAACACGATACATACATTTAGTAAGCGTCAGTTCAAGTTCATCCGTGCACCTAAACGCCTGAATATGCCGAAAGGCAAGTAATAAATAAATGAAACTCAATTATTTATTATAAGAATGATGTTTTACAAATAAATGAAACTTATTTGTAATAAAAAAAAAATGACTCACGGTAATATTATTGGCCTGTCGTCTTATGCAAAGGTGTGTCTGAGAAATTTAGTCCCTGTGAAGATAAAACCATAAAATGATTTTGTTATCGATTTGTAAATTCGTTTTAAATAGTATAGACAGAAAATATACATACGGTTTCCACATATGTAATCATTATTTTAATTTATCAAATAAATATGACTTAAGGCTATAAAACAATTTTGTTTTGTTTCTAGAAATTTTCCCAAACAGCGTTGTGTTTTATTTATACAATACGTAATGCAGAACAAATTTTCTGAAATATCTTTACGGGAAAACGTATTTTTAGCTTTTCTTTGACTTTTCCATTTATGTTCCATACAGAATATATCTATTTCTTTCAAGACTTGTGCGCGACTGCAAAAGAAACGAACCAAAAGCAATTAGATACGGAACAAAAAGAAAATAATAATATGACGTAGAGTCTGACTGATAGAAATAGTCCAGTGAACATATAAATCTATGCAATTTGTGAAACCTCTTGTTTCAATACAAGAAATATTCTTTTGAGAAATTAAAAAAGACAATTGTCCATTAAAAGAATGCTGAATCGAAAACAGAAATCATACACTTAATATAAAATTTAAGTTTTATGACTAATTACCGTTGATAATGATTTAAAATTAATGTTTGACCATTAAAACAAAAAATAAAAGAAAGAAAAGCCTGTTGGACATTTTATATTTTTTGGGTGTCTGTTGCACAGTGGTCAACGTCGTTGGCTTCAATGACAGCTCATATGGGTGTTAATCTTAGAACGAACAGTTTTTTTTATTATTAATTTTTCGATTTTTGTTTGAAGACATAAATGTTCGTAATGTCTGGAAATTTCTTCCAATACTAATGTAAAGAAAGCGATTAGCTTAGCACTAGTGCTGTCGTAGCCCAATCTTTAATATTCATACCTAATTGTAAAAAAACGGTGTCTAAGAAACTGAGTAACAAGCAGTTATTGTAGAAAAAACTTCTGTTTGATACCGCTACTAGAAGTTTATATGCACAATATTAGAACTCATTTGTTTCTGTTGTTTTACAATATTTTAATGATTATTTAATAAAATAGATGATTTTGCAGCATTTGTCTCTATCTTCTAGTCAATCAGACTTAATCCTACACAAATGAGCACCAGTGAGTAATTCTTCACAGCTGGTCCAATTATTTTTTTCAAACCTCCTTTTTATGTTTTTATATTCAAATTGAAAAAAGAGCATAACTGAAAAAATGGAAAAAACGAGCCATTCTGTATCGCAGGACTACGAATAAAGATTTTGAAAAATAAACCAACAAAAAAACGACCATAAATTGTTTGTCTTTTGTATATCCAATTTCGAAAATAATTAGATTGTTTGAATATATAATATCTATATATATAAAACAAAGTGGGGTTATTTACACCACGTATATCTCGAGAATTAGACCACGGTTTTCAATGATCTTTGCTTTATTAAATTTATATGGGCCTAGAATAGCAGAATAAGCATTAAAACATCGGAAAAATATCACGAAAAAGAAATTATAAAGAAAATAAATATCTCAGTACAATACGTTTTTTTAAATTTTTCGAATCGAACGCGGAACATGACGTATGCAGTTTATGCTTAATACACTAGGTGGCGTTGGTTGTAAAATTCATTTGTTTCATACTTTGAATTAGAGATGTACCGACGAACTTGGACGAACGTGTCAGAATTTCGAAACTAAATCTTCAATATCCATTTAAAAAAAAACTTTTAGGAATTTATGTTTCATGTTCATCACCGTCGCTAAAATATATACTGAAATGTGAAAAGACGAATGAAAGTACATAAAATCAGAAAGTATGTAAAAAAAAATCAGTATACTTTTCATGTATATTATATTGTTATTGAATACTATCAAATCATTATTTTATTTTTGATCCCCATCTACAGTCAATCCTGTTTTTATGCAATTTCAAAGTAATGCGGTTTTTTAGAAATGCATTTTTTTAAATGTACCATATTTTACGATATATAAAAATGTTAAATATTACATTGAGAGCATATATCGTTGTATTTTGGATAGAATAGAGAGAATCATAAACACAACCGACATTTGAAAAAAAATACGATTTCGGACTGTTTAAATCATGTTGCACCTGCCATCGCTGAATTAAGGCCACTACTTAGGTGTGTTACAGTCGATAAAACCATTGAAACATCGGTAATATCAGCTGAAATGATTACTTTAGCACACGAGCGTGGTGAAGAAAGGCTTGATACCTTAAGCGAAAATTATATCGACGAATTACTTCCAGATAAAGCTATAAGTGACAAAGATGTCAATAATTTAAATTTAATTATTGACAAAAAACCAGAAAACAATGACGAACTGAAAGAAATTCTGCGATCATTCACTGCGAAAATAATTGAAGAAGGTTTCCGACTTTTCAGTAAATTAGAAGATCATTTCTTTGTAAATGATTAAAATTCTGATCGCGCATTCAAGTTTCAACGATAACTTTAAAAAAATTATATATGGGTATAACCAGTGCTTTTTTTTGTTGGTGCCGGAACGCACTTTTTTCGAGCATTTTCTAAGAAGGTATATTATTTATTATATATTCGAATATCATTTTGATAGAATTAATGACGGCTTTTC
The DNA here is from genome assembly GCA_031772345.1 of Himalopsyche anomala. NCBI lineage: Eukaryota > Metazoa > Arthropoda > Insecta > Trichoptera > Rhyacophilidae > Himalopsyche > Himalopsyche anomala. The sequence continues at coordinate 14,455,120 of CM062842.1, forward strand.
ATATAATGCTTAGAAAATAAAACAAAATATACATATTTAAAAATAGAAAAAATTAAATTAAACATTTATTAAAATTTCGAGAAAAAAAGGTGCCGGAACGCCGTTCCGCCGCGTTACAGGGTAAAAAAATCCCTGGGTGTAACAAACTGAATAACCAATTAATTATCGAAAAAGAAAATCTGAACAAACTCTGATCACTAATTTTATTGTTAAAAAACAACCATACCATGTGTGGAACATTAAACAAAAAATTTTTTTTTTTTTTTCTAATGTAAGATAATCTCATAAATATAATATTGAAGATTTGGAAAATGTTGCGTTTTTTGTTATATTGAGAATTTATATCATTTCGTAATATAAAAATATGAAAATTTAGAATGAACTTTCGTAAAATTATAAAAAAGTATTATTTGAATAATTTTGAAAAGATCCCTGTCACTATGTTGGTGACATGCATTGAGAACAAATTTATCCTAGACCAACACATTCCTTAGCAACGGCCTTTGTTTGACAGTTACTGTCAAACAAAGTAGTCGTTTGTCAACATTGTGAAGATGTAATTTTATTATTTAAAATACAGTGAAATAAAGAGGTACTAGCTATGCCAAGTACTTCTAAACCAATTCGTAAGAGTGCTCGGAATGGTTTTCTAAGAGTCTTTCAGTTCTGTGAACATGAAAAATCTGAAAAAAAAACCAATAATTCCCTTCGGGTTGACATCATTGAATCACTTCGAACTGTCAATGGCGTAGTATGCCCAACATTTTGTGCTGCATGTCAATAGCTCAATTTGCTTAAAAACTATACTCATTGGGACATGACAATCGCTGAAGCAATTGTTTCTGCATCTCCAAGTCAGATACGCACATTATTTGCTATCATTATTTTGATATGCTTCCCATTGAATCTACTAGAACTGTGGAACAAGTACAAGAATGACATGTCCGAAGACACTTTACACCAAATTCGCGTCAGTTCAGGGAATCCCGATCTCGAGGTGAATGAGGAGATACATAACCAGGCGTTGCTTTTGATCGAAGATATGTGTTACCTCATGCGCTGCATGATGCGTCGCCAGATCAAAGAATGAACGACGCTTACAATCGAGAATCGGAACGTAAACATGAATATGATCGAGATGCATTGAACCAATCACTTCGAACGAATGTACCTTTGTTGAACCCCCAACAGAAAGTGTACGATACTTTAATGAAGGCAATTGATGAGGGAAATGGTGGCTTATTTTTCCTCCGCATTGGAAGCACTCAACTGAACTATGAAAGATCAGCGCAATGACTCAAAATGTTTTGGAGGCGCAATGATTCTACTATCTGGCGATTTTCGCCAAATACTACCAGTCATTTCAAGATCGACCGATGCCGATGAAATAAACGCTTGCCTTAAAACATCGACTCTGTGGCGCTATCTGAAGAAACTTCAGCTAACGACAAACATGCGAGTTGTATTTCTAAACGACCATCTGCCGCAGATTTCTCCAAGCATTTGCTGACTATCTGTAACGGCCGTGTTCCTGTTGACGAATCGAACGGATTGATTTCGATTCCACCGAATTTTTGCAATTTCATCTCAACGAAGGACGGCTTCATCAACAAAATGTTCCCAAACATCTAATCACAAAAATCGCAATTGGTCGAGTGAACGAGCAATTCTTGGGGCTAAGAAAAAACATATGGATCATTTAAACTTCACAATTCAAAATCAAATCGTTGATCTACTGCATTACTTTAAATCGATCGACTGTACCACGTGAATAACATCAATGTAATTTAAATACTTTTCATTTTGAATTTTGAACAATTATTGAACTTAATTCATTTTGAGTATTCATTCAACTGAATTTAATTTAGCCAACACAACATTTATTGATTCTGAGGCGGTACGAAGTTCGTCGGGCCAGCTAGTTGATAATAAAAACAAAGATTTCAGTCAACTGTTTTGTACCGTTGGACTTTATATATCGGCGAGTGTCTCCCGGAAGAAAACGAACTTATATTAAATGGATTGGACGTCCAATCTTTCGACAAATAAACTTTTGATGCTAGAATTTAGACAAGTCGTTTTTATTTCGATTCCAGATGAGAAAATTTTATTTTGTATTTTAGCACTTGAAAATATTTTTCTCCGAAATTGCTTCAATAACTGTGATTTGATCGAAGCTCTAAATCATTAAAAGTTCTATGTAAGTTCACGTTGTATTTTTTATATCCGTTTCTTGGACTTCTAATCTAGAACTCAATCGATTTCAAAAAGTTGTTTGTTTGACGCAAAAAATAATATAAGTAATTTACTTTAGAAAATAAGTGTTTTTCTTTGTTTTATAATTCATGTTAGTTACAAAAAGTAATATCTCAACATATTATATTTAAGACAAAATAGCTTTAATTCAGTTGCTCCATTTGTCATTTTAGAAAGGTTATGGACTAAGAATATACTGAAGTGTCTAGCTCAACAATATTTTTATAATTATTCATAAAATCTATGCTAGAGGTATGACAGTGCATGGTAACGGAATATAATCGAAAAACATTTCACAATCCCGTGATTGGTTCGGGATAAAAATCTATTTTTTTAAAAAACTATGTTTCTCTCCTTCACTAATAACTTTTTCCCATCCGTTAGTCGTATATATCACAGTTTACAGTTTGAAGCAAATGTTTCCTAAACCAGGAGTGTATAAGAAGCAAATTAATAGTATTTGTAGCGTGCACTTACGTAAATGTTAAAAAAAAAGATTCACCAAGAAAGTGTTTCCCAAAGTATGCTAAGCGTACCCTCTGGAGGACAGGAAGAGTTTGGTGGAGGTACACTCTGCACTGAGCTTTATAGCAGTGATAGACATATGTCAAAAGTCAGGGAAACACTGCCCTAAAACTAATTAAAAGGTTTTTTTCTAACTTTATTAATATTGAGAATATTATTGTTACGGGCCGTGAAATATAGTTTCACTTTTATGTACTATCACGTCTTTACTTGATATTTTAGTGAATTACATAACTTTATTTTACAGATATAACCTATTGCAATGTGCATTAACTGAGGTTACTTCACTTTAACGATAATTTAAGTTGTGTAGAATATTAGAACACATCTAACATATTTTTTTCTAAAATACCACTCTCAATTCTAATGAGACCAAATAGTTAACACAACGTTTTTAGGATTTTTAAAGTAAGATGAGAAATAATAAAAATTAATGAAGAATAAACCTACATACTGAAAAACAATGTGTAAAAAGTCTAGTGATGATATCAGAAACCTTGACTATGTAAACTTTTTAAAAGGCATTACCACTCGTTAAGGATGACTTAAATCATTTAATTCGTGTTATGTTTTCTTCATTAAAACTTTTGAAATAAAGCAAAATATTAAAAGAACATTTTTATTTTTAAGCTGAACTCATAATGTAAATTTTTGAACTCTTCTGTTCTCATAAGAAAGGACGTTGTAAATTATCATTATGCTGAAAATAGTATTCTAATTCAGTTTTTAAAAGCTTCCTTCATTTAAATTTGTAGCTTTTTTTATAAACGAAAGGTCAAACAGCTCACTTTGAATGCAAATGCCACTTCATTTTACAGAGTTTCATTTTTGTTAAATCGATATGAAAATTTTTAATTGTAATATTCTACTGTATATTCAAAATTTGTAGATACAACCTTACTTAGTGGTATTGCTATTTTATTGCAAATATTTAAATATTTTTGATATTCAAATATGACATAAAATAAATGGTAGTATAATTTTGTTTGTCGTCTGAAAACGACAAATATTGATGTAATTACTATAGTAATTGGCAAAATTACTTGATAGAGAGAGACATTATATAAAAAAAAACATAATATTCCTTTGTAATACTTGCACTTTTATCTTAGCAAGATCAGGAAGAGTTTAGTTCATGACGAGCGTTATAACCTGATATAAAATTTAACAGTATTATTTATACAATAAAAACTTTTTTTGTATAATATAAATAGCACTGCTAAATTATATTTCTAATCAGTTGATAATGCTCATTATGAGCAAATCCGGCCCTGACCTTGCTTAAATAAAAGTTGAAGTAGGACAAAGGAATATTGTGTTTTTTTAAAAATATAATTACAAAAAAATTATATTTATAATCAATAAGAAAAGTTTTTTATTTGTAGTTTAAAAATCTTCTATAACAAAAAATAGTAACGATAGTTAGTTATAAAGAATAAGGAATTTTGTAACAATTCAAATAATTAATTAAAAAATTGAAATTTTAAGTAACTTTTGTTTGCTTTTGTATTTTTACTATATATATTTTATGCTCAATTTTTGTTAGCTGACATCATCCATAATAATTATAAATATCACATTCTTCAAAGCATATACTTCACATAATTATTTGTTTTATTGCAGTGCATGGTAATATTATCTTCACGTGACTTACAAAAGCTGCGTAGTAAAAAAAAACTTTGGTTCTGCTGACACACAAAATGCTCTGTTTTCTATCTTTGAATGATCAGCAAAAGAAGGTCCGATGCCGTTAACTTAAACCAATCTATGGAACTTTAACAAGTATTGATGCTTATCACGTCTTTTGAAGTGATGGGCTGGTGTTGAAGTATGGAGTTTATGACACAATATACCATTCTTTCCTCATAAAACCCTTGAAAAACTCCAAGTATTTAGATACCACATTTTGTCAGTGTCCTGGTATAATTAAGCTTTTTTCAGACGAAGAAATTAAAAATAATTTGACTTTGTTATATTTTTAAGCGATATTTTTGCTGTGTTTTAAGGAATTAATAATGGTGCTGTACTTAAAAATAATTGCCCTTATTATTCTGCCTTTCCAAGGAAGTGGGCCGTTCATTTTAATTTCAAAATATTAAATTAAGATACATAGTACCCATTTCAAAATTGTTCTCTTTGTTTTCATATTTTAGCACCTAACATAACTTTTAAATACAAAATTATGAAATTTATCGTTTTGTATATTTAATTAATAGAAAAAACTAACGTCAAACTGCTAGCACCATTACAATGCCATTCAGCAAAATTTGCAATATCAAAAAAATAAAATAAAAATCAATGTTGCTCGCAAATAATATGGCATTATTATTAGCTATTAAAGCACCAAAATATCGTTAAAACTAGAGAATCTAATTTCGGACCCCTTTTTGATCAATTATTTCGGAATCCTGGGATTGATCAATGACAAAAAAACTGACTTGAGAGATTAAAAAATAATTATCAAGTGAAGATCTTGTCACACAAATTTTCACACTTTTCACAGTTTACCAGAGATAATGGGATTGCAAAATTGGTTGGGGTCCCGGAATTAGATGCCATAGTTAAAACTACAATATTATTATTACTGATAGATAATTCCAAAGTGGTTATTCAAATATGTATTGCAAAAGTGCCATTTACAATGCACTCTTATGGATTTAATTAAAACACTTTATTATTATAGATGTTTCACTTTATTGCCATAACATAAGTTTATACAAAGTATTATAATAATTCACTTGATCAAATATCAGAATACAGAGAAGTCTTGGTAAGTTAAGCTGAGTTATTGGACCCTTTGATTAGTACTGACTTGTTTCGAAAGAATGTTCTTTTTTGTCGATCGAAAGCTTATTGTTACATCGAAAGTACCAATCATGGTTTATGGTTAAGATTTAATTAATAAATCTTTTGGCGGATATATATTAATGGTAATAGCTAATTTTGATTAGATGTGTATTGAAACTTTACATAATATTCAAGTGCAAGTATGATGAATGATGGGGTGTATACATAACAGCACAGTGATTTATCTTATAAAATACTATTTTATTTTAGCTCTCGTTAGAAAAAACACACCCAAAAATTGAAGGTGAAATTCTCTCTAAAAATATGTAAGAAATGTATTCAACATTGTATAACAATTTTTGCCGCCTGTGTGGTCGAGTGGTCAACATCGTTGGCTACCGCTACGGAGGGCACGGGTTCGAATCCCAGTACGGGCAATTTTATAAATTGATTTTTCAATTGATTAATGAATTTCTGTTCAAAGGCGTAGATGTATGTGATGTCTTGAATTCCCCCCTCCCACCCATCCTATCCTATAAACGGGGCGTATCGAGAGCGATTAGCTCACCACTAGTCCTGTCCTAGCCCTTTCCTTCTATTCCTACACTCTTTGGAAAAAGAGAGGTTGAGCAACTGAGTAACAAGCAGTTCTCGTAGAAACATTTCTGTTGAGATAAACTCCATTAGGAGTCCATATGCTCCATATTGGGAGCAATTTAAAAGCAATTTTATTTTATTTCTCAGCTATGTGATCATAAGATATGAAATATTGGTCAACTGGAAATAAATGTTCCCAGCTCTGTTCCCATAACAGATACATAATGTACATATTTGGAACATGAAGAATTTTGATAGAGAATACCAGAAAATCTAGCCACTCAATATCTTCTTTTGATTAGGGTAACGATATCAGATAATATTAGGAATTGACTTACTTATAATTAACCAATCACTATTGCTATGCTTCCTATTTAAGACATAAGTGAGAAAGAATAAATATATAACTGTCATCTTTAATATATCTGCGTATTAATCGATTCGAAAAATATTTCACGTAACTATTTGAAAAGGGATTCGAGCTGTTAGAAACTACAGTCGATGATTATTGACAGCTCAACTTTTTCTTAGGAATGTCAATAATTTACCAAGCTCTTCCGTTACTTCATATCATTTATTATTAACCATATAAATGTTTCTTTTGATCGACTTCTGATGTTTATTGTTTTCCTTTTCGCAGATCAATTAAAACTAATGGTCGTATACACAATGATTTGTTATTAATTACATTCTTCGTTTTTATTTAATATGTCCGAGTTAGGTATTAGCTCCTAAGTTGGCTTTATTGTATAGAAAAACTGTAATTAAGTCCCGAACACAAGAAGGTCGTTGATTTATATGGTCGGTTCTGATAGAATTCCCCATTCAACCATAATATAAAAATCGGTATTTTCTCTTTTGATATTTATATCGAAAACAACTTTTCAAGTTGGATATCTAACAAATGTTCCCGGAAAAAGAAATCAACGATGTATTTTTTATTTTTTGTATTGTTTTGTATTTGATTCAATTTATATTTGGTATGTTAAAGTAAAATAAAATTTAAGGTAAATAATGTATTAATCGTTTATATTTAAGTGCTGTGATAACACCAAATTATAATGTGACTTGGCTGATTATTGTCACGTCTAAAGGTTTTTATTAATCTATATTAAGCTTTAAGTATCTGCAAAAGTAAAGAATAAGCGTATTTTTCTAAAATTTGTTAACGTCAGTCATATTATGAGATTATATTTTTCTCATTTGAATATTTAATTAGTTTTTCTGTTTTTTTACGTTTTGGCGTTTTTATGTAGAAATTATCTTCTCTAGCACATTAGCTTCAGTGGTATGATATCTATTCTCCTTTTATACGAATCAAAGATATTACATGATGCAGGAAATGAAATGGAGATTTTATTGTGTAATACTGACTAATAATTTAGTCATCTGGAATCCAAATAATGGAATTTTAACGTTGTTAGCGTGCAATTATTTCGCCAAAAGCAATTCAAAAACAATTTTCTCCTTGGCTTTTTCATCTGACTCCCAAGTATAAAATTTCACAATGGTACGACAATCATTTTATGTTTATTGTAATTCAATATTTTGTAAGAATACAGCCAATTTTATAAAAAAAGATTCTTTTTTTACGTCATTTATTTTTATGTTGAATAACAAAAAATATACAGCGAAAATTAAAAAAATAAATTTACTTTTTAATTATGACCTATCACATTTAATAATGAATAAATTATTGTTGACTTGGTAGAACTTCATTGAAATAAGGTGAAAAATTTAATTTCGACAAATATTACATTTTTATATAGTTATTAATTATTTTGGCGAATGCCTTCATCAAAACTATATTTAAACTTGCATTTTCTTAGCTATATATACTGGCTTAGAAGAGATACATATATTCTGTTACCTTGTAGTAACAGTGTACATATAGCTGAGTAAACATAAGTTTTAGCTTATTTCTGATGAAGAAATACGCCTAAATAACTATCAATTATATAAAAATGTAATATTTGTAGAACTTATTATATATGACAATATTTAGACATAGTTTTGACACTTGTACTGTATTTCATATGTAGAATATTGATTCGTAATGAAGCTCAGTTAAGCGGAAATGGTTCTATCAAAACTGCTTTTTACTCAACTGCTAAACCTCTTTACTTTTGGAGAGTAAAGATAGCTATATAAGACTAGGACTGTGGTTAGCCAACTGTCCTCAGTGGGTGAGAAATTATTGAATACATCTATCACTGACGTTGATCCCACGAACAAAAATCAATTGATGAAACCTTGACCACTAATACATGCCCAGGTCTTTCAGTAGTTAAGAGATTTTTTTTAACGTATATAAATAATAATCTTGAGTATTTCTCTTATGTTCCAGGTAAGGACCCGAATATAAGTAATGACTGTCAACTGTACGCAGTTTTCTTAAAAGAGAAGGTATTTATATTTTTAAGACAAGTCTTTTTTGTGTTAAGCCGCTTTAACGCCAAAACGTCTTATTCGCTTTAACCCCAAAACATTAATATATTTATTCTAGTTCTATTTTAATTCTTCAACTTGTGTACTTCCACACGTTTTGTCAATAACAACCCGGGTTTTACCTTTAGTCAAATTCATTAATTCAAGCGCAGGGATAAATTTTAATTGATGGGCGTAAGTGAGAAATCATGAGAAAGTATTCAAATTTAATATCAATATACCACCAAGCATCTTCAGTTGAAATCTTATTTTTTTATTATTGTTTGTTTTTGAAAAACAAATTTTGCTCTTGAAATCAATTCATTTACAATTGGTATTTATAAAATATCGTTATTTGTTAAAATTAATTCGATATTTTATTTGAAATTTTGAAATAAATGTACTTCAAATGGAGTATATCTAAACATACGAGTTTTAATGAGAACTGCTTATTACTCAATTTTTCGACCCATTTTTTCTAGTGAGAGTTTAGATAGAAATATAAGACTAGAACAAGACTAGTAATAAAATAAGGCTTTGTTTTTTTTTTTAAAGATAAAATAGGTGTAGGGTGGAATTCAAGACATCACATACATCCATGCCTTCGAGCAAAAAATCATTAATCTATAAAAACTGTTCGTATTGGATTTAAACCCGTGTTCTAAGCCAACAACCATTGGCCACTCGACAATGCAGACGGCCGATTAAGAATTATAGCTGGCTTGAAAACTTCCAAACAAAAAAAAGTTTCGTGAAAAGAAAAATTCTGTTATTTTATTTTCGAAACGAAAAAATCTTTCGCGATCCAATAGGGTAAAGCTTTTAGGGCATATATTATTAAAACGTGTTGACGCAAGTAAAATGAAAGATGCATATAATATTCCTGTCGATTGGTCGAATTCAGTGTGTGCTCCGAAGGCTGTTAACGTTTTTGCCACCCCACTAGCACAGCCTCTAACAGCGCTCATCAATATTGCACACTTACCAAACCTGGCACTTCGTCTGCAATGTTTAATTCATTTTCATTAATCCGAATGGAATCTTCGACTGGTGAATTTCTCACAGTGTTCGCACCGTGACTAACGGATAAGCTCTCGGGGCTTAGCCCCATTTGAATATCGGAAATACATGCATTCAAAATGTTAATATGCTTTTTATAACCATTTATCCAATAGTTGGAGTTTATTCGACGCGATTCGATTGTACATTTTAAATTTGTTTAATCAACGAGTATTTTTTATTGTTTAAACATTGTTAGACTTGGAACTAGGGTATCCAATCCCGGAGCCTTTTTGTAATCCTAGAATTTCGGGATTGATTATTTTCAATTTGATTTGATTGGGCACTCAACGTGAAATCTTGTATTATTTGAAAGTTTTGGTGGGTCGTTTTTGTTTTTTGGCTCACCGAAAAATTTGAAATCCTCAATTCCCTATAATTTTCCCCAGTTTATCTCCAAAACTCGTTTTTTTTAGCTCACCGAGGAATTTTAAATCCTCAATTCCAAAATCCTATCAATTTTCGAGATTTCGGCATCAGAAAATTGGACGGGATCCCGGAATTGGATGCACTACTTGGAACGTTAAAAATAGTGAAAATAAAAATATGATTTAAAGTAAAAATAGCAAATGGCAGTGTGTTAGCTGTTTGCTGGGCTTGTAGCGCAGTGGTAAACATTGTAAGCTTCTATGATGGATCTCTCGGAATATTATCCCAATACAAACAACATTTTTTTATAATCGATTAATCAATTTCTTTTTGAAAGTATATTTCTTTGTTATGTCTACGATTTCCCTTCCACCCTTCTAATACTTAAGCAACGTGGTGTAGCGAGAGTGATTAGCTAAATACTATTCATGTTTCAACCATATCTTTTCAATCTACACTATTCTAAAAAAAAAACAAGATTGAGAAACTGAATAACAATCTTCAATTCCATCCGTGCACTTGAACTCCTGAAGATACCAAAAAGCAAAACCCGGGTTGTTAGTGACAAAACTTTAATTATGCATAACAAGCAGTTAGCGTAAAAAAACACTGATTTAATACTTTTATAAGGATGTCATGCTTTACATTGGAAGCGGAATTGGATTTTAAAAAAATATTTATGCCACCAGCAGATATTCTTTCAATGTACTTGATTCAGAAGATAGAATTAATAATTCTTATTCACATGTCTCTCACTGTTCCACAAATAATTATTTTTTGGATAGAAGATGTTTGAAAAGTAATTACATCTTTTACCGTTAGCGAAATTATCACGTTTATGTTAAATTCTTGAATGCAAAACAATATTTAATATTTTTTTTTCGATTATTCAAACCTTCAAACGAACTGTGTGCCAAGAATAATAAAATCTGTGTTGCGTTTATTATCGAATTAAAATAGTTAAATAGCACGGAAAGCTTAACACGTCCAGAGAAAATTAATATATTTTGCGTTGTTCTAAAAAAATTCAAATTAAAATTGTTAAAAATTCCAATAAAACAATATTATTTCAATTACACTTCTCTAACAATACAATAACAAAGGATATAGCACAAGCGAAAAAGACCAGTTTTAAAATTACATTTTTCGCGTTGTAATAGATTCATTCATTCTCATACAAGAGGAACTCGAGGAAAGTTCAAACAAAATGAAACGTCATACTTTTGCTAAAAAATATTATGCCATAATGGGTTTGCGGTTTTTTACACTTTTCTACCATGCATTGTTAAGGGGAAACATTAACTCTTTGTCCAGTGTTGTAATTAACCGAAACGAGAAACTTTTGTAAGGGTAGCTGAAGCGAAAGACGGAAATTAAACACGAATTTGAAATTCGATGAAATTTATATCATCATCAACGACAATGATGTAAGGCGTGTTTTTTTGATTTATTGATCAAAAAATAAATAAAATTGACAGTCACTTATAAGGTGTTAATTATCGAGTCATAACGAAAAAGTATTATAATAAAAACAAATCAAACTATTTTTTTAAGACAAATAACACCTTTACCATATAATAAATTTTAATACGGTTTTATTTTCGACTGCAAATTATAAGCTTTAATTAAAAGGTCTTAATCACTTTTCATTAATTTTTAGTTTAAACATATTGTTTCAAGTTTCTTATAATTTGGCTTAAATAACCGGTTGACAACGCTCGCGATGTTTAAAACCAGCCTCGTTCTTTATGGAAAATGTGGAATTGGAAGAACAATATTTTATTTTTATAATGCAATTTTACTATCATTCAACTGAGCATAAATTGATATATACTTGGAATATTTACGTCTCTTTTCTATTATATTTGATGTCAATATGAGTCATCTCAAAGAAGCTAGTGTGGCAGTTTTTTAAACATTTTACCGTCGGTAAGAGTAAAGAAAAAGCAATATATAAGAAAATTTGACAATTAATTACTCTCTGATATTCTTAAATACGTCATAAGTTAAAATATGCTGAAAAAAAATATCAATTACATCCATATCTTGAAGAGAAACTGCCACAATTAGAATATAATAAACTACTCACAAGTAAACGGTAGTAGGTGAAACGCACAACGATACAAAAAGATTTTCATAGACTGCAAAACAATCTACCTTGTAAAAAATCGACATGATTGTGATTATGTTGCTCTGTAAAGCGAAGAGTTTGTGAATAATAAGTATTTGTTTTTATTTAATTCATACACGCAAGACTTTTTTTATGCAGAGCAATAAAAATATCAGCGTGTATTTTAATACTGCTTGCAACGTATAGAATAAAGAAACTATGCAATTAAGACACTTCCATTTTTTATATGTTTTCTGCATTGAAAACGGAGGTTTTTTCAATTGTAATTACTTTTAAGTATTTTTTTTATTTACAGTAGTTAAAATATCATTTAACCCGTAACATTTTTTTTCCATGTCCGCTCCCAATATGGAGCATATGGACTCCTAATAGAATTTATCTCAACAGAAATGTTTCTACGAGAACTGCTTGTTACTCAGTTGCTCAACCTCTCTTTTTACAAAGAGAGTAGGAATAGAAGGAAAGAGCAAGGACAGGACTAGTGGTTAGCTAATCACTCTCCATACGCCCCGTTCATTGGATAGGATGGGTGGGAGGGGGGAATTCAAGACATCACATACATCCATGCCTTTGAACAGAAATTCATAAATCGATTGAAAAATCAATTTATAAAACTGCCCGTACCGGGATTCGAACCCGTGCCCTCCGTAGCGGTAGCCAACGATGTTGACCACTCGACCACACAGGCCGCATGCCATCCTAAAAAATCACGTTCCCTGCCATGATGACAACTCAGTTTCACTTTTATTGACAGTATTTAAACCTAAGTTAGAAAATAATTTTAAAAATGTATATATGCTAGAATACCTAAAATGATAAAAACTTATTGATAATATACCGTCTTTCTTGACGTCATCGAAAACAAAACCTACAGACAGAAATACGGACTAACATTATCGACTATTAATATATAGAATATAATTTATATATATATTGCCAATAATTTTCGCGCATTTTTAAGGAATAATATATAAAATGTATGCATTTTTAACACTCGCAGCTGGAGACTAGAAAAATACCTCTTTTCCGATGGGGGTCGTTTAGGGACCCCAGTGGTTTCCTAATTATTGGCCTTATTCGTAAACCGTAACTGACGAGATTTAGCTTACCAATCATTCACTGCACATGCTATTTTACGAGCGACCGCTTTATCGCGTATTTATATAAAATGAGGCATCGATGTAAGTAAAATATTGTGTATTTTTTGAGAATAGTATTCGAGGATGCATAAATTATTATCTTTAACTCCGTACACATCAATCCGTTTTTTTGTTCTACTTTGAGGATCTTTTTTATTTAGTTGATTTTATTCTTTTCTGTTTTATTTAATAGTTATGTAACTAGCAATCGAATATTTTTTTTTCTTCTCCAAAAGGTCCAAAAAACTATGATATAAGAATACCTTAATTATAAATATTGCATTTCTTGAGCTTCGAACAGGAAAAGTTAATTTGATATTATGATCCATTAAAATCTTTGTTACACACAAATACAGCTATTTCTCGATATTTTCAAATTGTTTGATATCTCGTTCTTTCTATGACCTATCAAATTAATTTTACCCTCAGTATTATATTAATCATTCGTTGCTAGTTTTCTAATGTAAAATTGCTTAAAATGTCTGAAGTAATGACGCATTAGATTATAAAATACTTCATTGCATCATCAGGACGTTGTTTTTTAATCGAAAGTTTCCGCATCAATATCTTAATTACGAATGATAAGTGTTGACGAATTCTGTAATTAATCATACCATTTGTTCAGAGCTTAAGTCACGCTTTTAAAGTTTTACCCGAGTTTTGCTAGAATAGCTTTTTGCAGGATAGATTTATCGGTTTCTGCATTTAAAAAAAGAAAGCAAAATCTCACTTTACTAAGTGCCAGCATCCGTTCTGTCTACATCCCGTTTTTAAGTGTGGCGCGGAACGGAAACCACTTGCAAGTGTTTCAGTTCCTTTGTCGGTTTGTTATTTCAGCTTGCCTTAAAAATCAGGGAAACCCACGTAAAAAGTTGAAAGTTTTAGAAGTATCTAGATTGAAGGGCAATTGATGTAATATAACTTGATTCATTATTGTTATATAATACTTATTTTACTTAAAATAAGTAAGGTCTTGCTGTCTTATCGGTTTAAATAAAACTCACAACTTAATTCCCTGTCATGGGTACAATATTTTTTAAGTGTACATACGAATTTAATTTGGAAATGTAACACGAGTAAAGATAGACATACTTATATCAAAACAAGAATGTTTGACATCATGTCCATTTCCCAGAATGCGGAAACTGTTTGTCGAATAAATAATAATTATATATTCTTTTAAAAATATCGATAATATCACGGTGATCTTAAGAGCCATTAATGAAGCTCACAGTTTTATTTTAACTAAGACTGGAAAGACATATTTAGTAATTTATTCTTAGTAAAAACACAATATTCCACACATATTGTGTTTTTATTAATATAATGCCTTTCCACCAAGTATTGACAGTGAACACCCTGAAAGTAATTTATTCTTGCTTCAATAATAAAATCAGTCATAAAACTTTTTTTTAAAGCTCAAAAAAATATTTCGCATTCGGGCAAAACTTTAAAGATCAAGTTATGGTGTTTTTAGAAGCTTCTTTTTTTTCAATTATTATACCTAGCTTGTTTAACTAAGGTTAAAGTATATAAAATCATATTCTAAAAGAACATGTGCTTTTAGTGTAATCATAATTGTTTGAATTTAGTCAGCTAATAAAATGATAGATGAAACTTTATTGATTGACTATTTAAACTAATAAAAACACAATATTCCTTTGTACTTCATTCCCCAACACAAATTCATCATTAAGTTATTTACTTTAGTAATATAGAGTTTCTCTTTGTTAGAAATTTCCCAAATTTTAATTGGGTTTATAATTGACATCATTTGCCACTTATAATTATTAGTCTTTGATGATTTTTTAATTGTATGTTATAGGTGTTAAGAATTTTAATTTTTTGTAATTATAATGTAATTTGTAAATTTTTTTCATTGTTTATAGTTGCTTACACCTTTTATTTCAATTTAAATTTGTATCAATAGCCCTTTCTTACATTTTCCTTATCAGTTGACAATGAACGAAACCGGTCCTGATCTAATTAGTAAAGTAGAATGAAGTAAAAAGAAATATTATGTTTTTATTATTATAATGCCTTTCCACTGAGTATTGACAGCGAACACCCTAAAAGTGAACTATTTGAACCCTAAAACAAAATCGTTTCAATTAAAATTTTCACGTTTGAATTTTGAAAAATGCTACGACTTCTTGTATTGAATATTTTTTATAGTAATTAACATTTTTGAATGTAATAATATGTTACATTTTTCCCAACACACTTAGTCAATGTTTCTGAAATAATACAACCTATCATTCAATTCAATTAAATGATATTATATATTTTTTAAATCTATTTCCGCTTCTTTGGACAGAGAAGAGAAGTTGGGGCAGGATTTGTAGTAAGCTTATCGCTCGCACTTCGCAAACATCTATGCCTCCGAATAGAAATTGATTAATTAATTGAAATAATGCAATTTGTAATGGGATCCGAACCCTTGAGGTCCGGCAAGGAAGTCAATGACGTTGACCACTGTACCATCGAATTGGCTATAATACTGGCTAAACATTATATTTAATATGTATAATATGAATAAAATTGTCTCTTATTTATATCGATCATCTGTGTTTGCGCACGATGCATGACAAAGAGAGGTTATTGTGTGTATATAACTGTGTGAGTTGATTAAATTTAACAAGTAGCACTCATGTTAACTGTAAAGTGAAAACTGTTACTAGCTTATGAGTTTTGATTCATTTTTTGCTAAAAAAAATGTCATGAAAACAAAGGGAAAGGCATTGTTTTATATAATATAATTATATTATTGAAAAAAATATAAATTATACTTTTCTCTACATTTAAAGCCGAGAATACAAAATAAAATGTTGAATAACATATTCACTGGTTAAATTATGTAAGTTTTCTGCCAGCTCTTCTTAACACAGCAAATTTGTTAGTAAGTATACGAAAATATTTAAAAAAAAGTCTTTTGTTACCATAAATTTTTCAGAAAATTTATTATACAAAGCACTTAAAAGTACCCAAACGCAAATGATTTATGTACGAACTTTTTTTGAAAAATCGTTGAATCAATATCAATTTTCAGACAACTGACTTCCGTGGCCAAATAGAAACTGTCCGAGCTATACTTCTAAAAACCTAATTATAGATTTCGAAAGTTTTTGTGATGTGATGTTGATCTATAGAGCAAATTACATGATGCATTTGGTTTTAATAATCTTATACAAATTAATAATTTACACATTTGAAGATGTTACATAAAAAAATGTGAAAATAAATAAAAATACTATGACGATTGAATTCTAAAACGCTTAATGTACAATTGATTTAACAATTTATAAATTATTTAAGCACTACCAAAATTTAAATCACAAAAGAGAGAATATTAAAATTGATGAATTTCTTGAAAACAAGACTTTTATTTACTTAAGTTTTAAAAGATTCTAGTCTCTTTTCTCACTCAGAAACAAATGTGCTGTTATATTGTTTAATAACATAGTTAAATAAAGAATCAAACTCTATGTGAATTCAATCAATCTTACATAATAAAATGATTGAATATTTTTTTGTTAGTTTTGTAGTATGTATAATATTTTTGTAATATAGTAGAATGTTTTCATAAAATAATTATCTTATAATACAAAAATATTATCCAATTTCATGTAATGTTTTCTTTTTGAAAGCAGTTGAAAAAATATTATATTCGTAAAAAAATATTAAAAAAATATAATTTTACATAAAATTTTGTGTGTAATACGAATTTTCAACAAAAACCTTATTTGTAATAGGGTAAAAAAGTTTTAGTCTCACGGTATGGAAAAATGTAGGGCGTAGAAAAAAAACCAAGCGACGCGACTGAAAATTCTGTAAAAATAAAATCGAAAACAAGTAGGGAAAAGTGACGTCTGAAAAATACGTTTTTTCGTTAGATTTATTCTGAAAACGAAGACCATCAGATAAACTCAATGACGCTTCAAGGATACCTTCGCGAATAATACAAAAAAGTGTTATCTGTCTTTAATTTAATGAACTTACATTACTTTTAATAAAACACAGCTACTGGTCGTTATTCTGTTAGGATATAATGGGTTAAATATTTATTTAAAATATTGATGCGTCTTTATGTTTTTTCAACAATATCCTGGACTTGGTTTATCGCTATCCTCAATTTTTCAAAAATACACACAAACATTGGCAGCTTAAAGTGAACAAATCATTGTATGAAAATAAAAACGACCAATACTTTGCTAATAGGCAGACTGGTAAGCATAATTTTGTTAACAAGAATAACCATAAATAAAATTATAAAATATTTTATCTTTATTTATTGACAACTGTCTTTATTTAATAATTTTCTAATACAGTTTAATTTATTTAACACTTTTTAGAATTTATACTGGTTTTGTGATATATAAGAAACTTTTGTCATTCACTGACTGACTGCTCAAATTTGCAGGTGTTATTGTTGGTCTGAAGATGATGAAAGATGAAGAAATGGCCATTAGTATATTGAATACAACTATTTTTTTATTGTCAAGCACCCGGGATTTATTTTAATGTATATATATCATTTTTTTTCCATGTCCGCTCCCAATGTGGAGCACATGGCCTCCCAGTCTTCGATCACAACTTTGAATTTAATAATTTTAAAATTCACTGTGAGCTGACCGGGAATCGAACCCAGACCTGCGTGATCGGTAGAGCAAACTCTAACCAACTGGGCCACGGCAGGCAACAAATAATTATATATCATAAACGAAAAAATATATAAATACAGCAAGAAAAACAATGTATATGAAAACTTTTGATATGACAAAAAAATATATCATGTATTTTAGCTAGCTTGCTTAAATCAGATATAAAAATTGTAAAACATAAAAAATGCGGTACATAAAAACATAGAATAAAAAGTCTTATAAATTTTAGTAAAACAATTTATTTGTATGCAATTTGATAGTCAACAGCCGTTTATATAATTGTTAAGGATTAAACATCTTTTACTTGAGATTTTGCTTTAATAGATTTCTTAGAATAAAGTAAAATAAAAGCAATCGATTGGTTTATAAGACGAGTAAAATTAGTCGATGTAATTTAAAATCGAGAACAAGATTTATTACGGGTCTTACAATGAGATTCTTTTTTTATCATCTCGCACTTTCCCCATTATGGCGAACGAAAAATTTCACAGGAATATACAGTATGGATTCCTAAATAAAGGAATAAACCCATTATATTAACGATAACGTCGGATGCCATTTAGAATGGCTTTCCTTCTTAGGATCGCAAAGAATTTCAATTCAGTTTCAGCGCAAAACTTGAACGAGCTTTCATATAACTTGCGAGTGTCTTCGGATTCTTTACATCCTTTGATACATCATCCTTCACTCGTCGCTGCAACCTTTCCGTAAAAGGAAATACGGATGTTGAATATCGATAGCCGACATGTTTTATACAATTATTGTCAACGTTAGGATAGTATCAGTTAAACTGAAAGATCATTGATATAATTTAAGAAATAATACTTAATATTATATAAGTTTTTTTAGAGTGTGCAAAAAAAACAATGCTTCTCAGAAAGCTTTGAAAATTAAAAATTAGTAAATGAGAATTTATTTCATAAACAACGCCAGAAGAAAAATTGAAAATCTTTTTTTAATGTCTCTGATCTTTGTTACAACATTATTGATATTGTCTACAGCGTGTTTTATACACATAATTAAAGCAAACGCAGGCTGTGTAGACTAACAAAAATGATCGCTTAAGCGTGTGATATGGTGATTAATGTTTTTAACAAAGTATAAAAGCCTCCTTCAACTTTATTTTATGTATTTTTTACAACTGCTCGTGTTTTCAGCGGCTAGAGTGTCTAATAATAATTGAATTAAAAAATACAAGGAAACCATTTTGTTTATAAATCTAGGTTCTGTGTTGGATGTTTTTCTTGTTAGTTTTACATTAAAAATAGTTGTTTTAAAAAGTGAACTTCTTCAATGATTGTAAGAATTCCATGTTAATTATAATGTTTAAACTTTTCAGTTTTCGGTGTATTTTATGGTTAAAAAATGAGAAACTACATTCCATTATAAACAGAAAAATACAAATGACTCTCGGTGACACAAGGAGCGTGATTATTGTAATTCATTTTTTTTATCATCTCAGCTCCAAATATACAGCATATAGACTACTAATAGAACTTGTGAATGTCAAATAAAGTGAAAGATAAAAGTATAGTGCTAGAATACGACTAATAGTTAGTTAATAACTCTTTCTACATAAGTAGGGTGAGAGTAGGGTTTATACATAAACCTACTTTTGAAAAAAACCGGTTGTCGAATGTCAATATTGTTCAAAAACCAGTTTTATCCGGTTTTCGAAGTTTTACAAAAAGATGGATAATTCAATTAAAATAACGAGAAAAAGTTATTTTTTTTATGTTGTTTATGTATATACATAATAATGCACAACAATAAATTATTTGGTATTACTCTGATTTAAGAAAACACAAAGCGTCCACTGATCGTTTTGTAACAAAATTTCCTGATATCGAAAATACCCTTTTGCTGGGTAATGATCTGTGGCATATGCAGTGGCGGATTAAGTACATGAGAGGCTCCAGGCGCAAAAAAATTTGGAGGCCCTGTTTTTCGGATGGCATAAAAACATCAGAAAATTCCTAATAAAATAATAAAAATATGTAAAAATCGAAACAAAAAGTATATGGATTGTATTAAATAAGCTATTTCTGAGGCCCCTAAGATTAGGAGACCCCAAGCGCGCGCCTCATTTGCTTATAGGATAATCCGCCACTGGGCATATGGTTTTTAAGTCATCAAATAAAAGTTCCAAATTTTCTGTCCTTTTGTTTAGAGACTCGTTTATGGAAAATTCGGCACAACCGGTTACTATGTTGAAAAACCGGTTTTCGAATGTCACAAATTTAGCCAAAAAAGCCCTAGATGGGAGGAATTTTCAGACACCAAAGAAAAAACATGCATTCATGTTAATAAATCAACCCTATGAACCTTTGATAACTGTAATTGTAGTCAATGAAGTTGACTTAACGACCATGGACCAATACCACGTCCCCACAGATTGAAAAAATATTTTTTAGACATTTTTATTATTGAATTCAAAGTAAAACTATTACGAGTTCCAGATATATTGACCGGGCGCATCTCTTATTGCAGCCCTCCAGGAAGAGAAGCATTAATGTATTTGATGTTTATTGATTCCCTTTAACCGTTTACTAGCTCAAAGCGAGAAAGGTTATATGGAAAGTTTTCTCACAAAGGAACTGTTCAGTTATACAGCGTCGGAGTTAAATGACATGTTGTTTGATTCTGCTTCAAATTTGCTCGACTGTGAATTAATTCGTAACTCACGAATCTATTTTCATACCGCTGCCAAAACAACTTTTGCCATTGACAAATATTACGATATTACACAATGAGCCGATAAGTTTTGGTTACTTATTAGATAATAATAATTGTGTAAGTGAACCGTTAATTATACTAAGAAAATAAATTCATTTCATTCTATTTATTCTATTAAGTGCCAAAACTCAATTTTTTTCTTTCTAATTCATGTCCGTTCACAATGTGGAGGATATGGCTTCCTAATGGAGGTATCTCAACAAAGTTTTTTACAAGAGCTGATTTTTATCCAGTTGTTCAATCTCCATTTTTTGAAGAAAGTAGTTATAGAAAAATAGGGCTGGTATAGGACTAGTGGTTAACTCATGGCTCTTGTTTTACTCTGTTTATTTTAGGATTTAATGATGGAAGGGATCGATATCACAAAATAAGTTGAAGAGATAGATTCGAACAGACCGACTTTGTAGATCTGATCTTACTTAGTTATTATTTAAATTTTAATCGGTTTCGCTCATTGCTAGATTTTTAAATTATATGTAAGAGATGTTAAAATTTTTAATTTTGTGTAATTATAGAGTCACTTATACTGTAATTTGTAAATTCTTTTCAATGTTAATTATGTCATGACCTTTGTTTACACTTTTTATTTCAATTTATTTTTACATAAATAGCACAGTTTATATATTTTTCTTATCAGTTGACAATGCTCGCAATGAGCGAAACCGGTCCTGACCTTTTAAATAAAATTGAATAAAGTACAAAAAAATATTGTATTTTTATTAAAATATTAAATAACACTGTGTTTTTGCTGAGAATTTTTTTTTTTTCGATATCAAAAGAGTATCTGGAATGTGCTAATTTCTGATTTTCGGGTAAAAAAAAAAAATCAACTAGGCCATATTGAGTTACTTAAGCACGCTATCAATTTTATTACAGCCTGTTGCACAAACTGGTTATTCAGATGAGTGGCGCTTAGCGGATATTAAAAAAGCACGTGACTGGATAGGCCGATCGATCTGGAAGCTCGAAAAAATCCGCGCTGCCCGCCGCTGAAAAAGCTCGGCGTTATGAAAGTTCAATTAACGGATTCGCGTTAAGGCTTTGATAATGCCTTTGGCGCCAGAGCGTAGGTGTGAGCTTTTTCAAGGGATAAAGGCAGCTAGTGGTTGTATTTACGAGTATTTTTTTCCAAATCTTGCAAAATATACTTCAGACGGTTCAGAATCTTTAAATCTTTTTCTATTCAAAAATAAATTATTCCGTGATAGATTTCATTTTCAGTGAAATCTAATTTGCCCATCAAGTTTAAGCAATCTTGAAAAGATATTGCTTTTTATAAATAAAAAAAATCTTAGATTAAGTAACACGAATTCAAGTTTGCTGAAATATAATTATTCCAGTTTTTTTTATATATTGTATTCATAAGATATTTCAGAAATATTTAAAAAAAATCAAATTACAACAAATTATCAAACATTAACATATCGCTACCATAAATCAAAACTAGGATAAATCAAAAATACTAATTTCTACATAATTGAACATTAAGGTTTGTCACTTTTAGGGTGTTCGTGTCAATAGAAAAACATTATATTATTAAAAACACACTATTCTTTTTTAATTTATTCCACTTTATTTAAAAGGTCAATACCGGTTTCGCTTATTGCAAGCATTGTCAACTGATAAGGAATATATATAAACAGTGCCTTTTTATTTAAATTTATTTTTGTATAAATAACACTGTTTATATTTTTATCTTATCAGTTGACAATGCTCCCAATGAGCAAAACCAGTCCTGACTTTTTAAATAAAGTGGAATAAAGTAAAAAGAAATATTGTGTTTTTATTATTATAATCAAGGTCTGTGATGTACTTTGTAAATAGTTAATAATGGCTTTATTTTGTTTCTTTCACGGTTTATGATAAAAATAATAGTCGATTTATGGTAAACTATTATTTATATCTAATTATTCTTCTAATCTTGCTGATGCTTTGAAGAAACTGGGCAATAATGAAATTTGCGTTTTGAAGGGGCATTTTTTCAAAATTCAAATATTTCAGTGTTTCATTATAAAAGTATAACTCGCAGTAATCGATTAGCATACTTATTTCAAAATCAACTTTTACATTTTATCTCACAGTTGATTTATGGAAGCGATAAAAAAAACTATCATTGAAAACATAGCACGTTACGCCTGTGTGGTCGAGTGGTCAACGCTGTCGGCTACAAAGGGCCCGGGTTCAAATCCCGGTACGAACAGTTTTATAAATTGATTTTTCGATCGATTTATGAATTTCTGTTCAAGGGCATGGATGTATGTGATGTCTTTAATTCCCCCCTCTCACCCATCCTATCCTATGAACGGGGTGTATCGAGAGCGATTAGCTTACCACTAATCCTGTCCTAGACCTATCCTTCTATCCCTGCTCTCTTTGGAAAAAGAGAGGTTGAGCAACTGAGTAACAAGCAGTTCTCGTAGAAACACTTCTGTTGAGATAAACTCCATTAGGAGTCCATATGCTTCACACTGGGAGCGGACATGGTTAAAAAAAAAAAAATGCTCAAAAGTTTATACTTTAAGGTGCTGACGATCAAAACTCATAAACGTGAAAACTTTTTGAACTCATTAACGTAAAAGGTATCTAAAAAAAATAACTGATATTTACAAATGCATTTATAAATTTAATAAGATTTTTTTAAATATTTTAAGTTTTGAGGAAACGGTGGAATATTAGTTTTTTTTTTTTAGTTCATTCATAACCTTTTCTGATATTTGAACCTTACGCGAGTGTAAAAGAACGCCTAGAATATATACTAGGAAAAAATACATGTTACCTTGGGTATTGAGTGATTATACAGTTATAATTAATTTGATAAGTGTCACATAAAGTTACACTGGGCTCACGACGAGTGATAAAAAAGATATAAATTTTAATTTAATTTATTTTATGTATACAACATCCTTGAACAGGATCTGAATTAACGTTTTAGCCAAACATCTAACAGTTAATATATGGTCCTGCAGTGAAGTAATGCAATAAGAAAAAACAAGTTTTTATTATCCAGGCAAAGGAGAAGATGTTGTAATGTTTGCCATTTTACCCTTTATTATTATGCGTGAATGCTTTTTTCCGTTCTTTTAATCCGTAGAATTTCCGGGAGAGCTTTTAGCAGTATGTATCGTATAAGCTCTCCGGTTATTTATCGAATGTGAAGCTTTTAATCGAACTAAAAATGGAACAGATTTACTAAAATAAAAAATAAGCCTACCATTTCAAAAATTTAAAAAGATTTTTTTGATTACTTCTTTTAAAAAAAATATTAGGATTAATTAATAACGGAAAATAATTGTTTTGAAAGGTATGCTGAAATGACGAGCGTTTTAAACATCATACATAAATTTAGTACATACATACAATCAATTTATGTGACATTTGTTTTGATTATTCTGATTATCATAAGAGCTTAATAATGCGATAAATATATTTAACTATTAAGTCACGCTTTCTAGGCGGACCATTTTTACATAGCTTATCTAAGAAAATTCGTCGTAAGTCAGTACCCATATGTCTTTTCAGTAAAAAGAAGAAAAGTTTGGGAATATGGAAACTACTACAAGTTATTTAATCAATCTTATGAAAGTAATGGTCTGCAAGAAGAGTACCACAACGAAGAATGGAAAAGGTAGATTCACATCTTTTGTATACGAATTTATACTTCAATAAATAAGAACATTTCTAATAACCCACAGTAATTTACAAGACTTGAAAGCTATCGTCATAAATTTGTTTAACGTCAACTCAGTTTAGCTAAATATACTAATTTATACTTAATAGACGATATAAAATATTCATATGACCTAATCTTAAATACAATTTTAAGAGATTTTAACATATGAATAAGAACTAAATCAGAATATTGAAAGTTTTAAGTTGATAAAAAGATCATTGAAATTTGCTGGTTTCAGTTTATTTGTATAATTTAGTTATTGCTAATCGGGTTATGAAAAAGTGAAAAAATATCCGTCATGTTTAATAAACAAGTCATGTAAAGATGGATACAATTTTAACAGAAGAATGTATTTAGAATATCTAAAAAGATGTCAAAACTTTGAATTTCGATATCTCTATTTGAAAAAAAAACTCAATTGAGAGTCTGCTCTCATATCTTTAAGCGATAAAATGTAAAAAAAATAGTTGATGAGAAACAGATAAACTTTAATCATTTTTACAAATTGTGTAAAATGAATAATATCTCTTGGACCGAAATTTTCTAATCTAAAAAAATATTTGACATGACGTAAAAATGAAAATATCTATGATTTTACACATTTTTTTTTTTACGAAAAAAAATAATTACAAACTTGAAATGTGCGTCGAGTTTTTGAGTGAAATTTTAGTCCCTTAAACCACTGCCAACCCTAGTCGATAGTCAATCTGGACGGACAAGGGTATAACGTTGGAAGTGCATTATAAATATTTGCTCTGACACAGCATTTACCCCCATTATCGCGCCATACGTGACAAAAATATTTAAAGGGTCGCGATTCACTGGAACAGCCCTTATTCAAATTTAACATTAAAAATAAAAGATCGTTTGCTTTTATTTTACTAAGGCAGTATTATTTCGGGTTACATTTGTTTGGTATTTTGAATATGT
>CM062842.1:14480506-14714681 GCA_031772345.1 Himalopsyche anomala
ATCAGTTACAAATGTGACAACTAAAAACTTTTTTATGTTTTTTTTTCTTTTTGTACTTGTAAGTTAAATACGTTTCTGCCTTTCTACAGTTGATTTTTTAAGCTATATTACTTAAAAAATGGATATGAAATTAGCAAGTTAATGTGTTGATTTTCAATAAATAAAAAAAAAAAATAGTGTTTTATCAGGAATTGAAAATACCAAATATAAATTCTGGACTTCTAATAGTCGAGCTTACTTTTATCAATACAATTTGTAAATTAATAAAAAAAAACAAAATTATGTAAAATTAATTGATTCGGCTTTTTATTATTAAACAACAAATATTTCACTAAATTTTAACGGATCGAAAATATATGGCGCTTAAATCAATGTATTATTAAATTGGAAATAAAACATAAATTGATATCTGTGGATAAAAAACACACTGTGTACATATACGTTATTTTGTTTAAAATAGATCGTTTATTTTTGGTAACGCAAAAGCAATCATTGAAGAACAAAAGGCAACGTAAAATTGAAATTAAAGTATCAAATATTGTTTGTTTTGCGATACACGTGTCTCCAACCAGTGAAAAGCCATTGTTGGCTTGCCAAAACAAGTACACAGACGAATAAGACCATTATATTATTATTTCCATTTAATCTATACGATACGAAGAAGAAGTGAACAATGCTTAAAAATAACCAAAACAATTTTACATATATTAAGAGCTTATTTCGTATATTTATGAAAAACAATTCCATATCGACTGTGGAAAGGAAAAAGAACGTAACCCACACATATTTTTTTTTTACAGGAGACACAAAAAACGTTTTTTGATGATTTTGGGCCACAGGTAAATTACGAAATATACACAACCTTGAAGTGCACTGAGACTGATAAACTGGGTTTTTATTGACAGCTTAATATTTATTTAATAAAATTTTCAAGAAAATCCTTTTTTTAGTTCCTTTTTCCTGGTTGGAAGTTTTACGAGCCTTTCTTTTTTCAAACTTAAAAGTTAAAATTAGAAATTGATTCAGCATCTTCAGCTTCCATCCTTTTGATAGAACGTGTGTCAAGTTTTTTAAATTGTGATTATCGAAAAAAGCTGTCAAAATGGACGTTCAATGACCATTTTGTAATTTTGTTTCGATCAGACTGATTTTGATAGTAACACACAAAATCTTTGAAGCTGGTTAAACCGAACAAACACCGCTTTGTCAGCATTTAGATTACACGCACACAGTGTAAATATTCAATTGCGCATTCGGTAATCGAAAATCCCCGTAACGGGAATTAGATATTTCCCGCCAAGTTGACACTCAGCCCTAATGTGTAAAAGGCCTGTCAATTTATAATGATAGATGGCGTTACTTGACATGCGGCAAGTAGGCGAAATGTTTCCCAAAGTGTCGGACGAGTGGAGACATATCATTATTGATTTTAACATATTATTTTATTGTGCCGTTTTTAAGCAAACACATTTAAGCTGATACATATTTATGTATAAATTTTCCTTGACTCACATACGTAGTTAATAATTATTCAACGTATATATATTAACATGAGTCGTAATTGTTATTCTGAATGCACTTAACCAATTTGTGTGAAATAAGTAAATGAAACACACTGCCGTGCTCACCGAAAGGCAAGCCGGCGATGGTAGGTATTAGAAAAGAAATTCAGCTTTACGAAATTATGCGTTTATTTAGGGATTCACAAACATGTATTTAAAATCATACAAAAATTTTACAAATGGGATTTAAATTACAACAATCAACATCGCCGAAATTAATATAGAATGACAATACAAAAAAAACAAACTAATTTTAACAAAATTTTGCTGCCCGCGCCGGCTCTTTAATTACTACATCGAAATACGTCTTTTTAAATCGACGGCTCACACAAGAAGGAAGATCCTTATCAATTTACAATTTCTCCCTCCCTCGGCTAACTGTTGAGCGTCAAAAAAAAATACATCATTGTCTTTGACAACGTTGCCAAAATAGTGTTGTCGCAAGCAAATCGCAATATCTGGAAATTATTACATAAGTCATTAATTAAACTAAACTTTTATATACCTGGAAACTTTAAAAAAATATTTATCTGAGAGTTATTTTCTTTCTAAGTGTCAAGCTTAACCAATCGGTTTTAGATCTAGCCTTCTTTCAAACCATCCTTTCTTTCGAAAGTTGATTTTAATAACAACCATATTTCATTAACACTTACGGTGCTAAAATACTTCCGATACGTTGTTAGTCTTTAAAGAACTAAGTTATTAACATAAAGAGTACTGTACTCTAGCCAAACTACATTTGATTTCAATTGAGTGTACAACGTTTGCACCACGAGAATATTAATAAATAAATCAACGTATTATCATTAAAATAAAAAAGTGAATTATTAGTCAATATTATAGGTGTTTATGAAACTGATATTATTTTAGATTTTAAGTGAATGTGCATGATTGAGTTCCAATCTAAAATTTTGTACATTTCTATCACCAATTGTTAATTCCATAAAAAAGTAATAAATCATTTATTCAATTGAAAATTAGTTACAATAAACTTACCACGGAATTCGTAATTAATATTTTTTTTATTTAATTATGTGCTGTAAATTATAAATAAGAGAAATCTGTTTTAATATTCAACGTTGGAAGAAATATTCTTAGTTGAGGAACCATTAGTTATGCTCAAATGTTAACCTGTGTACCCAACATATTAAGACACCATTGGCCTGTCAAAATTGAAATAGATTTATCACGACGTGAAAGAGAGATCTGAGTGAGAGGCATAATGCAAGATAAATCTACAGTATGCCGTATCCATCTATTTCTATTAAATCATATTTTGCATTATCAAACCGAATTGAATTGTTTTCTAAGAATATTCAATTTATTGTTAATTAATAATCTAGCACAAAGTAAACATTTGAAAATCACCATAATAATAACAATATGTTTTAGCTATGGAAAATTATACATAGAGTTGTTGTAAGAAAGAAATGATAAACAAATAAACATCGATCATGTTATATCTAATTGATGCGCAGTTAGTTATATTGGTTTTATTTTGATATTTAAATTTTCCTGATATATTGACAGTCAGGTAAAATTGTTAAATTTTCTTATAAACAAATAGTTTCCGAGATTTTCTTATAACTTTGGAAATATGAAAAAAGCTAGTAATTGATTAAAAGCTCTAGTACCAAGATGTTTAGGGAGAATTCAAAATAGGTTGTACATCTGGGATTCTTTTTTTTCATCAGGTAAATATGTTCGTAGAAAATTTTTATCAATTTTTGTTGAACGCATAAGTGTTTGTGATGTCTAAAAACTCCTTTCCACCATTCTAACTCTTCAATAACTGGACGAAAGCCATTAGCTAACTACTCTTTCTGTGCTAGTCTTATCATTATATCCCTACAGCTCTTATTGGAAAAGAAAAGATGAGCGACTGAGTAACAAACTGTTTTCGTAGAAAAACTTCTGTTGAGATACCTCCATTATTTTTTCCGGTTCTAAGCTCAAGAAATGCGTCCCCAATACCCACATCTTCTTAAATATCTATTTTAATATGGGCGATACAATGTTTATAATTAAAGTATTCTTATATCAAAGTTTTTTGGACCTTTTGTAGTTTAAATACGATAATATAAGAGATAAGCGCCCGCTTATCAGCGATCGTTCGTAAGATAACTAGGCTGAAAGCCGCAAAGCAAAGCGCGTCAGTTGCACATTAATATTTGCACTGAAATGACGTCTATTTTACGCGCAACTTAAAATATGATTATTTATTTAAAAAAAACACGGATTTTTATAAAAAAATGTATGAGGAATGATGCCGAGAGCTATTTTAAAGCCCTTAGACTATTTATTTTTTTGAAATTCATAAGAATAAGGCCAATAATGAGGAAACCACTGGGGTCCCTAAAAGACCCCCATCGGCAGAGAAGTATTTTTCTAGTCTCCGAGCCGCGAGAGTTAACTTTTCCGGTTCTAAGCTCAAGAAATGCGACCCCAATACCCACATTTTCTTAAATATCTATTTTAATATGGGTGATACAATGTTTATAATTAAGGTATTCTTATATCATAGTTTTTTGGACCTTTTGTAGTTTATATAAATACACAATTACGAGATAAGCGCTCGCTTGTCAGCGATCGTTCGTAAGATAACTAGGCTGAACGCGTCAGTTGCAAATACATATTTGTACTTGAATGACGTCTTTTTTACGCGCAACTTTAAATATGATTATTTATTAAAAAACCACGGATTTTTATAAAAAAATGTATGAAGAATGATGCAGAGAGATATTTTAAAGCCCTTAGACTATTTTTTTTTTGAAATTCATAAGAATAAGGCTCATAATAATGAGAAAACCACTGGGGTCCCTAAACGACCCCCATCGGCAGAGAAGTATTTTTCTAGTCTCCAAGCCGCGAGACTTAAAAAAACAATCTTATTTTGTAAAATTTATAAATTTTCGTTTACGATTTTCTGCCGATTGCAGATTGGTATGAGCAAGCAACCTGAAACTCATTTGGAAACGGTAGGCTGTTTTTTTTGTATTCATCAACTGATTAATAATCATTGATGACTACATCCTTAAGGACTGTCTCTTTATATAACAGCAATGGGAAGAGTTGTTTTAAGTCAGTCCAACTATCACGGTCGTGACACCGACTCTGTAGCCAACAAGACAAACTATGTAAAGTTTTGTAAATTTACGTCGTCTTACAGTGAACGTATAGATACATACATATAGGACTTTTGACATATCTTAAGTTAACGAAATTAAACACAAAAAAAAACTGAACGAACAGAAAACATTTTTAGTGACTATTAGTAGCAAACGTATAACCTTATTTATGTGTAATTGCACGGTTAATCAATCAAAGCATTTAATTACTGTCATATAAACTTTATCATAGAGCAATATTCAAAGACGATTTGAGAGTGACAAGCAATTTAAAGCCGCACAGTATTTATTTTCTCAATACTTAGTGAAATACGGTATATCTTTTTTTAGCCATGTTCGCTCCCAATGTGGATATGGCTTCTTAACATCGTAATAAACTCGTAAAAAAGAAATTTAATTGACGTAATATTACTTACCGCAGTAAGGGACCATTTTGGCGAATTTATTACTAGAGAAAATTAATAAAACCTTGTGTTGTCACCCGCTATGGTTTAGGTATGATGAGAGCTTGCTCTATCGACCAAGTGGGTCTGGGTTCGATTCCCTATAAGATTTAGATTTTTTCAATTCAAATTTAAGACCTTATGACATGGGTGTTTGTGATGTCAATTTACCCCGAGTTTATCTTGAGTGACTTACAATACAAAATTCTCATCGAATTTTTCTCGTATGGTCTTTCAACTTTAAAATATTTGACGTATTAGCATTAGTTGTGTTGCCATTTTTTAGAATTAAATGAAAACCTGAACATTCCTGTAAAATTTATGAATTATCGCTTGCGTTGTTTTGCTGATTACGGGTTGAAATACTGATTGAATGCAGGCCGAAAAATTGGTAATATTCACAAAAATCCCAAGACATGATATTAACCATTGTTACAACAAAACATAAACTTATCAAAACCATCAATTTGAATTTATTTTAGGGTTGGAGATAAAATATTTTTATTAAATGCTTGGTGTAGGGTATTGGCGTTATTAATGTAGGCATGTTAAAGCTGTTAAATCAACCATCTTGTATATACAGTCATAATTAATACATTTGCATTAACTATAAATAAGCTCCGTATTAATTTCGTATAGTGTTTTACAGACTTATGCGTAAAAATTGTAATTCCCATATTAATTGCGCCTCGGTGATACGAAATTTTTGGTAATATTTGGCTAATTAATTTTAAGACACCGTAGACGGCGTGCTCTCGTGCGCTTCTCTGCGGTTTCGCCACCGTTGGGTATACAAAATTAATTTACTAGAAATGTGTCATGTGCCATGAGAGCAGCGTTGTAAAAACATGATCCGCTGACAATTTTCCGACGGAAATTAAATTATTTAAATAAATCACTTTAAAGCCGTATAGCAAAGATGACTATTTTTCTATATTTAAAAAAAAGTGGGATAAGTCAAAAATACAATTTTCTAAATATTTTAACATTGAGGTTTGTGTTGTGTTTCTTAAAAAGTTAATTATATCCTTAGTTTTTTTATGATTTATGATATAGGATAATAGTAGATTTTTTGTACACTATTATATGTATTTATTATTCTACTTATCTTGCTGATACTTTGAGGTTACTAGGCAATATGAATACATGTAAAAATAAGTTTTGTTTAAACAAATAAAATATATTTAAAAAAAAAAAAAAATGTTGTAGAACCGTGAAATTTTTGCTCTTATGAAATTGAAATCGTACAAAACATGGATTGACTTGAAATATTTAAAATTTATAAAAAAATCTTCAATTTGTCATTTTTGAACATACGCGATCATTCATTTTAAATTGAAAACATCACGGAAGCCCGAGGCATTTTAACTTATTATTTCATTAATTATGCAAATTTTAGCTTTTTAAAACAGTCATATTTTGCTGAATTAAATTAATTTGTTTATTTTCACTTTACGGATAGCTGATCGTTGTTTTGACGGTTATTTTAATACAATTTCAGTAAAAAATGTTGTTTTTGAATGAGTAATGAGTTATGTTAATTGATTGTCAAAAAACTGTTATAACAATATGTATAATATTTTTTAATTAAAATAATTTAAAACAGCTTTCGAAATTAATGGCAAAATTAAGCTTTTAAAATAGCTATTCTAATTCATAAATCAAAACATCAAAGTATTCTCGCTGTCGAATTTTTCGGGTGAAAATCACACAGCAAAAACTTAAAAACACAGCCTATAAATCATTTTCCGCGTGGCTTAAATATGAAAAGCTCATACTACGGATGATAACACTGTTCGTGTGATAAAATGGCCTGCTTTTCTGCTATCTTAATCTTGCTTTACATCAAGTGCTGATATTATTCATAACATTTTTGGTTAAAGCACAAATAAATTGTCTTTCTGCGTGCTTTAAATTTGTGAATTCAATACAAAAATTCAGCAAATTGTTAAAAATAAACTTATTTAGTCATTTTTAATAAGCAAACGGAACTTTGTTATTTCAGTGTTGCTTTGAAATGCGGATTTATATCATTCATTATAGACTAGATATTATAATGGAACTAATACAAGAAAAGACTGTAACAGTTTTGCGAACATATGGTAGACTTAGAAGTATACATAAAGCGAAAATAAGCCTAATATAATACACTTGACAGCTGACAATATCTTTACAAAGAAGAAAAGGTATTGCCGATAAAAAATAGTACATCAGCGTATTCATTCGTCAATTTAAGTTATGGAATCGATTGAAAAGAAAATAAAAATAAATTTGCGTTTTGTAATTATTAACCATGACCCAAAAATGATTTTTGTAGGTAAACCATTGACAAATTACTACTTGAACATGACGTTTAACATTTAAAATTAAAGTAATGTTCTGTTTTGAGAATAATATCATTTAAAATAATAAAAATACAAGTTTTTTTAATCACAAAATAACTTCCTGAATTTTTCAGTTGCCAAAATACCCATGCCATTAACTCAACTTTATTCAAGAGTAATAAATGATGATTTTTTATTGAAATGTTACAGGTGTTAAACATTTTAATTTGTGTAATTTGAGAGTCACTTATTGATAATTTCCACTGTAATTTGTAAATTATTTTCAATGTCAATTCCTAATAACACCTATTTGTTTTTGTACAGATAGCACTGTTAAATTTTATTTATTATCAGTTGACAATGCTCACCACGAGTGAAACAAATCCTGATCTTGATAAATAACAGTGGAAATTAATTATAAAGAAATATTGTGTTTACTTTATTAAAATGTTTTTACCATGTATTGACAGTGAACACCTTAAAAATGTTTGAATTAAAAACGGAATATTTCTTAGCTGATTGCCGTCCTTACCGAGTATTTAAAATTGAACATATAATTACAAGAAAACAAAAAATTCAAACCATTAACACTCGCGGCTCGGAGACTAGAAAAATACCTCTCTTCCGATGGGGGTCGTTTAGGGACCCCAGTGGTTTCCTTACTATTGGCTTAATTCTTATGAATTAAAAAAATAAAATAGTCTAAGAGCGTTAAAATATCTCTTTGCAATCATTCCTCACACATTTTTTTTGAAAAATCCCTGTTTTTTAATAAATAATCATATTTTAAGCTGCGTGTAAAAAAGACGTCATCCCAGCACACATATAAAATCGCAACTGACGGGATCAGCCCAGCAATCATTGCAAATGCTATTTTACGAGCGACCGCTATCGCGCGCTTATCGCGTTATCGCGTATTTATATAAAATGAGGCATCGATGTAAGTAAGATATTGTGTTTTTTTTTTTGAGAATAGTATTCGAGGATACATAAATTATTATCTTTAACTTCGTACACATCAATCCGTTTTTTGTTCTACTTTGAGGATCCTTTTTATTTAATTGATTTTTTTCTATTCTGTTTTATTTAATAGAGACGGAACTAGCAATCGAATATTTTTTTCCTTCTACAAAAGGTTCAAAAAACTATGATATAAGTATACTTTAATTATAAACATTGTATCACCCATATTAAAATAGATATGTTAGAAAATGTGGGTATTGGGGTCGCATTTTTAGAGCTTAGAACAGGAAAAATTAAAAACTAAAAATATTTTGGTATTTGAACGGTTGAAAGACCAAAAGCAACTTTCACGCAGTCATGTGTCTTATTGCTTATCAAATATAAAAAATGAGATAATTATTCGCTTAAATGTTACTTCAAAGGTACCGAGGCGCTATTTCTAGACAAAGCACAAAGTTTGTGTCCGGCGAGAGCTTTCAAAATATACACACATGAAAGTTGTACATGGAAATTTACTTGGACCGAAAGCTTCTAACCATGCTAGGCATGACCGAATACTCACTAGCTTTGCACTGTGAAGTGTAAGTAATGGCTTTGCTAAAACCAAAAGCATAGGTGATTGAATAAATTGAATAAAATATAGTAAAACGTTAAAATTGAGATATAATTACATCAACAACAAAAAAAAACGAAATTATTCTTAACAACGTTTAAGTGTTGTTTATGCATGAATTTATAAAACAAAAAA
This sequence comes from Himalopsyche anomala, assembly GCA_031772345.1. Taxonomy (NCBI): domain Eukaryota; kingdom Metazoa; phylum Arthropoda; class Insecta; order Trichoptera; family Rhyacophilidae; genus Himalopsyche; species Himalopsyche anomala. The sequence continues at coordinate 14,489,675 of CM062842.1, forward strand.
ATACATTGTGAATACAAGAAGTAAAAAAATAAAACTATTGATGGTGTGCTGTCAAAATATTTACTTATCAAGTACAATTTATGTTGTTCTTCGAATTAAGCACTAAACATCTTTTATCTAAACATATCGACTGTGGAAAGGAAAAAGACGTAACCCACAGTTTTTTCAAACCACTTTTTTTTCGATAATCACAATGTATCAAACTTGATACACGTTCTTTTTAAAGGATGTAGGTTGCAAATGCCAAATTAAAATCTAAATTTAGTTTTTAAGTTGGAAAAAAGATGAGCTTGTGAAAATTGAAATCAAGAAAAAAGACTGAAAAAAAAGTTTTTTCTCGACAATTTATTTAATTAATATTAGATTATGTCAATTAAACACCAGTTAAGAAGTCTCATTGCACTTCAAGACTTGTATATTTCATAATTTGTATATGAGCCAAAATCACCAAAACACGCTTTTTGTGCTTCCTATAAAATTTTATATGTGGGTTACGTCCTTTTTCCTTTCCACAGTCGATATACAGCTATAACACATCGATTCCAATTGAATTGAATTAAATATGAATTTAATTTATTTTCAATTTTACTAACAATGTAGGTGGTAGAATACAAATTCTGGTTTATTATTATAATGCCAATCTTAGCTCACCTTGAAATCTGTTATCATAATGTAAATCAATTTTTAACTTTGCCCACCATAAATTGTTAACTAAAACTTATAATTTTGTAAAATATTGTTTTGTATAAGCTTTCATTTTGTCAAAAATTCGACCAAGATATTATAAGTTCATATATTTTCAGGATTTTAATAAATAATGATTTCTTGTTTTAAAACCCTTAATGAAATATGTATGCACCACTCTTGGAAAAACTACCACTGCAGTGTTATCTTAAAAGACGGCAGGTGCTATAGAACAAAGGTGTTTAATTAGGAAAGACAAAGTTTTCCTTCATCCAGCGATACTTAAACGTTAGGCTCTATATTATTTATCTTTTTCTTTGACTGTCGTAGTGGGGATTTGGCTGTGTGGAAGAAGCTCATTCCTTGAAATTAATTGAAATCATTTGTCATTTTGTATAAACGCAACCTGTAGTGTTACACGGCAAAAAAAGCTATATACGTAGATATTTTACCTTAATTTTCATTGTAAGTTTTACAATTTATTTTAAATGTTTTGATCGATTTTTTACGACCAATTTCACTTATAACGAATTTTATTTAAATTTTTTATCAACGAAAAAATCAGTTTTTTTTGGTTATTCATATTGGTAATCATAATGGTATCATAAGTCGTTAGTTTGACCCTGTTAGAGCTAATAAAAAGAAACAGGAAATTTATGAACACTACACTAGCAATGGAAAAAATAAACCTAACACTCGGACCCAACTTAACATGAAAACAAAAAACGATTAATGTATTATATTATACATATAAAATCAATGCGAAACTATGTTAATCGTAACTATGTGGTTATGCAATCCCGGGATCTCGAATCCCGTGATTCCGTCCAATTTAGTGATTCCGAAATCCCGGTATTGGTATGGTCGCGATGCCGGGATTGAGATTTTTTTAAGCAACTCCCGAAAACGTATAGGATTTTGGATTTGGAAGAGCTAAAAAAAAACGAGTCAAGTTGATATTTTGGGCAAATTGATAAATTCCTGGGTTTTTTAAATTTATGAATTCTGGAGAGTTAAAAAAAAAGGAAATGAAATTGGAAGGAAATTGGAAATGAAATAATGAAAAATTCCGACACCAAAACTTTTCCCAAATTATACACGATTTCGTTTTGAGTGGCCAATCCCGGAATGGAAAATTAGTTAATCCCGAAATTCCGGGATCACAAAAAGGTTCCAGGATTGGATACCCTAATTGTGACGACACTGAAAGGTTGGTGTTACGTTGGGACACCAATTTGTCACACTTGATTTCGAAGGAAGTCCCTAGCGATCAATGGAGAGTGTACATTTACTATTCATTTATTTTGTCTTATTTTTTTAATGATAAAGTAATTGATATTGACACGCATCAAGAATTAAAAAAATAACTTATTTTGGCACCCCGATAAAAACTTATTTGCAATCCTGCATTATTCAGTAGTTATTTTTTTGAAATGAGTCGTCTTTTTTCTTAAATATTCTTTACCGGATATTTGTAACGCTTTATACTATATAGTAAAAGTGTTGATTGTCTTGTATCAAGATAAATATTTAAAAAAAAAATCATAGCACAGTGTCCAACAATTTAATGGTCACCGTAATTTTCAAATCGAGGGTTACAGGGTGTAATATAAACTTTTTCACAATATATTTTTTACATGAAATGTAAATAAAGACAACTCAAAATATAATATAATATATAAGGAACATTTAACGCCATTTTGTATTTCAGACAATGCGGCTCCTAACCTTTAATACCCTGACTCCCGGCGCAAATGAAGGGAAGTATTTATGTGCCTGGTTCATTTAAAAACTAAAAAAATGGCTCACTTAATTGCTAACGCTTACGATTGGTCAGATGCGTTATTATAAATTCGACATTCAGGTAGTAAAATCACTTTCCTTTCATGTCAAAAACAAAATAAAAAATGACTGATGTTATAATAGTATAAAAATCATACGTTTGATTTGAAAAATATGATTAAATACTGACACCACCTAAATTTGTGTGAGCCCATAATCTGCCTGAGTCTTCTTTCAGCACCTTAATTAAAGTCGATGCAGTCTAATTAAAAATATTTATAAAAGTTAATAAATAATTTGTATGGGAAATAATTAAAGCTGACTTCTGAGAGCAACGTCTCAAAGTCAGTATCATATTTTTTTGTACGGAAAATAATTTTGAACTAACTTCTTTCTTCCCAACTAACCAGTTTTCATAGTGTCTGTTAAAACGCTGTTGAGATATTTTCAATTGGAAATGGCTAAAAATGCTATTTCTGTATTTTTATCTAAAGGGAAAGAACTTCACTTGAAAACACACGATCGCGACTCTACGCACAGTTAACTTGTTACGTGGAAACATGGTTTCGGGATTCAACGTGTTGATACCGAGCTCGCTTGCAAATACACCGCCTCTGCAGCAAAACTTCTCGTTCAAATTGGTCATAAAGAGGCGTAATGGTCTAATATATATTTTACAATTTGTGAAGGAGCTCTTCTCTGTTCGCATGAGAATGGGTCATATCAATTTTAGGATTAGTTGAAGTGCCTTTTGATAGTTTTTGATACTTTAAGTAATTACTAACGATCGGTTGATTAACGGAACACTTGGTATGAACACTTTGCTATCTTTTCATAATGTTGGAATCATTTTCAATTAATTGGTGTTTTGGTCCAACGTCAGATTGAAAACTAAACGTTGGAGCTAGAACTTAGCAGAATTCAATTTAATAGATTTTTTTTTTTTAACTTTTTACAATATGATCTGATCATGCATTTTTTCTTTTCTACATCCTTTTTGCTCCAATTAAAATTCTAAAGCTAATTAAGGTTACACGGTTTCTTTCATTTCACTGGATTTTTTTTATCTCATCAAACGATATTCTTGCTAAGTACATGTTTCATATAGCGCTTGACAGTAAAACTCTAAGGTGGCAGTTTAAAAACGTGTTCAAGCCATGTTGTTTGATACAGGTTTCTTGGTCCTTAATGACAACTTCGTCGTATAAAGAACGGAATTATATATATTTATGAATTCTAAATTAAACAAAACTTTCCGTTTTTTCTAAATATTTGTATTAAAAATTTGGATCGCATAACCACTAAAAAGGAGAATTGAAGCAGTATTTGCTTTTACAAAAATATCTAGTTCTTGAGTGTTTTTTACTACTTTTTAAATATTTTTTTCAGGAAAATATGTTAATAAGGTAAGAATTTTTTCTTATTTTTTTCTTTTGATTTTAAACATCACACACTTTGGACACGTACACAAATACAGACATGTTTAATAAAAACAAGCTTGTGTCTATATAAAAAAAAAATACAAAATCTATTCATTTGTTGATTGGAAATGAGGGTATTACTTGCAAACACGGCTTATTCAAAAATGGTTAAAAAAGAAACTTAATCTTCATTTTGAAAAACAATGTACATTTAAAAGTATTTTTAGTCTTATACTACTTTGGAATGATATTTTGAATGTTGTGAAGCCATGTTTGAGACTGATTTCTAAAAATAATTTCAAAAAATATTTTTATTTACTAAATAACATTCATGGTTCATGTTTCAACAACTTCAGAATGAGCTGGGTTTGCAAGTAAAACCCTCAAATATGCATCGAAGTGTGACATCCACAATAATGTTTTTATACTAATATTCTGAGACGAACAAAAAATGAAAAAACAAGATCTTCACTTTTAAATTATTAAAAAAAGCAATTACTGCATTCCGTTTTATGACGAAACATTAAATAAACAAAACTTAATATAAGAACCGACAATGGTGCTGTTAATTTATTAGAACAGAATGTTGCAAACCGCAAAATTTATTCCCTGCAAAACGTCCGCTGTGCGGGAGGAGATTCCGCTTATAACAAAACTTCTCGTTATAACTAAACTTGTTTTTAAAGTAATAAAGCACAGGAGTTAGTCAGAAAGTAACGTATGTATGTATGGTAAAGTTTCGCCAATGGATGCAATCTGGTGATGCATCCAACTTACCTGGTTAGAACTATACAACGAACTTTACTCACATACAGGGATTATAATCCCGGTTCATGCTTCAGATTCCGGAATTATTTCCGGGATTTTATATTTTTATATAAGGTGGCTTTAGCTACGTTGGCTTTGGCTACGGAGATCACGGGTTCGAATCCCAGTACGGACAGTTTTATAAATTGATTTTTCAATCGATTTATGAATTTCTGTCCGAAGGCATGGATGTATGTGATGTCTTGAATTTCCCCCTCCCACCCATCCTATCCTATGAACGGGGCGTATCGAGAGCGATAAGCTAACCACTAGTCCTGTCCTAGCCCTATCCTTCTATTCCTACTCTCTTTAGAAAAAGAGAGGTTGAGCAACTGAGTAACAAGCAGTTCTCGTAGAAATACTTCTGTTGAGATAAACTCCATTAGGAGTCCATATGCTCCACATTGGGAGCGGACATGGTAAAAAAAATATATAAGGTGAAAAAATATCTAAGTATTTTAGTAACACTAATACTATCGTATTTATGGTCGATAGCAATTTCGGTTTATGCCTTCATAAAAACTATGTTTAAACATAAATTAACTCAGCCATATAATTAATATAGAGTTGAGTTATGTTAATTATGGTATAATAGCTGAGAAGAGGTAAAAAATATATCCTGTCATCCATTCTAACATTTTTATTTATATAACAAGTTGAAGTATTATTTTAAATAACTTGAATTAAGGTTTCCATGAAACAAGAATGAATATAAGATTATTCAAAATAATTTTGTTAAAAATATATTAGTTACATGAACGTCTACAATAGTGATTGATTGATATTTGCTTAGTCATTAGGAAAATCATTGGCTTGATTGTGCCTATAAATTTAGTGTTGGTGGAGTTCATTGAAATTCTTGGTTTTTGGTTCAATCTACATTAGGCAACAAATATTATCGAAAAGAAGAGACAATAGCATCTACACGTCACGTCAGATTTCAACAATTTATGTCGATAAAATTCAAAGGATTCTCTTAAAAAAATGTTTAGCATAAAAATTTGTTGACAAATGTCACTATATCTTTTTTAATATTAAAACAAATAACGTTCTGTAACCCGTGGATAACGCAAAAATGTCAAAATTGTCCGTGACCTAATTTCGCGTATGCAACACTTTTTTTCATAATATAATGGTTGTGTAAATATTTGTGCCAAAAGCGTTTGGTATTTCAAATAAAGTTAAATTTCATACTTATTTTGACGATACGTTACACCATCGGCTACACTATTTTAAACGTGATTTAATGTTGTTTTATAAGATTATTGCAAAAAAACTACGAATTATTGCACTTCGGTATTGGCAGAGGCACATAATGTAGTTGAAATTAGAGCATCCAATCCCTGACACATTTTTTAATCACGGGATTTTGGGATTGCATTTTTCCAATCCGGAATCCCGGAACTTGCGATTGAAAAATATTTGTTTAGCCATTTTAAAATACTGGGAGTTTATGAATGAAAAAATGAAAAGACGCAAGACCCTTTTTATTTTAGCTCTTCCCAGATTTCCAATTCCAAAAACCCAAGAACTTACGGAATTCCCAAAATGAAACCAAACGAGACCTTTTTTTGTTGCTCTTGCTTAACTTTCCATAACTTCCTCAATTATGAAATCCCGGGATTAATACTACCACAATCCCGGGATTTTGGAATCACAAAATTGGACGGGATACTGAGATTGGTGGCCCTAGTTGAAATCCCTACATTCTCCGCCAACGAGAGGGTACTGATATCAAACAATCGAATAATTGAACTTTGAGGTCTAGTTTTCGATTTGAGTCGGAGAAGTTGTGGAATGTATTCAATTAAAGGTCATTTTGAATAAATTCGCAGAATGCATTAGAGAAATGTTATGTATAATACGTTTGATGAGTACTGATTCTCGCATGAATCATCAATAGTGTACTTGTTTTAAGCGTGCCCAATTAGTATTACAATATCGACAAGACACCTCATTGTAGTTTGTGTATAAAACATCAAAATTTTTCCAGGTTTTATACTAATAAATTGAGAAAAAATATCAAAAGAAAAAACATTAGGTGACTTAGGTGAGTTAGGTTATAATTAATGTAGCAATATTTTAAATCATTAGTAATACCTGCCGCCTGTGTGGACGAGTGGTCAACGTCGTTGGCTGCCACTACGGAGGTCACGGGTTCAAATCCCAGTACGGGCAGTTTTATAAATTGATTTTTCAATCGATTTATGATTTTCTTTTTAAAGACACGGATGTATGTGATGTCTTGAATTCCCCCCTCGCACCCATCCTATCCTATGTACGGGGCGTATCGAGAGCGATTAGCTAACCACTAGTTCTGTCCTAGCCCTTTCCTTCTATTCCTACTCTCTTTGGAAAAGGGGAGGTTGAGCAACTGAGTAACAAGCAGTTCTCGTAGAAACACTTCTGTTGAGATAAACTCCATTAGGAGTCCATATGCTCCACATTGTGAGCGGACATGGTTAAAAAAAAAAAAAAACTATTTTTGCGAAAAACTTATATTTAAGTCATATTTATATCATTGCCCTTAACAAAAAAAATAATTATAAACGAGCATTTCATAGAAAAAACTAAGAAATAATATTATTTAAAATTATTTGCATGATAGCAATTTAAGGATATTGTGATATTAAAATTAGAATTAAAACAAACAACGGACCATGATGCGTTGTATATTTATTTATTTCAGGTTAATTTTCAGTGGAACAAAGCTTCCAAGAACACAATGTTAACACCGTAATTAAAATAACTAATCGATTCCTTAATTCGATTATTTAATACTTTTGAGATTTTAATATACTTTCCTCTCGCAAACAATAAATTAATCAAATAATACATTTTTTAAAGCTGTAATTTTTAAGTTCGCTTTATCTTATATGCTATACTTGTAAAATCACTGATGTTTTCATGTCAAAAAATAAATAAATGTCCTACCAATAAACCATACTGTGATATTCGCGTATATAATTAATCATTCTGTTTATAAAAATACGTTTATTAAGGGTAAACAGGACCTGTTGAAGAGTATTCAAAGCCTTTGTGCGTTAGCCTTTTTCAGTTGCAGGGTCAAGAGCTTAAGTTTCGAACGGATTCTTTTATATATAACTTTTAAATTATTTTTCAAATTTCATGTAATGTTTATATTTTTTTCATTCCACCTTCTATCTGTACTTAAATATATAAAGTATTGAGAAACGACCAGCTTTTTATATTTATTAGCGTAATATTTCTATCATTACATGTCATAAAACAAAACTAATTGATTTTAGAATAAATTTTAACCAAAACGATTTCCGGTGATTTGTTTTATTATAAGTAAATATATTTCAAATTAGAAACGGTTATCGTTAAATAAATTTAAGCATATTGGGACAACTACTGAAAATCGTAAACCTACCCTTTTTAGATCCGGTAAGGCTTTGGCATACAAATTTACTTTTATTTAACTAACTATAGATGATTTACAAACTTTTCTAGAAAAACAAATATCTCTAGACCTCTTTACCATAAACAAAGCTTCTTCTTAGAGAGTGGCCAGTATTTTCGCCTTTTATTACAAACCTTAGTCACTAAGAAAACATCGATTCGAGAAAGAAAAAATCGTTAAATAGTATGTCTCTCCACGCGTAGAACTTTAGATACTGTGTTTGCTTTTTTCAGTTAGGCGAGCTCGCTAACGTGGATCGTAAATTCGCTAATTTGTAGGAGAAAGTACAGAGTAAGTCGTAAATTTGATCGTTTTCTCGGGTTTGTTTTAGCAGATTGGTCTCAAATATCAAACACTGGCGAACTTTTATTTTCTTCCACTTTTACTTTCTCCAAAGTGATAAAAAGAACCGAACATAATGCTGAATGTGAATTTTTCGTACAGGATGATTGCTCAGCAAAATTGTCTCTTGTCACGTAAGTATGCAAGTATTTTAAAATATGAAGCATAGCAAACATTTTTACAGATTATTTTTCTCAGCTAAGTTTAATTCAAGTAAGTAACATAAGACGAGGTCATTTTTCCTGAATAAATGTGATGGCAACTCATGTGTGTTTCTTAAAATTATTTCTGACATATTTAGTCAATTCTTGCTAACGCTATTGGTTGTATTGTTCCAGTTCAATCATAGTATGAAAAAATATTTTATAACCATAAAATTCCAATGATGTTTGCATCCTTCTCATCCCCCTAATTCTGAAAACAGGATGTAACGATAACAATTATAAAAATAAATAACTACGTTAAATTTGAATCGTTCAAATTATGTACACTACCACAGATTTTGTCACTAACGACCCGGGTTTCACCTTTCGGCATCTTCAGGCGTTCAAGCGCACGGATGAACTTGAACTGACGCTTAGTAAATAGATGTTTCGTGTTTATATATTAAATAAATGTATCACTGAGTCTAAAGCCATTGCTGGCGAAAAGGATAAGCTCATGGGAATTCCCAAAGATTTGAACGATTCAAATTTAATATTGAAATTCCACCAAGCACCTTCAGTCGAAATCTTAAAATAACTACGTGGTTTTTTTGCCTTACTTTTTATTACTATACTCTTTATAAACAAGCATAGGTTAAAATGCTCTATAAGAAATCAATATCGAGTGAAACAAATAGCAAAACAAATATGCTATACACGGAAAAATATATTAACGTGATCAATTCAATGCAATAAATATGATTAGGAAGTATTTTTAATTCTATCACCTTCAATTTTCTTCTATAACAAAAGGATTTATTTTAATAATAAATCGAACATACTCAGTTGGGAAATACAAAAAATTGTACCACCATCCTTGCTTACAAATAGTAATAAAAAAACGTTAAAAACTGCTTTGGATTGTTACTTTAAATAGGTAAACGCTCTAGGCTTGTTATTTTTGAATAAAGCGATTTTAAAACCTTCAATACTTCAATTGTAAACTGATCCAAAGTAAAAAATCGTTTGAATTTTATCCTACGATGTTTTTTGGGTAGATCAGTATAAAATATAACAAGACACTTTTGTTTTGTCCACAGTCGATTAATTCATCACCGAGTATTATCAACTGAGACCAGCGCATATTATTATTAAATTTATATCAAGTTTTATTGTACAACAACTAATGCTTTATCACCTGCTGCAGCCAAGTTGGTTAGAACTTGCTCCACCGATAGCGCAGGTCTGGGTTCGATTCCCGGTCAGATCAAAGTGAATTTGAGATTTATTCAATTCAAAGTTGTGATCGAAGACTGGGTGTTTTGTAATGTAAATCCACATTATTTCCTCTCTTCCCATCCTTCTGAGCCTTTAATAACTGGGTGCAGCGATAACAATTAGTCAACCACTAATCTTGTTCTAACCTTATCCTTCTTTCCCTACTACTACTCACTTTGAAAAAGTAAGGTTGAGCGACTGAGTAACAGACAGTTCTCGTAGAAAAAAACTTCTGTTGAGATACCTCCATAAGGAGGCTATATGCACCACATTGGGAGTGGACATGGATTTAAAAAGTAAAAAAACTTATGGTTTATAATATATGTACCTCGTTTATTTTTTATGAATATTAAAAACCGATTTATATTTTAGATATACTTGTTTGATATTACGTCAAAATATGCGTATAAGCTTCTGAAATGACAGCTTAAAATCACTTATTTAACAATGAATAAACAAAAAAAAAACACACAGCTCATATAAATGATTTTGATAAATTTTCAATATGAAACACCCTCGGGAGTCTCGAATTACGACATTGTTGGTATGTAGTGGCATTCTATGAAAAAACATATTGCGTACAGAAATAAAACGTTATGGAAAAAAAATCTTAGACTTTTTACTATCAGAACATAGAAACGTCTGTCGTGTCACGTTTTGCCAGTAACATTTTTGTGGCAGCACATTACGTAATATTTCCACAAACGTGAATAAACTTTGCAATGGCATAAGTTTCGACCATCTTCTGTTCGTATGATAAAACCGAATGGATATCCTCATAGGAAATAGAACTTAATATTATACCACTCAAATTTTATTACTCATCCAATTTCGGTATTGGTTTATATGCTTCAGAAGAATCATTTGAGCAACTCGCACGAAATTTCAATGTTTCATATTTGGTTGCAGAAAACATCTGATAATTATTATATAAAATGATCAACAAAAAAAACAATCGAGGTGTTGGAAATTATAAAAAAACTTAACCTATCTTAGACTTAATCAACATATTTTTTAAGAATAAGATGACCAGTATAAATTAAATTAAACACAAAAAATATATATAATATATCAAACAGTTTGTCTAGTATTTAATGTTTTATTAAGTTATATATTCTATCAAATTCAAATAATATTTTACAAGATCAAAAAACAATAACTTAATAGAAATAAACTAGATAAAATTTTTAATAAGTCACTCAAGATCAACCCGAGAAAAATATACACCATCAAGTTTAAGTTTAGATCGACACTGACTGTATTAATAATATTTTTATTTTAGGTATCGCTTACTTAATATGATATGTATTTTTTTATGATTTAAATTAATGAAAATCGTATAAAAAGTCACCATGCACTCTTTTAAGAAAATAAACCGTTGTTAATTTTCTACAAGCACGTATTTCAACTTTTATCAGTTTTGAGTTTTTTAATGTAATAATTCAGAATTTAAATACAAACATATTCCTTTGACTAGTTTTTCAAAAAATATAAATATTTCATGCTTTATAACCTTATAAAAAAACGGTGTCAAAATATTGCTTATGACCGATAGGGTACACTTTTTGTATTAGTTTTCGGACCTTTATTGAACTCTACATATGCAGCACGGTCGAGACATTACTTTGCGAGGCTGGGTTTCGAACATGAAGCATATATAATAATCGTGTTTGATTAACTCTTGCGGCTCGGAGACTAGAAAAATACTTCTCATCCGACGGAGGTCGTTTAGGGACCCCAGTGGTTTCCTCGTTATTGGCCTTATTCTTATGAATTAAAAAAAATAGTCTAAGGGCTTTAAAATATCTATCTGCTAATAATTTTTTTATAAAAATCCATGGTTTTTTAATAAATAATCATATTTTAAGTTGCGCGTAAAAAACACGTCATCCCAGAACACATATGAAATCGCAACTGACGAGTTTAGTCCAGCTATCTTACGAACGATCGCTTATCGCGGGCGCTTATCGGCTTATCGCGTTATCGCGTATTCATATAAACTACAAAAGCTCCAAAAATCTATGATATAACAAAACTTTAATTATAAACATTTTATCACCCATATTAAAATAGATATTTAAGAAAATGTGGGTATTGGGGTCGCATTTCTTGAGCTTAGAACCGGAAAAGTTAAAGATGATTTTATGTACTTAATTAAGCATTTATAAATAAAATAAAGGTAAAAATGAGATCTTGAATATATTTTCAAGCATATATACATTTTTTAGCTTCTAAAATAGGCTTAAGTATTGTCAATAAAAAGTGAACCTAAGTTGACATCGTGGCAGGGAATGTGATTTTTTAGGACCGTATATTAAGGGTTAACATATATGAAAACGTCTTTACTTCCATACTTACTAACTTCCTCAAATAATTGTGAACAAAACCATTATAGTGGTGTTTTATAGCGAATAGAAACCGATTGCAACAATGGAATAGTTGAATGAAGTATGTGTATGTGTCTACTGAAAACATTTTGAGATATGAGTTTGAATGTGAGTTAATGAGTGAAATATTAATAAAATAAGTACATGCATCAAACATTACGTTGTCAAAAATGTAATGAGCCTATTGCTTGTGATAACACGAATAATCATTAAAGTTTAAATATGGTTAAGAATGGATGTTTTCATCACAAACCTTTAGACTCGCGCTCCCTTAATATAAAATAAAGCAATATGAAAAGAGAAGTAGGTGCTGTTACCTACCATGAGTACCATGTGATAAAAGAACAAAGGTTTTTAGTATAGATTTAATGCGTAGGTTAAATACATCGTTACATAATTCGGAAGGTTAGTCTGTAAGCTTTTAAATGGTTTACGAGAGCTTTATGCGGTACTTAAGGAAAAAATAAAAGGGCTAAACGATTATTTAATGATGTTTACTTGCTTAATTCTATCGGAAAACTGAATTTAATTCTCTAAAAGTGCCTTTATATTCAGATATATTATACGAAGAAGTTTTATTATTTGAACGAGAAATACGTATCGTGTAGTATTTATTATACGAATAAACTAAAAATTGATTTTAATTCATAAAAATATACAAAATGAATATTGGGGGTTATTTCTTTTCTCAGGGGCACAAAGAGGTAGGAAGACACAAAAATTCATTTGACAAATTATATATTAATCACTTATATATATCGACTGAGGCAAGAAAAAATGGCGTAACACACACATAAAAAAATACAGGAGACACAAAAAACGGTTTTGGGCCGAAGGAAAATTAGTAAATAAATTATAATAACAAGCCTTTTTTCCTGATCGCGATTTCCACAGCCTCTTTTTTTGAAGCTCAAGAGTTAAATTTAGATACCAATTTGGTATTTTAAGCTTACATCCTTTTGATAGATCGTGTATCAAGTTGTATACATTGTGATTATCGAAAAAATCATTTTGGATTCGAAATTCTCGGAAAAGCTACAAAAGGTTTTGCGCCTGTTCATTTTGGGAATTCCGTAAATTCCTGGGTTTTACAAATTAGAAATTCTGGGAAGACCTAAAAAAATGTCTCGCGCGTTTTCGTTTTGGGAAATTTCAAAACTCTTTATAAAATTTCCACTTCAATATTACAAAACAGGTATGAGGGCCACAGGCTCAAAAATGGTGAGAAACTATGATCTAGCACAGGGGTGGGGAACCTTTTCATTTATAAAACACAAAATTTATTTATCTGACACCCCACTAACTTGTTTCAACTGTCGAACATATAATGGGTTTATTACGCTCTTTTTCCAAATGCTTGTGTATAATTTTTTGATCAAAGTAAATATTTTAACCAAGTCAAAAAGGCCGCAGATTCCCCTCCACTGATCTATCCCATTACGAAAAACAGTAATGAAATTACTGATACCAACAAATATCAATTGATATTGTTCACTTTTAAGGTGTTTACTGTCAATACTTATACTGGCATTATAATAAAAATAACAAAACATTTGTATTACTTTTTCCAAATAAAATTTATTGAATCTGGACCGGTTTGGCTCATGGTGAACATTATCAGCTGATACGAAACACAATGAAACAGTGATATTTATACATATCCATATACATAAACATGTATAAATATCACTGTTTCATTGTATTTATTATCAGTTGACAATGCTCACCATGAGCGAAACCGGTCCTGATCCAATAAATTTTATGTGAAAAAAGTAATACAAATGTTTTATTTTTTTAATTGATATTGTATTATCTGTATTTTTAAGTCAACTGATTTTAAACAAAAAAAAGAACACAATCTATTTTTAAATTACCATTCCATTAAGACTTTTAAAATATGCTCCTAGATAAATTTCTAATGTTAATTCTTAATATCGTTGAGTGGTTTCTTCTGCGCTATCTTACCTTACGTCGTCTGGTGTTTTACATTAACATGACTTTATTGCTTACGTGGAAACGAATGTAACCTGGGAACACTTTGATCACCCAAACACTTTGTCTAATCCTTCTAAACTACTCGCATAAGACACGTAATAGTTTGGAGAGTTTAAAAGGCGAGACTCGTGGTAGTCTTGCTCGCAACTTTGAAGGGGTAAACTTCGATATTAGGTGTACCTATTGTCGTGTAATGGATTATGTTGATAGAACCATGCCCTTGAAAACTTACCAACTCTCCCACGTAACGCGGGGAATTCGGTAACGGGTTCATTTGGATCATTTCAAAGGTAAGTTGGTATTAGGGCTTCCAATAGGAGGTATGTGTCACCAGTTCCAAGGGCCGTTCGATTAATCAACGCATTGCCTAGAGAAGTAAACATTTTTATTGATGGTATTTGTGAACTGTTTGATAAATTGTTCTATTATAATTCTTGATTTTTTATGTTGAATTTGATGTACTGTGTATTTTAATTTTATATATTGTCTTATTATATTTTACAAGTGCATGGCGATTTGGCGTCAGCTGTTATGTCATATACTGTAATTTTAATTTTTAAAAAAATAAACAAATTACCAAACCATTTTTTTGATTCCGGGATTCACAATTATTTCGGGATCCAAAGATTGGTCACTGGTTAAAATGTAAAAAATCGAGGGATTCCAAAATAGTTTTCAGCTTGAAGATTTCAAAAAGTCGGGAATTTACAAATTTTACAATTATTGAAAATTGTTAGAGCTTTATTTTTACCTCGCTTCTCGAAAATACTATCGAATTTCTAGAAAAATTTAAAAGTGTGAGACATTTTTTTTATCACTTTTAGGGTGTTCACTGTCAAATACTTGGTTGAAAACTTTTTTTATATTAACCCTTCCCTTACTAAGCAAAAAAGCACAAGCTCCTGAGCTGTGTATCCGTTACACATCAGGCAAACGGGAGTGAATCATGACAATTATATAACACTACTACAGCAGTACTACATATAATTGTCATGATTCACTCCCGTTTGCCTGATGTGTAACGGGTACACAGATCAGAAGCTTGTGCTTTTTTTGCATAGTAAGAAAAGGGTTAAGAAAAAAGCAAGTATGAACACAGACCTGGAAAAATTATTTAGATTATCTGGAAGAGTTATTTTGTTGTTTATTACAATAAGTAATGTTTATGTCTGCAAAATATTGATGATATTCTCTGGCTGTATTCAATGTGACTGCAAAACAATATAAATAGTTAATGAAAATCAATACGAAAGAATAGAAATTCATGCATAAGTTTAAAAAAAAATTAAAAATGCAGGGCTGCTTGGACTTCCAAGAATTTGTTTAGTGATTTCATTTTTAATTATATCATATATTTTTACCATCAGATCATCTTTAATCAGCCAAGCATGCAGTGACAAATTTAAGGACTATTGTGGTTTGAACACACAATTACATTAAATACTTTTTAAAAAATGGGTCTGATTCGTTGGTTTTTTACGACTCTGACTCCTACTTCGAGTCCAAATCTCTCACTAAACGTTTTTCACATGAATCAAATTCAGAGCGTTGATGTTTTCGTTTAACGGAAAAGGTTATAAATGAGTAATTAAAAAAAGGTTCTTTAATGGTGCAAGTTTAAAATTTGTTAATAATCGACAATTCAATAAAGTGAGTATGAAATACGACTTGTTGATTTGGTAAAAAAAAGCATAAACAGAAAAATAAACACGCAATACGTTTACGCCCACCAAAAACTCTACAGATTAAAGATCACTCTGAACTTAACCCAGTTAAAGTGCGTATGTGATAATTAGATCTTCTATTATTAACACTATCTATATAAACATTAAAATGTTTCACTATGCAGCCTTTAAATTGCCTACTTACAACCACCCGTAAACTTTTTGAAAAAGTCAGGTTTCTAGAAATCGTACAAACTATTATTGAGATGAGATTCAAAATGGGTACTTGCTTATGCAAACACGACAGCAAAATAATCCATATAAGCCATTCTTTACTTTAATGTATCTTTCAACACCTGCTTTGTGCATTCATTGAACTTTCCGAACTAACCTCCGGGCGTTAATAAGAGAACTAGTAAGTTTCCTCGCTGTGAATACTACTAACACAATTAAGCAAGCAAATTTTCGTTTCCTTCCAATTTATGTGTGTTTCCTAAGCAATTTTTTACACTAAGTTTTCCACCACTATGAAGCAGCATAATAAGAACACCGACTATATGAGGAGCTTAGAATCAAACACGTGCAAATCCAGTTTTGAGAAAAAATAATCTATATAATTGATTGAAGTACAGATTCAAAAGAACGAAAAAATCTCGTATTTTTCATGCAATCTAATATATAAAAATGAATGTTTGTCTGTTCTTACTTTATGCGTTGTCACACCGCTCATTCGATTGCAATAAAACTTTGACAAACTTTTTACTTGCACTTCTGGAAAGGTTATAGGCATAGTAAAATTAACTTACAGTAAGTCTTATATATAAAAATCAATGTTTGTATGCCTGCCATACAGTTCATTTTGAAAATGTATGCTTACACTTGCGCGAAGGTTATAGTACAATTAACATACAGTAGGTGGCGCGTGTGTCGTACCATAAACAATCAAAAGTAAACGTCAAACAGACAGAAAAAGAAAAGAAAAAACAAGTCAAAGATACAAATATGACCTTATAATAAAAACTCTCCATTTTTATAGAAAATAATGTTTTCTCTTTTAGTAAACAGTGAATATAGTCACTTTTGATCACAAACTCTTCATATTAAGTATTTAAATAGAGCTTGAAAAGAAAGAAATATTTTTTAGTAGCTTGTCACTCAATTCTAATATTTATAGAGTACAATGGTGGAGTAACAATAAATTAAGATCAAAATAAAAAAAAGTTTTTATTATAATGTTATAGTTTTCAGGATGGCGACACGTCAAAAAATAGGGGAGCCGGTAAATTGCTCGAATGGGAATTGCTCAAATAACCAATTCCTCGAACGTCAAATGCTCGAATTGCTTTGTTATTTAAATGGTTTTAATACAGTTTAGTGTTTATTACATGGTAATTGATTACTAGAGTTTATCTCAACAGAAGTGTTTCTACGAGAACTGCTTGTTAATTAGTTACTCAAACTGACTAGGGCTAAGACAGAACAAACGGTTAGCTTATCACTATCGCTACGCCCAATTTTAATTAAGAATGGGTGAGAGGGTTTCAAGAAATTACATATATGTGTGCCTTTCAACAGAAATCCATAAATAGTTTAAAAAATAATTGATTAAAAAGTGAACGTATTAAGATTCAAGCCTGTGACCTCCGAAAACAAAACAAACGACCATTTCCACTCGACCACTGGAAACTTAAATAAATGTTTTTTTTATTATGACTTTTTTAGATTTATGGTTTTTATTTCCCAACTTGCATAAATATTTGTTTAAAGAATGAGTAATGAATTTTTAAACTTTAACAACATTTTTTGAGCAATTTGTAATTCGAACATTTGACGCTCGAGCAATTGCTTTCGAGCAATTTGCATTCGAGCAATTTACAGAGAACCAAAAAATAGTAGCTGTATACTATTTATATTTTACGTATTTATATTTTTAATTTTCGCCGTTATATGATGAATATCACCAAGCTTAACCAATAAATAAGAGAAAGATCTTTAACTAGTCAGTTTCACCCAAGCTTATTTCTTAAACGGTATGTAGAGATAGCAATTATTTTATTTCTGATCCGTAAAAATACTAACATAACTTTTAGTAACCGTCTCTAAATGGAGAGGTTCAGAAACTGACATGATACAACAAGTAAACGTTCAAAATATATTCTGTTTTAAAAAGAGTTTGTATCTTATTTAAATAACTAAAAACCACTAAGTAAATTGGATTTTTTTTTGAAGAAGAATTGTTATACATATTTTAAGAATTTCATTTATGAAAGGCTGCTACTCAGAGTTTTTTTTGTTGTAAGAAATAATAAAGAAAGAAGCCTTCTCTGTATATCAAAGACTGTCAAGTGCGAGTCAATATTGCTGCCATTTCATAGAATTTGAAAGTGGACAAAAAGAAAATGTCAATTAGTCTCGAAAGAATAACCTTCAGAGTCATTCGAAATTCGTGGCAGGCTTAAAAAACATTCGCAAAATATGCAAATTAAAATGGTTGATGGTAATTGAGACAGAGCAGCTGTTTTTAATTACACGTTTATTTTGTATATACAAAACACCCTTCTTAATTACTCAAAATTTAGCCAAAACACGAATTCTCGTAACGGTGATATTCGGGCTGTATAAATATTAAACACATCTCCTCTCAAAATGTGCAGTTTATCGTCGGCGTAGAAGCAAAGTTATTTTATACTAATAAATGGTTCCACTTAAAAAGAAAATGCAAGCCTATCTGACATAAATTTCGTTTGTAGCTTATAGGCGGATACAATAATTTTTGCCTGTATTTAAATTTGCACTCATAATAATTACCGATAAATAATGCTGATATTCCAAACAAAGAATAGATATCCAATTATCTTATTGTAGAATTCACTTATATCAATTCTATAACTTATCATTTTCTTCCCATTCAGTGACGATATAGTAGAATTATGACATATTTTAACAACCATCGTCATTGTGAGAAACACCAATCAAAGTGCTTCTAATCCATTGAAACAATTTTTTAGATTAATGTAAAATACAACTATGATTTATTAAGCTTTAAAATAACTTTTATGTCAAGAAGTATGAAGTAGTTTTGATACCACACCATTTATAGTCAGAATTGTATTACATAATTCTTGTGGAAGAAAATTTGTGGTTTTGTTCACTTTATTTTAATAGAGCTTCGTCACACGAATGACCATTATATCAAAATAGATCAGAAGTCTCCAACCGGCGGTTTGTGTACCAGCTAGAATCAGCTTTTAGTAATAAAAAATAAACATATCTACAAAATATATTAATTGTATGTTAATTCACCACGTCGTCTCTCAGAAATAACGCTGTAAAATGAACAAAGTTTCATCTAGCATGGTTTTTATTTCTGGCTGGCGCCAGTCCGCAAAATATTTTTCTCGGGCGGTGCATATTAAATGATTTAAGAACACTGACATAGATAACTCCATTATTACACTTTTTGTGCATCTGAATTTTGCGTTATTTTAAAAACATTTATTTATCATATCATATCACACCTATATATGAAATATGTATATGCACCCCTGTATATGTATATTAAAAGCGCTACGGTTATATATTTTATAATGCTGTATGTAAGATTTAAGATTTCGACTGAAAGTACTTGGTGGAATTAGAATATTTAAATTTTCTTGTTCTAAGCTCAAGAAATGCGACCCCAATACCCACATTTTCTTAAATATCTATTTTGATATGGGTGATACAATGTTTATAATTAAGGTATTCTTATATCATAGTTTTTTGGACCTTTTGTAGTTTATATAAATACGCGATAACGAGATTAGCGCCCGCTTATCAGCGATCGTTCGTAAGATAACTAGGCTGAACGCGTCAGTTGCAAATACATATTTGTACTGGAATGACGTCTTTTTTACGCGCAACTTAAAATATGATTATTTATTAAAAAAAACACGGATTTTAATAAAAAAATGTATGATGAATGATGCAGAGAGATATTTTAAAGCCTTTAGACTATTTTTTTTTTAAATTCATAAGAATAAGGCCAATAATAAGGAAACCACTGGGGGTCCCTAAACGACCCCCATCGGCAGAGAAGTATTTTTCTAGTCTCCGAGCACCGAGAGTTAATTGAACTGAAATTTAGTCATATGTATGACTTAATTAAAAAAAGGCTTTTTTACTCAATGAATTTATACTTTCGGGATGACATAATGAAGTGTTTAATATAAACATGTAATAAAAGTCAGCAATTTTCCTTCATGGAAATATATTTGTTTGTAAGGCGTTCCGTTTGGCTCAAGTTTGTTTTGTAATTTTACTACTTACAACAAAAAAAATAATTATCTTTGAGGAGGCATCCGAGTATCTTAGCGTAATTTCTCTTTCTTGTCATTTCCTTATAAAATAATAATAATGGCAAGGGGAAGGTGCTTTATCAACCACTACCCTTGTAATGAGCCAAGTACTAATCAAGTAATATGAAATAGGAGTCTTTTGTTTCTTATCAAGAGAACTTTTTCGTTTTACCTTAGACGTGTTAAAACTTTTGAAAAATATTTCAGATCAATATAATAGATGATAGTAATTTGTATTTTTAAATGTGAACAGCAATAAAATTAAAAGTATATCGATATTACTTCACTTTAGTATCACCATTTGAGTTACGTGTAGAATTCTCTTCATTAAATATGACACGCAATGTCTACAAAGAAAATCCTCTGAAATTGCATGTCTAGGATTCGGGGTTTGTTGAAACTTGGAGACTGGCAACCATTATTTCACTCTGCAGGAAAGCTGTTGTTTGCAATAAAGAAATATTAATTATTAATATCCACAGCCTTCAAATACTATAATTTCAGATGCGTCGATGTACTTTTTGACATGTTGTAAAGCAAGTCAGTTTCCAAAGCTGGCTTCAAAAGAATGCGAGAAAAACCAAGAAATGTAAAAATGTTTTTACTTTAGTCAAGCCTCTTAAGAATCAAAACATTAACAATTTATATGTATTTATATATATATATATATATATATATATATATTCAGCAATAAGTGATTTATTTGAATAAAAAGTATATATTCTCTAATCAAATTTTAATACATTTACGAACTATAAAATATATATTCTTTCAAGGTCGTCTTATTATATTTTTGAACTTAAGTGAATTGTAACCAGTTTTCCTTCAGTATAGGTTAAAGTGCATTACAAACATCTGAAGACTATCCTGATAGAGGTTAAAATAAATCACTACAACAGATATGAATAGCCCCGAAATACATCTCTACTCTACAGCATACTTCTACAAATATACTTAAAAATACCAACAATTCGTGAGTTTGTTTGTGAAATCTCTCAAAAGTTTCACAGCAAGGTAGGTAAACATCATAACCAAACGGCGTTTATCATTCATAGTTATAACAAGACAATATATATACATCGTTTTACACCGAAAACACTTTGAAAATTAAATATTAAATATCATAAAAATTAAGACAAATGAAATGTACTTCATTATGTATGTATGTGCGTAAGTGTGTATACGTATGTATGTACGTTTGAATACGTTTGTATATTTATAGGTATAGTATGTTTAAAAGAAAATATACTTATTAAATATAATATGTGAACGGTGACGGCGAGAATCGGTTTCACTGTGAATTTTTCTCCTCTGCAGCAGTCTCGCCCTTTTGCTGGCAACGTTGAAAAGGATAATAAACAATAACATCACAACAAAACATGATTCGAAGAACTTTAAAGTTAACTTTTTCTAGAACGCAAAGTTGCGTCAAGTTGATATTTTGAATAATGCTTTTATTGAACTGCAACAATATTTGTTAGTATGTTTGAAATTGGAAATGTGAATGGAAACAAGAAATCAATATACCAGCAAATACTTCATGGTACGTTTATTTCATGTAAATTTCAGATGTTTATAATATTTTACGAATATAAACTAGTTTATCCGTCAAGAGCAGAGTGTTGTATCAGATTCTTTTTTTTACGTTACTGCTAGATATTTGTTAAAAAAGTTGAACGACAAACAAAACAATAAGCTCTCGAACAGTCAAATAAAAAGCAATAACAAAACTGTCTCCAAGATTATATTAAAAAAGTTCCTTTCTCACTTATTACCGGGTTGATATGTACGGCATATGTTGCGTAAGTCGGCAGTGTCGTGCGTAGATCATTCGCTAGTGAAATAATAGTTGCACGTGTAAGTTTTTTTATTTGAAAAAAAAAACATATCCGGAACGTTGTAAAGATTTTCGTCAACCTCGTTAGCAACAACAAAACAGAAAAAAATGCGCAATCAAAGTCTCGCAAACTCGCAATTTTCTACGACATCATTAAATTTAATTCATTCTTAAGTAATGCTTTCGCTTTTTGGGCAAAATTGAGATAATTTTATATTGTCCAAGTATTGAAATGTTAAGCAATGTTCCCAAATAGCTCCAATTTAAATTGATTGTGATTTTTGTGCTTTAAAAATCATATTTATATTTGATTTTCATTACTAAGAAATTTCAATAGCATTTTTCTCTTGGTTTGTTGTACATATATGATAACAATTGTGTTTGAATATTTCAATGTTTTTATTACTCATGAAGTTATTTTTGTTTAAAATGTGAAACTGGTTCATTTAAATACATTTGGTGGTACATTTTTCTGCTTCTAATGTAAATCCTAATACACAATTACATTTGATCGTGTCAATAAAAGTCCAGCGAAAACTGGTTGCTATAATATTAATTAAAACGGTAAACCACTCTTTCTTTGGAGAAAAAAAGGCAAAATTATTATGTAAATATATTTAATAGCAGTTTGTATCATAAAACCTTATTTTTATGATCATATCTGTGTGGTCGAGTGGTCAACGTTGTTGGCTTCGGTTACGGAGGGCACGGGTTCGAATCCCAGTACAGATAGTTTTATAAATTGATTTTTCAATCGATTTATGAATTTCTGCTCGAAGGCATGGATATGTTGTCTTGAATTCCCTCCTCCCACCAATACTATCCTATAAACGGGTTGTATCGAGAGCGATTAGCTTATCACTAGTCTTGCTCTATCCTTCTATTCCTACTCTCTTTGGAAAAAGATATGTTGAGCAACTGAGTAACCAGCCGTTCTCGTAAAAACACTTCTGTTGGGATAAACTCTATTAGGGAGCGGACATGGTAAAAAAATAAATGGGTGGGGGACATGAAAATAGGACAGACATTTTTGTTTTTACATACTAATCATTATAAAATTGATGTAAAAAGAACCAAACCAATGCATGTTGCCATTACATTTTGACAATTTAACTACAGTCTTGGCAAAGTGAATTAATTATACAATTTAATCGTGATTCAAATATAAAGACGTATTAGTAGTCCGACAAAGTATTCCTCAAATTGCTTACACTTAATTGCTAAATAATTAATAAAAGTTTGTCCCGCGCCGTTACCCTACTGCTTAATTAAGCTTAAAAGGAAGCAAGATGCGCCCCTGTAATGATAAAGTTAAACTCTTAACACATTCGTTGGCAACAACTTGAAAAGCTTATGCCGTGTTATAAAGTTGTCGCCGAAACTTCGCTCTTTTTAACTGAGATTGCCTGCTAAGCAGCAAAAGCTATTGAACACTTCAACTAACTTTAAACACAGCAAAATGAGATTTGTCAATTTAATGCGAATTAAATGATACACTTTCAGAAGCTCTCACGAAATTTTACGATATTCAATTAAACTTTTACAAAACTCAGCAAATGCTTACTTACATTATTTTAATTAAATTCGTATTAGTCAAAGTTTGACGAGCTTACTATAATTGCGTTTTTTGTAATCGTGGTTGTAACCTTCGAGACATTTTTTACTGAATGCCACAAATAGATTGTACAGTTTTTTAGTGAGGTTAATGGAAAATGGTTAATGTCGCCTGCTGTGGCTCAGTTGGTAAGAGCTTGCTCTACCGATCACGCAGGTCTGGGTTCGATTCCCGGTCAGATCACAGTGAATTTGAGAATTATTCAATTCAAAGTTGTGATCGAAGACTGGGTGTTTGTGATGTCAATTCACATCATTTCCTCTCCTCCAATCCTTCTGATCCTTTAATAACTGGGCGTAGAATAGCGATTAGCCAACCACTAGTCCTGTTCTAGCCTTATCCTTCTTTCCCTACTCACTTTGAAAAAAGTGAGGTTGAGCGACTGAGTAACAAACAGTTCTCGTAGAAAAAACTTCTGTTAAGATACCTCCATTCGGAGGCCATATGCTCCACATTGGGAGCGGACATGGATTAAAAAAAAAAAAAATGGAAAAAAGCTTTTATTAATCGTAGTTCTCTTTTTTTTTTCGTCGTAGCCATTGTCAGGTTTTTAAAAACAATACTAAATGATATCACCAACATTACTTTTCCTCTACGACTGTCTGTCTAATTTTTTGATTAAGCACGAGATGACGAAAGGAAATTTCGTAAGCTGTTCTTTATCCTTTTACCTCACAATAAATGTTGAAATTTGGAAAACAACTTAATGACTTAAAAACGTTGTTTATAAAATCGACATGTAATCTTTTATTTTTTTAATTGAAATTTATGTTATATTCATGAAAAATTTTTTTTTCAACCCATGTCTGCTCCTATTGTAGAGCATGTTACCTTCTCATTGAAGTATCTTAACAAAAAAATAATCTACAAGAACTGTTTGTTACTTAGTCGTTCAACCTCTCTTTTTCAAAAAGAGTAGTAGGGATAGAAGAATAAGGATAGGACAGAACTAGTGGTTGGCTAATCGCTCTTACTATGTCTAGTTGTAAACGGATTGCAAGGATGGAAGGAAATTTATACAACACAAACATCCATGCCTTAAAACAGAAATCGATTGAATGACGAAAGATGACAGCGCTAACCATTGGACCCAAAAAAATCAAATACTATCCTTTAATAACAAGATTTTTAATTTAATCTAAAAACCTTTCTACATATCAAAATCTTTACTTTCTATGGTTCTCTAACAATCTCGAAACGAAATCATTGCCACTCTACAACCAGTTAAAGCTTTTGCTTCTTACAAAAGCTACCCACGTAGGTGCCTGTTAGAGAATAATATTTTTAATATATTATACGAATTTGGTTATTGGCTTAATGCCAAACCATATTACTACAACTTATAAATGAAAATAGTTTATATACCTATACATAACAAAAACAAGGTAAACAATATATATTCATATCGTTCATAGCCCTACAATTTATGCGTTAAATGTTATCTGATAATAAATGAACAAGCATTGTAAAAGCAAGTTTATTTTGCAAACCAGTTATTTTTAATATTACACTGGCTGTTTTTTGTATAGATACAAAATAAAATAAACAACGAAGTTGAGCATTTTTATTTGAATAGAAAAATAGTAATATTTTAATAACACAGCATATTAAATCACAACACAATATCCATTTAAAGTATTAAAATACATGTTATGAAATTTGTTTTATAACACTGTAAATTTGTATTCCAACAAAACTTGATTCATAATTTTGCCAATCAAGTTACCTGTATACGGTCACGTTTAAAAAATGATAAATTATTTTCATATATATATATATTTTTTTAAATGTGTCCGTATTTCGATGAAATATACTTACATTGATTCCACACTTCATACAACCGCTATCTTCACAGTCAAATTATCATCAGATGGTCAGTAAATTAGGGTTTAACTTCATAGCCTAGAACAGGCGTGGGAACCTTTTCATGTCTTAAGACCACATTTATTTATCTGAATCAACATAAGACCGCAGTAAAGAAAACGTTAACACCCCCCCCTTTTTTTCGTCTGTCGAAAATATAATAGGTTGATTACGTTCTTTTTCCAAAAGCTTGCGTATAATTTTTTGATCGAAGTAAATATTCTGATCAAGTCAAAAGGCCACATCAGAGTAGCCAAGAGGCCGCAGGTTCTCAACCACTGGTCTAGAATCTAGATCCTGGATGATGCAGTGCGACATATTATAATAGTCTATATTGGATTAGAATATTACTACCTGGCATTAAAGATTTTTAATTAATATTAAATTATAGCATTTGGTGGGGGTTCGCTAAAATATATTAGATTTGAACGAAACTATATTTTTTAAATAAAAGTACCTTGTAGTAAAATAAAAAATGGTACATAAATGTTAGGTTAATTTATCCAAGAATAGATTATTGTGTATTCTACTTTCTGGGTAATTTAAATCATATATTTTTGATTCAAAAGGTTGAGTAACAATGAAATGTATATAAAACAGTTAAAAGTAACTGCTATATACCTCAAAGTTGACCAATTACTGAGTAAAATAGAGATATTTTATATAAAATAAAATCTACTACTACTCACTTTGAAAATATTATTATTTTACGGAGATAACACTATTGCAATGTGTATTAACTGATGTTATTTCAATTTTATGATGATTTAAGACGTAAAGAATATTACAACGCATCTTTTTTTGTATAAAATATCACCTGATTCACTTCATCTCTAATGGGTCGATATGAAATAATATTTTAAACATTTCTGACAAAAAACAACTATAGTATTAATATAATATCCTCAGACAACTACTTTCGCAAATGTTTGCTTAAGTAGTTGTCTGAGGATGCCCCTGAAAGAGGCAAAACACGTGTCACATTTTGTAACACAATACGTGAAATAATCTAAGTTATTTTATTTTATATTAAAATAAACTTCCACATAGTTACCGCCGAATCTATCAAAAGTATTAGAGATATTTAATTTAAAACACTACACTCTACAGTATTCTATAATAGCAACAAACTTTACTCAAAACGAATATTCATTTGATATAATAATAGGAGTACTTAAATATAAAAGACAATTATATATCTGATAGGGATATATAAAAAATTATTACTTTGATTAAATTTCAGTTAACTATAGACAATAAAATCTCATTGATCAAAAACATTGATAGTAAATTTTTCTAGTTGATAAACTTAGTATCAATTTTAATATATCTACTTTGTGGTGAATTTAATGTAAATGAAACAGCTGCATGGAATTTGGTTCTCGCATTCAAATTAATTACATGTAAATAGTAGACTGACGTAATGTTAGAGGTGTATTGGATGCTGGTAAGTGTATCGAGTACTAATACATTATCGTTTACTCATAGAGCATGTTTATTTTATCCCATTTTTACACAATAAAACACTTGGTATTTTTATTATATGAATCGTATTTCGATAGTCCAAGTAGAAGTTTATTTAAATCGATATTCTCACAATTCTATAATATGTTTGTGTATATAACCTATCGAGTGAATATTTTTGATTAATGTGACGTGTCTTAAATCAGAACTTTTTATTTTTAGTGTCAGTCACAAATCTTTCAGCCAAATTAAAAGAAAGAACAAAAACTAGATGATATTATCCTTTTAGGAATTTACCAATTTTTTCTGAACCTGTGTAACCCTTTTCATTAACGCTCGCGGCTCGGAGACTAGAAATATTCCTCTCTTCCGATGGAGGGTCGTTTAAGAACCCCAGTGATTTCCTCATTATTGGGCTTGTTCTTATGTATTTTTAAAAAAAATAGTCTAAGGGCTTTAAAATACCACTTAAAGGTCTGAATAAAATTTGATTTTTGGTCAGAATAAAAATATTATCCGGTCAAAATTTGTATACCATTTTAGTAGGGTTAGGCAAAGATGAAATAGTATCGCTCGCCCATAAGACAATTTGTCGTAAAAAACATCCACTTTTCACCAATAGAAACGCAATACGATTACATCATTACCACCAAAAAAAAATTCAGACCATGTATTGAAATAAATCTGACTAAATAATATAAAATATGACTCATTTCATTTAAAAAATGATTATTTTATATAAATTGTGACCAAAAAATATTTATTCTGAATTATGTATACTGTCCAATACATTACGACCACTTTCTATGAGTTCAGACCAATGTAATAAAAATTATTACCGAAACTATATTAAGACTCAGATCAGAAAAATACGAGCCATTTTATCTTTTGAATATGAAACTATTAGGTTAAGAAAGTGTGTACGTATTTTGTTTAACGTTTAACACATTAAAATTGATATAAATATTCATGGTTTTGTAGCCATTGAATACTTTTTTACCAAAAGTAATGTTTATTTTAATATAATTATTTACAAAACAATAAATTGTATTCTAACGATTCAATTTTGATGATTTAGGATTTTGATATTGATACAGGTATTTAACAGTCGCTTGACATCACTAGTGGCAGTGTAATAATATGCTTTAACGTCTGCCTGGCATAGATTGTGATTCAGCACAATAGGCCACCGTTGCATATTAATTTATTCTCTACTGCATAATAATATTGGTGTGATTCTGCAAAGCATCTCCCATATTTGTGTGGAATACAAATTCCAACGTGCATGCATAGATAGCTGCTTTTGCATATTGCTTCGCGTTGAAAAGGAGAGCTGTTAATATTGTAACATTATCTAAAACCCAGTGAACCGATTGTGAGGTTATAATGCAAAACGTACTTTTAAAATTTTTCAGTGTAATCAAATACTATAACGAATAACACAAACAAAATAACATTAGTATAAAAATATGATTTCCAATGACAGTTTTGTAAAAATTTTATATTAAAACTAATAGGATCAGTCGATTCCTTAGGCTTGAATTACTTTATCTGCATACCTAAATGAATATCGCTCATTTTGGAAACAGTACGTTTTGCATTATAATCCCACAATTGTGAATCTGTTTTTTAGACATTCAGCAACGCATTCCATTACGTACAAATAACACAAAGTCATTATTTTTGTCAATAATTTCAACACTCTTCACATTATTAAGTATAAGAAAACGATCGGTTTTAGTTTGTTTTTTTTTACCCATGTCCGCTCCCAACGTAAAGCATATGGCATCCTAATGAAGGTGTCTTAATATATTTTTCTACG
Organism: Himalopsyche anomala; assembly: GCA_031772345.1. Lineage (NCBI taxonomy): Eukaryota > Metazoa > Arthropoda > Insecta > Trichoptera > Rhyacophilidae > Himalopsyche > Himalopsyche anomala. The sequence goes on from CM062842.1 coordinate 14,518,543, forward strand.
AGAACTATTTGTTACTCAACCGCTCAACATCTCTAATTTAAAGATAGTAGTAGGAATAGAAGGATCGGAAAGGGTCCCCTTTCTAGTGAAACCCGCGAAGTCTGGCATGGAAGCCCACAACGCTATCCACTGCGCCATAAGACCCGGCTGAGTTAAAATTCAAATAAAATATTATTTAAGACTAGTTTTTCTTAAAAGTTAAAGATACATTATATGTTTGATATTCGAAAAAAAGGGGGGTGTCAAAGTTTTTGTTTACTGCGGCGTTATGTTGAATCAGATACATAAATGTGGTCTTTAGAAATTAAAACGGTTCCCCACCCCTGGTATAGATTATATGTCGTTTTATTTTTTATTAAAAATATTGACAGTTAACTCCACTCAATTATTTTTTTGTTTGTTTATTGTTTAAAATTAATTGTTTAAAAATTTATATGGCACGGTTTTTTTACTTATGCTTTGTTATTGGTCTAATTAACTTAAAAGAAACTGAAAAATATCTAAAAAAACCATTGAATCATTTTTATACTGTTTCGAAAACTTTTAACCGAAAATAATATCCATAACTTTTTTGCAATATATTTCCGAAAATTTAAATTCATAATGAATTCTGTCACAATTTTTCCAAAAATTTCAAATAAAAGCTTTTTTACTGTTGTGTTTAGTTGCTTTATGTATTTACAACAGCCGCTGCAAAACAACAAAAAATAATTAAAGCAATTGATTCATTTTCTATAAAGTTGACTTTGAGATAGGCAACGCTTTGTTTTTAATCATTCTCTTTTTGTAATTTTGGCCCAGCATCCACCATGGAAATAATATTTTTTATTTACAAAACGACCGAAATTTAACCTTATGCAACACGGTTAATTTTTTTTTGTTTTAAATTTTAGACAACAATAAATCACCGCATAAAATGAAAAATACAAACAAAAAACCACTGGTATCTTTCATTAATCATCGAAAACAGTTTTGACAACTAAATAATATTTGTATGACTTCACAGACGTTAAAAAATGTGATAAAAAGTAATATTAATGTACTAGCTAACACAGCTTTTGACTCAATTTTAGTTTGAGACTGTCATTCAATCGAAACTTTGAGCGTTTAATCATTAGTTGAGTTCGTAAAACTATTTAAATTTATAGTTTTGTCTCAGTGATTTTTAATGTTATATTTTAAATTATAATATTAAAAGTAAGTTTTATATAAACTAATATATTGAAATCACTCGTAATTTATTTTTGATTAAATGAACTCGACGTCAACCTACCTGGTAGAAATAAAATAAAAACCATCGCTCAATTGTTACGAAAGCGTTTATTTAGGAATTTACAATCACTAACATTGAATCACACAGAATATATATATAATATATATATTTTTTAATTAAAACAATACACAATAACTATTATAATACCTGGCATGCTCACACGATTTTTTAAATTTAAGAAAATTGATGCTGAACTCCGCGCGGATTACAAATGAATTTTTAATTTTCGTCAAATGGAAAAATATCAGTTCTTTCATCTCGGACAAAAAATCACATAAGAAAAAAAACTGCAAGTGAGGTAACAACTACCGCCGAGATTCATTCCCGGCGGCTGGCTATTTCGCCATACGTCACTTCCTGATGACGGTCTACAAAGCAAAAAAGAAAGAACCAAACATCGCATCGGGTATCCAAAAACAATGTTGCCATTTAAGGCCATACACAATAAAAAAATTGATATTACGGGTTACATGATAACAAAATTTAAACACAATTAATTTTGCTACAAATTTTAAATGTCTGCCAGTTTCTCACAAAAGTGGTAGCGTGTGACTATAAACCATACCGTATCAATATCTTAAATCAGGCATGTTAAACTTGTTCGTCATCAAGGCCAAATTACGTATAGCACACCAAGTCACGGGTCACATTGCAAAAAAAAACTCACGTTAAGAGTCATCAATTTATTATTATACACCTACTAATGAAATAACAATCGTAAAAATACGTGAATGGTCAAAATAAAATAATGTGTACAAATTGATAGCGTTCATTTCTTCAAAGAAACTTGACAAGGTTTTTCGTTTACCGAATCTTTAAAATTTTCAGAAAAAATATTGCTACAGTATCGCAGATAATAATATTTGGGTAGTTTAGTGCTTGATATGTCTGCCTTTAATCAAAATTGAGGTCACAGGTTTATAATTAAAGCTGCAGTAAATTTTTCTTATTTCAAAAGTCAAATATAAGTTTATCTTTAAGATATTATGAGTTTCGGGATTTTATTTTAGGTTTTAGCTCATATTATTCTTATGACATAACTATTTTTAAGCTTTTTGATATATGAAGATTCCATTTAATAATAAATTAAATTATTAGATTAAATAGTTTATTTGTTGTCGTAAAAGTTAAATCATTTACACATTTGCTAACAATTTAAAAACAATGATAAAAACTTTTTAGGATGTTCACTGTCAATACTTGGCGGAAAGACATTATATTAATAAAAACACAGTATTCCTTTGTACATTATTTACGCTTTATTTTAAAAAGTCGGGACCGGTTTCTCTCACGGCTAGCATTGTCAACTGATTTATGTAAACAACACCTTTTCATTTTAATTTGTTTTTTTTGTATAAATAGCAATGTTGAATTATATTTACTATCAGTTGACAATGCTCGCCATGAATTCTACCGGTCCAGACCTTTTTAAATAAAGTGAAAGTAAAGTAGGAATATTGTGTTTTTATTAAGATACAAACCTTATCATTATAATAAAATAAAACAAACGAAGTACGACAGAATTCTTCTAAATATGAAAAAGATACTCTGATTCCTAAAGTCAATGACGTTTTTTTTACGTACGTATGACTTTTTTTTTTACTAAACTAAGCTGACAATACATTCCATAAGTAACCACTTCATGTACCTAAATTTTACTCAACTTATAAGAATCGTTTTTAGATGTCTGTAATAATGATATTCTCTCCCTACACACTAAAAAGACGACAAAAATAGAGCTTTACGTAAGTTTACTTAAAGTTACCTTACATCCAATATTATTTTCGTTTCTCATTCCAAAAAACAAAGTTTGAGTGACTTGACATCCGGTTGTAGTAAAACAACTGTTCAGTTATGATAAGCCTCTATTATTCCCTGTGCAATTATTCATTATGAGTGGACATGTATGTATACAAAAAAACGTCATATTATATTATGCTTGCAGTTTTTAATGTAATCAAATAAACCAACATAGCGTGAACATACAACAAATCAAACCGTCAATTACTAATTTCCAACAAATCTTACCCCCAAAATAACCCCGCTAAAATCTTTTCGTGTAATTTTCTGGATAAATTGTCTTTAGTGTTTTCAACATTATAAATTTATGTGTTAACATAAATTAGTTTTATAAAATTATCTAAAAATGAAAACATAATATTATGCTTTTTGTGTAATATAATAAATACGAAAATGTTCAAAATTGTAATACAGCAATAATTTGTATAGCTTACAAACAGTACTATTCTAGATATGTGGACTAGACTAGGGCATCCAATCTCACATTTTGTTTTGGTCTCGGGATTTTAGGATTGACAATTTTCAGGTTTTCGGGATCCTTGGATTGATCAATTACTATTGTTTTGAAGAAAACAGTGTCGACTTTAAAGATTCCATAATTTTTTTTTTTAGCTCCATTCTTTCAAAATGTCACGTTTAACGGTGTTCCAGTCCTGTTGAGAGGTTTTTCCCAATCACTATTTTACTTTTGTTATATGTTATAGTTCATCTAGATTTCCCGAGATTGTTTCTAACACGATTCCGAGATTACAGATTGAAGGCCCTAATACGGACGTTTTTTTCCCTTCATTTTCGCTCTCTTTACGGAGAATATGGTCACCAAATGGTTACTCTAAGATTCTATATCACCCGCCAGTCTCTTTGCTGCTTCCCAAGTCATCCCAACGCTTCGTTGAATACATCCTATAGATAGTAAACAGTAGCCTACCACGACGTTGCGGTACATCTAGTTGGTAGAAGAGACAGGCATAGTTCAGACTCTCTTGAGGCTTCCGCAGCACACGCCCAAGCGTCGTCACCTTCTTAGTTTGGATGGAATAAGAGACTGGTTAGTCCGTTTTCTGATCTCCGTGTTCCTGACAAAGTCAGACCACTGTACTCTTAGTATAACGTTATCATAAATACTGACTGGGGAATTGATTTGATACTCAAAACTGCATTTTGACTTGTAATAGTAGAAGTGAAATATTTTATCAATCAAATGAAAACTAACATAATAGTATACTTGTTTTCTTTTTAAATTAAACCTCATCGAATTAATATTATCTGACAGCCTCTTCATAATTCAGTCAGAAATAATTTATGTATATTACGAAATTTGCATATAACGTAATTTAAATCAAGTGTACTTGCGTAAACATGTCTCCATACCTTCAGTTGTGCATACATTCTCAAAATATGGAAGCTGTATTGATTGAAGGGTAAAAAAACATTTGTCAAAGCTGACAATATAACTAGATTAGTGAAAAAAATCTTACAAATGCTGAATGAACTTTTGTTGTCGATATATTGATTTATTTAAAAAATCGTTTAATATTAAATCTAACTATAAATTTTTCATCTCAACGTAATTAAGTAAATGAATATTGCTGGGCTAACTGCTTACACTCAAGCCATTTTGTAATAAGAGCTTTAAGTCAAGCTTCAGCTTGAAACTACGATAAATAAAATATAACATTTAAAAATAGTGTTTCTCACTAACCAAATAATGATGAAGTAATAATTGTGTATCTTTACATCACAATTAAAAACATACAATTATAAATGTTAAATAATATTGTATTCTAAATTTAAAAGGTTCCTTTAACAGTTAAGTTTATATTTGACCAACACTATTGCAACAAAATTCTCTTAGCTATCAATTGTAGCCTTCATTAATGTTGATAAAATAATTGTTTCGAGAAATTGCTATATTGTAAAAATAAATATCCGAATTTTCAAAGCGGTAAATAACCCACTGATTGTATCTTTGTAAATTTTTAGTATTTCTACAATTTGAATTATTATATTCCAAGCTTTTATTTTTTTGAACACAATGATAACCAAAAAATAAACAAATATCGAAAACAGTATTTTTTCTTTTATTTAAAATTCAGTTATACAAAGTAAAATATATTTTACTTTACATTAGGTTCATAATTGTTTTATCTGTATAAATAAATAAACATAAAAATTGACATTACAGTTGACTCCAACGTTCCAAGCATTATTAAACTTTTTGTTTTCATACATGCTACAAAAAGTTAATAAAAGCTTCAAAAGGTTATTAATATTAACGTATGTAGATAAGATGACATAAAAAGCATACAGAAAGTTTATTGTGGAATATGTCAAACATTTATTAATTTCCCAGACAGTCTTTGAAACAAGTATTTTATATGATTGATAATGATTAAAGCATGATAATTATCTTTCCGTCTATTTATCTAACAGAGATCAAGTATTTTTTCACTCTACTCGTTAACGACTTGCTTTCAAAATACGACCAACACGTGTTATATGGAACATAAAAAATAACAAGATTTAGTGATTCAACGTCTTACTACGCTCTTTAAATTAAAATTATAATATAATATACAGGTTGTTTGTTGATCATCCAACCAGAGTAGAGTCAAATCTACTATGCGTTAAATTTAAAGAAGAATCAAGAATATCATATTCCTATTTGAATCAAATTAAACTAAATAATATTGAAAATATCCCATATTCACTCTGAAAAATTTCTGTTGAATATTCATCAAACAATGTTCTTTTAGTGTAAATATTGTTGATTGCTGATTGATAAACTTGATTTTGTTTTATTAATATAAACGAACATGCGTTCAATTCAATTTATATTTTTTATATGATTTTATATTAAATTTGATACATAAAAATACATACCGCCATCGCAAATATTTTATTACATATATTCATATTTAAATTTGATAACTGTAATGTATAAAAAGAAACTGTAGGTAATTGAATTCGATGTAATCATAATTATTTCAACAGAAACCATGAATACTTTAAAATATTCGACTAGGAAGAAAAATAAAATAACAAAAAAATAGTCTGAAGTCTCAGAAAATATACTTTTTTTTAATAAATAGGTGTGGATAAAAAAAAACAAATATGTAGCTAACCTAACCAACAATAATCTTTTCTTAATTTTCTCTAACTCGTGCATCATGTTATTAGAGTTACGATTGTTTGTATACGTTCATACTCCACATTCAACAACAAACAATTGTGAAATAAAAAGGATCAAATTCTCTATAACTGTCAAAAATCTAATGATAAAACTTTTTATTTGAAAATACTCTGAACTCTTTACTTTTAGCTGCCGTAGATAATAAAAAGTAAATACCTAGCACGCCGGCTATAATTTGCAACTATTATTTTATTAGATAACTCGTCTCTGGCGTACTTGGCACAAAAAATTACCGAGATATCTTGTCTGTGGCAGCCATCAGTTTAAAGATGTGAAAAGCATACCTCTAGTCGGATCAAATAGAAAAATAATATTTTTTTAATACGATTTTTGAAAATTACACACGAAAAATGTCGATTAACTTTGCTTCTTGTGTCACAAGCTTTTGTATGTGGAAATATTACAGACTATAAAAATATTTAATGTAAAAATAACTGGTCATCACTTAATAGACAGGGGTTTTTTTTATGTCCATCATTTTACGCCATATCACTCGCGTACATATATTAACCCCACCGTCACATTCGGGGGAAACCGCCAGTTAGAATGAGTTAGCCGACGCGACATTAACCCTAAACGCCCGGCAGGGTCTTGGGGTTAGGCGCGACCCACGGACACTTCATGAACAATATAAACCCTAATAGTACGAAGAGTTTGTTCCCAGGCCGTAAATAATTACCGGATTACACGTTTCTACGTGGAGCATTTTCGTGGGCTTAATTGTCTTAAAGGCAAGGGAATTTATGCAAATTTGCGCTAAGGAAGTTTTTATATTTTTTGTAGCAAAATATAATAAAAGAGTCGAATTGAATAAAAGAAGTATTTCTAGCCACTTATTAAAAAGAAAATTATGAAAACAGCGGATGCGAAGAAAAATGGTATCCTTAATATAAAAGCAGAACAAAAGAGCTGAAAATAAAATTGGTTTCCATTTTAATATTCATGTTTTGAAACATAAAACATTTTCCCTCTGCCTAATACACTTTCATGGGTATGCAGGTAGATACCAAGATAAATATAAAAACGTTTCCATATTTATATTTTCATTTTTATTTTACCGACGAGTTTTAAGGAAATATTGGTATACCGGATATCGGAAATCGAGCTCAAATAACAACCCTCTTTAGGCAGGTTTATTAAAGTAAGAACCTGTATGAAGTCTTGATGGCTTTATATCAATACGCCATTTTTGAAAATGGGGTGGTATCAAATGCTAGCTGTAAATAATAATTTAAATGTAAGCAAGATATTAATAATTCTAACACTCTCTAAGATTCCTGGTCGCGTGTGAATCGATCTAAGTTAGTATCAATTTTTCAAACTAGTAATGTGTAAAGAGTAAGCACAATCACTTTCGTGCTTCATCGAATATCACAATAACATAATAGTTATTGGAATACGATTTTCGAAACTCGATTTTACGTTGACTAAAACCAAATAAATAAGGTTTAAAACTAGGTTTAAAGTTCCATCTCAAAAAATATTGCAATTGAGTTGAAACCTGCTAAAGAATATGTTGTTTTAACCGAGAAAGAACATCAGCATTAAGTATTTTTTGAGGAATGATTATAGGCTTTTATTAAATTGAAATTTTAAACCTAAAACGTAGGTGTTTGTGATGTTTATTCTCCTCGAGTTGATTTCGATATAAATATCAAAAAAATCTCGATCACATATGATCTTTTAAGTTCAAAGTATATAGTGCATTGCCATAACCTGTAATTTCGCCATACTTTTCATGCTTCGTGAAAATATTATGCTAAGAAATGACAATTGTTAAATAATCGCTCGTAATGTTTAATTTGTATTTGATTTAAGTGATGGGAAGCTTAAAACTATATGATGAAGGGGTAATTTCTTAGCACACTAGCAAAGATAAAAATACGACATAAAATATACTGAACTACCAGGAACTGTTCAAAAACCTTGTTTTAAGATATTTGACTTTTTCAAAATTGAAATTGGAACCTCTCTTATTAAACACCTTGACCTCCAGTTGTTGAACTAGCCACTATATGTCTTTATCGACTGTGGAAAGGAAAAAGAACGTAACCCACACAATATCAAATTTTACAGGAGGCGCAAAAACGTGTTTTGATGATTTTGAGCCATATGAAAATTATGAATTTTACACAACCTTGAAGTGCACGGAGACTTCTAAACTGGTGTTTAATTGACATAATCTAATATTAATTAAAGAAATTGTCTTGGAAAAACCTTTTTACAAGGTCATCTTTTTCAAACTTAAAAGCTAAATTTAGATACTAATTCGGCATTTGCAGCTTGCATCCTTTTGATAGAACGTGTATCAAGTTTGATATATTGTGATTATCGAAAAAAAAACTGTTACGAAAAAAACCTGAAAAAACTGTGGGTTACGTTATGTATTATTTAATTACCTACTAATTAAAATTATTTATAATTTAGTGATTTTATAGATAAAGCCATAAGTTATAGGTACACATCGATTTTTGCATTAAAGTGATGGTCAAAAAGTGAATAGAATTTGTATTACTTCTTAGTATAATAATTACATTGTATATAATATTATAAGTGGAGTTGATTTTTTTCAAAAGAAAGAGCGTGCAAAAATCTATCAATTTTTGTGTTAACGTATTCTGTTACTATACCAACGATGACACGTAAAAAAATTAGGGTTTTATAACACACACGTGTTTAATTTAATTTTTAATCAAATTAAAAAACTGCCTTTAAAAACAAAACAAAAAGAAACTTTTAAAAACCAAAAATATCGTGTTTCTGTTTATTTTTACAGAGTAATTAATTATCAAAACCTTTTGTGAACTCTTGTGATATTCCGAGAAATAAAACTTTTAATTATTAGTAAAAAAATTATAAATTTGAACTTCATATCATATTTTATTTTATATTTAATAAAAACATAATGAAAAATTCCGCGAAATAAGATTTTATTAATAACACATAGTTGTGAAAAACTTTTGGGCATGTCATTGGAGTGTTCACGTAATAAGTTATTAAAATGAGTTGGGATTTTAATTATTTTTGACTCAATTAATTTTGATTACACATAGTAATTTGCTTATACCAATATTTCAGCGCGCGTATTTCCAATTAATCGATTTAATTAAAATGGTGAGACTTAAATAATTTGTTTGCAATTTGTTTAATGAATTTCAGCAGTGTTGTGAGTATAAATGTTGATTGATAATAAATGTATACAAATAAAAATACTTTTATGCAATATTTATAAATTTAAGATTTCGACTGAAGATGCTTGGTGGAATTTCAATATTAAATTTGAATCGTTCAAATTATGTACACTCCCACAGATTTTGTCACAAACGACCCGGGTTTCGCCTTTCAGCATCTTCAGGCGTTCTGAAGATGCCTGAAGATGCCAAAAGGCGAAACCCGGGTCGTTAGTGACAAAATCTGTGGGAGTGTACATAATTTGAACGATTCAAATTTAATATTTATAAAGTTTATAATTTGGGAAATTTTTATTTTATGTCACTTAAATATTGTTTTCGAAGCTAATATTGATAGTAATTATTAAGGAAACATAATATTGTGCTCATGATCAGAAACATAAATCTCTTATTGTGTAAGTCAATGAATGCATGATTTTGAAAATGAAAAATGCTTACACATTCATGATCTAAATCAGTGCTTCCTAACCTTTTTCATCCCACGGAGCCCTAAATCTGAAAAAAATTATTGCGGACCCCTGAATTTTTTTATTTCACATGTTCATATTTTATCACAAAGAATGTTAAAAAAAATGAAAATTTTCGAAAACCCTGCGGACCCCAGTTGAAAAGCACTGATTTAAATACCAAATAATACTATAATTTATGTTTTCTACTGAGGTGCTTGAAAAAATTTCAATGTAAATTTCATACACTCCTACACGTTTTGTCACTAGCGATTCAGGTTTCGCCTTTCGGCATCTTCAGGCGTTCGGTTGCACGGATGAATTTGATCTGATGATTGCTAATTAAATGTATCTTTTATATAAGTGATATTTTAGAAAAAAAATAATTGCTCTATAATATTTTACATGTCTTAAAGCAGTGTTTTCCAAATAATGGGTCACCAATTTCCTAAAATAAATCTGTATATTTAGTATAAAATTTCGTTATACCTATCATTAATATATATTTTTTAAACCATGTCCGCTCCCAATGTGGAGCATACGGACTCCTAATGGAGTTTATCCCAACAGAAGTGTTTTTACGGGAACTGCTTGTTACTCAGTTGCTCAACCTATCTTTTTTCAAAGAGAGTAGGGATAGAATGATAGGGCTAGGAAAGGATTAGTGGAAAGCTAATCGCTCTCGATACGCCCTCGTTCATAGGATAGGATGGGTGAGAGGGGGGAATTCAAAACATCACATACATCCATGCCTTTGAACAGAAATTCATAAATCGATTGAAAAATCAATTTATAAAACTGTCCGTACCGGGATTTGAACCCGGGCCCTCCGTAGCCGAAGCCAACAACGTTGACCACTCGACCACAACGGCGGCGGCGGGCAATAAATAATTGGTACATTTAATTTCTATTTAGGTTTATTACAGTAAATTATTTTGTATTATAACATTTAAAGACTGTATGGACATAAATATACTGTTTTATTTTACCTATAGACCGGTAGTATATGACATAACAAAATTAGTGGGTCACGAAGGAGAAATATTAAAATAACCGGGTCACGTGGAAAAAAGTTTGGGAAACGCTGTCTTAAAGTATCATAAAAATTATCTCAATAAATACACACAGTATTCACGAATATTTTTGTAAACAATTATTACTTTTATAAAAAGTGTTTCTTTTTTTTTATTAAATTTTCTTCACGCTTTATATTATATGTACGAATCTTTTATTATGATGGAAATCCATATCACTGGAATAATATTTACTGGATTATTTGATTCAGTTCATTTAAGTCTTGCTTGTTCAAGAAAGAATATTTCTCCTAGATATAGAGGACAGATAAAATAATATTCTGAAGTAAGCAATCATGTTTTTCTTTGTTAACGTGGAAAGCATTGCTTGATAGTAATTATTTTTTATTTTCACATCAATAAGAAGAATTCAATAAACTTATTGTTTACAGATTTCGGTCTGGCAAAAACCCAATTCTATTCTTTCGTTTATTGATTGAAGTGTCATATTGTGCTACTTCATTATATTATTAAGATAAAAACACATTTCTTTTATTTCAACAACATTAAAAACGAAATATTTTAAGATGACAAATAAATTATTTTATAAAATTTGATTGACATATATGTCTATTAAAGATAAAATAAAGTATTAATTGTGTAAAGGTTAAGCCATAATATTGTTATAGATACAAAAATATGTACACAGAATCATTGTATTCTAGAAAAAATCACTTTTATAAGAGATAAAAAAGAATTTCGTAAAGCACAAAATAAAATTTAGTATAAATAAATTTATTTTTTACATTTTTGAAAATATTTATCAAGTTATTAAATAAGCATTTTTTGAATTTATTGCCTAGAAAAACATACAAATTGATGCATTTTTTAATCAATGTGTTTAAAAAATTCCATTTCCAACGATGATAAAATGTTTTTTTTTTTTAAAAAAAGTCTAAAATAAAAAGATTTGAATCGATAAAAATAAAATATTTTTAAAGTTTAACAATGTTTTGATTGTAACTTAAGAATCAAATATTTTTTGATACATGTCTACTTTAAATGTGGTGTATACGGTCTTTTAATAGAACTATATCAACGTAAGTTTTTCTTCAAGAACTATTTGTTACTCGGTTTCTATTTCAAGCCCTAAGATACTCAACGTTGCATCCATTACCACCCACTACGGTTTTACATTATCTTTCCAGAGTGTAGTTTTTAGCGTAAAAACGTTATTTGCGTTCAAAGTTACTCAGTTACTCAACTGCTCTTTTTTTCGAATAGAATATAAAAGAGGAAGGATTGGGCTAAGTAATGACTTGTGGTTAGCTTATCACTCTTTAAAAATTCTCTTTAAGGCTAAGAGAGTTTTTAGACATCACAAACATCCATGTATTCGAAGAAAAGTAGATTAAAAGATTAGTTTTGACGATTTTCAGCCATATGAAAATTATTAAATAAACACAACCTTGAAGTGCACGGAGACTTCTTAACTGGTATAAAGTTGACATAATATACTGTTAATTTAAGAATTTTTATAGGAAAAACCTTTTTTTCAGTCTTTTTTCTTAGTTTTAATTTTTACAAGCCCATCTTTTTTCAAACCTAAAAGCTAAATTTAGATACTAAATCGGAATTTACAGCTTACATCCTTTCGATAGAACGTGTATCAAGTTAGATACATTGTGATAATCGAATAAAAGCCGTTTTTAAAAAACTGTAGTTTACGTACTTTTATTTTTTTTAACGTGAACGCAAACATACTTGTCGATTTTAATGCGTTATTTTTTAGTGAAAAATTAATACATAAAAAAATATTTGCACTTTCACATTTTCTAAAGTTGAAAACCAATTTTTCTTATGACGACCATTATCAAATGAAAAAGAGGCTATTTTATCACATTTATTATAATGACATGTAAATAAAATATGAGGAACTATTGCTCCTTAAAGGGTGAAGGAAAAAGCTTGCACGTTCAATGAATGCCAGACAATGTCAAGCTTTCGGAGTGAATCTTACAATGTACCTTCACGAAACAGTAAGATGTCGTAATAATTCCTGTACGACGGCATCAAATTTTACCCCAAGGTATTCCAATTAAAAGTTTCTGGTGTTATATCAAAGTGAAAATTAAACATAGAATTGAATAAATAATGAAATCAAATAGCAAGCATATCTTGGAATTGAGAGATACTGTACATTTTTAAAAGATAGTAGCTTTCAAGACTGGGCTTATTCAAGATTATTTTTTACGTATTTAAAGTAGTAACTCTTTTAAATTATATATTGTTATACTAAAACGAACCACGCCAAGGTAATTTGAATTGTACATCCAAACTTTTAATTATGTTACTTTTTACTTCTTTTAGTAAAGAATATAAAACGTGGTTTATTATCAAAGTTTAACTGATATTTTTCTTTGTGGAGATTATTTTACATGAATTTAAAGTAATTAAAAAGCCCTCTGCGTTAGAAGTCGCGTATGAAAGGGATTGTTATACATTATACACAATGTTATTTTTAAAACATTCAAAATAAGCATTCTACTAATGCGCATTACGACGTATGTTAGAATAAGTTGCAGTTTGATCATTACGTACATTACAATCGATATTTTGACAAAAAGCTTTAAGTTAACAACAAATTAATAAAAAACAAAATATTCCTTAGTACTCTATTCCACTTTATTAAATAAGTCAAGACCGGTTTAACTCATTGCAAGCATTGTTAACTGATAGGAAATATAATTTAACAATGCTATTTATACAAAAATAAATTTAAATGAAAAGGTGTAAACAACAATTGACATTGAAAAGAAATTACCAATTACATTATATGTGATTCTAAAATAACACAAAATTTAAATGTTTAACACATCTAACATATAATTAAAAAGTCATCAAGATTAATAAAATTTCAAGTGGTGACTGAAAGTAATTACAAACAATAATGTGTAAAGTGATAATTTCTTTTCAATGGCAATTGTTGTTTACAAATTTTCATTAAAATTTATTTTTGTACAAATAGCATTGTTAAATTATATTTATTATCAGTTGACAATGTTCGAAATGAGCGAAACCGGTTCTGACCTATTAAATTAAATGGAATAAAGTACAAAGGAATATTGTGTTTTAATTAATTTAATGCCTTTCCACCAAATATTCACAGTGAACACCCCAAAAGTGGTTTTGATCAAGTTTACTGCTTGATAATTATGCCTTAATCACAGTTTATTAGTTTTAAGTTTTTTTTATAATATGTTTTTTTTTTATTTTGGTTATATAATACAATTTCATGAAAAAGTGTTAATTTATTATGATGAACGCGTATTCTTGTAGTTGTTATTTTGAATATAACATGTAATTTGATAACTTTAGAATTCTACTTGTTGTTTTACAGAATGTGACACGTGTTTTGTTTATCTGAGAAGCATAATTAGACTATCGAAACGTTTACGAATAAACTGTTCTGATGATGGTTCTCAAAGAAGCAAAACACGTTCTATAAAACAATTACAAAGTTATAATTTTTTTATATTTGGAATACAGCTAATAAATGCCAATGCGTCAAATATTTAAAGTTTAAACAAACGAGAAAACTCGATGAGAATTTATTGTAAGTCACTCGAGATCAACTCGAGGTAAATTGACATCACGTCTAAGGCCTCAAAATTGGCATTACCGGGAATCAAGCCCAGACCCACTTGGTCGGTATAGCAAGCTCTAACCAACGGAATCACAGCAGCCGGTGGTGTTATACCAAAACATAAATTTAAATATCATCATAACAAGTTTAAATAACATTAAAAAACACAAAAATTCTGTTTGTATTTTTTTAGTTGACAATATTAAAAGTTATATTGTGACTACAAAATCATGTTTATATTACTTAAAAATTTGTCTTTTTCTTTTGGTAGAATATTTATTCTAATATTTTTTTTCTAAGCCTCATATTTCATTGTATGTAAAAATAAAAAATATTTCCCCTTTTAATGAGTACATAATATCAAATTTACAAAATTACGATTTTTCTCAGAATGTTTATTCCATTCTTTCTCTAGGCACAATTAAATATCCGTTAGCAACGAAAAAATGATAAAAGAATTCCCGGTAAACCCCCGACATCCAAAAAAGATTAGATTTGTCTGTTTCTGCCGTGAAAGATATAATTCAAGTTATAATCACGTTTCAATGACTTGGCATATATGATTGTGAAGAAAGTGATTTTTCATCTCACAAAGCCAAATCCATTCCTCTTTGTTTTATTTGGCGTTACAGATTTTAAATCTTTGTTCAAAATACATAACTCTAACGGAGTATAATTTATTGTTTTCTGGTGTTTCCTAAAATAAAACGAAAAAAAATCTTTCAAATGTGAATTGCAGCCTCAAATTTAAAGTTTTTTAGTGAAAAAATATCTATTTAAATTAACATTGTAATATTTTATACGTTCATTTACTTAACAAGGGATAAAAATGTTGCAAACAAATACGGACGCTTATAAACTCTTTTTCCGGGAAATTTTAGAAACAAACAAACAGAGCGCCCTATATACCTTATATAAATATAATCATAAAACTACTCACCTTTCAAATCTGTAAGCATTTCCATGTGCTTATCTTTTTCGCCAGCAATGGCTTTAAGCTCAATGATACATTTATTTCTTATATAAACACGAAACATTCATTTACTAAGTTTCAGTTCAAGTTCATCCGTGCACTCAAACGCTTGAAGATGCTGAAAAGCGAAACCCAGGTCACCAAGTGACAACATTTGTGTGAATATACATAATTTTAACGATTCAAATTTAAATTCAAATTAGACCTTCATTTACCTGCTGAAATTCTTCTGTTTCCTTTATTTTTGTTTCTTTAGTAGTTAAAGACAATACGTCTCATTTACATATATAAAAACCTAATTAAGTACCTTATGTTAAACTGAAGGTTTTGTCAAAAGAAAGTTTTTGATATGCGTAGTTGTATATTATGTTCATTTAAAATAGTAAAAGTGTAATTATGGTTTTTTATTGAAAAGTTTTTTTAATTCATTTCTTCTCCCAATGTGGAGTTTATAATCTCCTGATGGAACTGCTTGTTTTTCAGTCACTTAGCCTCTATTTTTGTCAAATATAGTAGAGATAGAAAAAATACGGTTAGTACAAGACTAGTGGTAAGCTAAATATTCCCGCTTCACTCCGTTATTTTACGATTAGACGAGAGGAAAGGAATTTTCAAATATCACAAACAATTACGCCTTCAACTAGAAATCAAAAGATTTAAAAAAAAAATGATGTTTGTAGTCAGATTCGATCCAGTGAAAACGGTCACGAAATCAAAAAACTTTCACCAGACAGGCTACGCTATCGAAAGTTTACTTTCATTAGTTAATTAAAGACGAGCGTTTAAAATTTTCTATTATTTAATAATGAAAACAAGATACGACTAAATTTAATCGTTTTTTTGGTATAATAAATTAATGAATTCATGGCAAAATATTTTAATTACACTTACATTTTACACAATCTTGAAATTATGCAGTGTCATAATCGTTAGTTAAGAATAAGCATTTTATGAATGGAGCATTGCAAAAAAGTATAATGTATTTATAGTAATGATTCTTACATAAGTAAATTTGAAAAATGCATCTATTTAATCTTTTTTCAGACACTTCAATCTTTGATACCAAGAAAAATATATGCTGATTTTTAAATACCCTCTTTGAAAAGCACAGATATGGTTATTAAAAATGTGAATTTATCTTCAATCACGAAGTAAGTTATGTACGTTACATCTAAAAATTATTAATTGTCAAATACTAGAATAAGAAAAATCTTTTTATTGTAACAAACAGATGCTAACAGACTTATTATGGACTTAAAGTTTATAATTTGCGTTAATAATTATCCATTAACAATTGAATATTTTCATGCAATAAATTGATACAAAAATGATCCATCTCGTACACTGTGACAACTCAAAGAGCTCAGAGTGACAACTAATTTTATCGTATCCTTAAATTAAAGATGAAACAAACATTCATATAAATTGTATATTTTAGATTCTGATGTAAAAACTACAAACTTTGTTGATTGGTGAGAAGGTTTGATTGTTCTTTTAGTATATTAAGACGGCTTGACACATGTTTCGTGGACTGCATTAACAAAAGCCTTGAATATTGACATCACTTTAGAAGTCTGTTTATTAAATATTTCAAGAGGGTAAAACGTCCTAAATCTCGTCTTGAAACTGGCTAGGAACCGCCCCTTCCGGTCAGGATCTGTCGACCATCCTACTTCCTGTTCAAGAGAGGAATTTCCTCTTTGTTATCCAACAATGGTTGTCTTATGCGATTTAATCAACTCCATTTGTGAATGTTTATGTTGGCACCTCTGTGCTAACGGCCAACTCATACCATAAATTAATAAAAACTTTGTAAATTAACAAGGCGATAAAATAGAATACATTTTAACGTTGGCTGTCTCAGAAGACTTACTCGTTCTGTTTTTCTTCGACAATATTTTCCTATAGAACAATACAATTATGAGAACAAGGCGACCTTTGAGAGGTCTGTTCGTTATCTTTGTTTTATCATAGTATAATGAACTTAATAACCAACAGTATTATAAATAACATTTACTTAATAAACAAGCAACACGCACAAGTAACAAAATATCTGTATATTATTTTTGATAATTAAATGTCAACACTGACTTAGGGTATTTATATTTCTAAATACAGTTTACAGGCATAGCAAATAGTATTTGAAGAAAAAATAACTAAAAATCATAAGTACTCAGGACAAGGATCGCTCGGTATTTAAAAACTCTAACTAGTATTATCATTACTGTTATAATTTGACTGAGTAAAAAAGATTCATTTGTTTATTTATGATAATATCTCATTATTTATAAATATTTATCAGATTTAATGATATACGATTGATCGATTATATATTTATGTGTATAACTTAATTATATTACTTTGGTCGGGTCCGTCGGACAGTGGTCAAATATCGTTTGTACCGGATCTCACGAATTCGTTTTTCAGTCATTTTTTTAACCTGATCTGTGCCGTGCGGTATTAATATAGTCGTGCATAGAGAGCCGTGATTTTCTTTCGAAAAATAAAACCTTAATATGTACTTTTTGGACATGCATATAATAATAGTACATCACAAACATATATAATACACGATGGGTCATTTCCGCCATCTTTTATCGGAAAACGTTTCAAAAACGGAAATTACCACCAAGAAATTATAGCCAACAACAAATTTGAACACAAAAAAAACTTTTTTTTTTAAATCGTTTTATTATAGATTACAAAACAATATCTTTTAAGTTAAAGTATCGCACTATTATTCCAAGAGATGACACTATATGCATAATATTTTAAAATTACTAAATACGTTTCTTGTGCCCTTTAAAAGGCGTCTCAAGTACTGCCTGTAAACACGCACATTTTGTATGGCGGGCCCTACGAGCACGAAATTGTATGGCGTGTTAACACGTCGGTGGCAGAGAAACGGTTAAAAATCGAATTATTGATTTATATTCGAAGGCATGTATGTTTGTGATTCCTGAAAATTCTCTCTCACAATTCTAATCCTCAAGGAGACTTCGCAACTTAGTAACCAGTAGTTCTCGTAGAAAATAATGTTGAAATACCGCCAATAGTATATCATATAATTTCTTCCACAATTAAAAATAAATCTGTACTGTTAGTGTAAATCCAAATAATTAAGATGAAAATTCGTAAAACATTTTGAAAAAATGATATCTATTCGTAAAAACTGTTTAAAATTTATTTCATGTTCAGGGATCAAACATTAAAATTAGTATTAAATAAATACCACAATTGATAAGTTAACAGGAGTCCAAATTGTAAACGGACGTAACTAAAAAAATGTATTATACTCCGCAATGATCCGGTTACACTACTAAAATATTTAACTGATTTCAGCGTCCATTCGCCGTCGAATGGCCCACATGTTCCAGACCGCCCTCGTTTCCCACCCTCCCATTGTTCCGTTGGTTTTTCCACGCGCTCCCGGGGAATCCCGCAGAGAATTAAGCGGACCGTAATCACTGACCGCCTCGCATCCGTTATCGGACTTCTACGTTGTCGATTTGTATTACCTTTACCTGCGTTATGGGCAGAAACTTAATTTCATCGTATTTTATTATCGTTATCTACGAGCAATTGCTAGGTTTGCCCGCCTCACCTATATTTCTTTTCGTAGTGGGCCGGAGAGAGTTGAAGAAAGTGATGGAAATTAAATTGCATTGGTACAAGCTATATTTTATTAAAGGATACAGATAGCACAATACGTATTGGCTAAAATTTTATGTCTACAAATATAATATCTCTATGAACCAACTTGACTTAAAATTTGTATTTTTATTTGTATTTATATTATCTCAAAAACAATGAACCGAGTTTAAAATTGTCTCATTCATCAGAATTCTTCTAAGCAAAATAGACAATTTTTTTACTAACCACTCATATGAGTTTTGTATATTTTACCGTTAAGATTTCAGCCACCAAAACACTTCTTGAGTTATCAACAATATGACAGTTTATTTAATATAGTTTACTTAATAAATTTAATTCCCGCCAGTGGTTGAGTGGTCAACGTTGTTGGCTTCGGCTACAGAGGGCCCGGGTTCAAATCCCGGTACGGACAGTTTTATAAATTGATTTATCAATCGATTTATGAATTTCTGTTCAAAGGCATGGATGTATGTAATGTCTTGAATTCCCCCTCTCACCCATCCTATCCTATAAACGGGGCGTATCAAGAGCGATTAGCTTACTACTAATCCTTGAGTAACAAGCAGTTCTCGTAGAAACACTTCCGTTGAGATAAACTCCATTAGTATTCCATATGCTCCACATTGGGAGCGGACATGGTTAAATTAAAAAAAAAAAAAAATGAATGCACCCAAATACGGACGCTCATAAACTCTTTTTGCAGGAAATTTTAGAAATAAACAGAGCGCAATTGAACAGTCTTCCGATTTTAAATGAACAACTACACATGCCTGGCTCTCCACTTTTATACCCTATATAAATATAATCATAAAACCTTTTCCGACAAACAAAATAAATATAATTCTTAAAACTACTCACCATTCAAATATGTGGCATTCCCATGGGCTAATCCTTTTCGCCAGCAATGGCTTTAAGCTCAATGATACATTCATTTCTTATATAATCACAAAACAATCATTAACTAAGCGTCAGTTCAAGTTCATCCGGGCACTTGAACGACTAAAGATGACGAAAGGCAAAACCCGGGTCGTTAGTGACAAAATTTGTGTGAATGTACATAATTTGAACGATTCAAATTCAGGTTTATTTTTTGTTTAACATCGGTGAAAAACCTGTTAAAAATACGTACAAAATAATATTTTAATCAACAAAAAAATATTCATTAAAAGCGAAAAATTATGAAATAACAATACATAGCTGTCTAAGTAAAACTAAATATACGTTAGTCAGAACTGGGCGCTGGGTTTTATCGATGACGCACGCCGAAATAGCTATAAATTCATCTTATAAAAAAATTTAGAACTAAATACATTGATATTTTTTACCTTATTACAATAGAGTTCTACCAAGTAAATACCAAATTAATCAATACTATCTATTTATTGTTTATGTACTTTAAGTAACCTTGTTTAATTTGTGCATTTACGAGTCAATACTAAATTATTACATACTTTTGAGTACGAATGTAATATAATTTGCATTAACTTATTGCAAATTTATCACAAGATGTAATGGGAGCAAATAAATTGAGTAATTATTATTGCACGATAAGGCCAGATTCTTTCGATTCGGCTTTCTGCTAGTGTATTAAAGATACATAAAGATTGGACGAAGAAATACCCATTTAATTTGAGAGTTTTATAAAGAAAAAACTTTTCAATTCATTCATCAAATAAGATCTCTGAAGAGAAATTGCCATTTAGTGTCTCGTGATACCCTGTTCAAAAGATTTAAAATGTATTGAGTAGCACCTCTTTCACGAAAAAAAAATGTTCTGAAAGAGATACCCGGCTTTTAAAAAAGGCTTTTCTGTACAATAATAAGGCTGTATGTGCGTATCTACGGCCGTGAAAAGTTTTTTCGTCATTAGAATTACGTGCCCGGGATTCTAAAAGCCACTCCGATGAAAATTTGCCCTACAGTCAGATGAAAAGCTCTGATAAAGCTTGTTTTGATTTATGAGTTCATATATTAAAAATCTAAACATGTCAAAATTGTTTATTTATTTCTGTTTTCTAAACAAAATCACGATTTATGACCGTAATTCATTGGTATATATTTAGTACAGATAGTGGCGGTCAGAAAATCAAATTTTATCCATCCACACTATAAATATTTCAAATCTGTACAATGGACTTTTGTACCATTGTTATTTTATTTTGGTTTTTGTATTTCGGGGAAATACGGGAAACTTAGCAATAAAAAACCTGTACTAATTAAGCGAATACAAAGGTGACATTACATACATTGTTTGGTACATATTTTATTAAGCTTTGCATGCTTTATAAGATTCAATATTGTGGTATCTAATGTGATTTAAGACAATAATCTCAGAAGTTTTCAAAAATTCATTCGTCTTTTTCTTCAGAACCATTTTTTTTTGTTTGTCTTACTACAAACAAAACAATAATTTTCATTGAGACAATCTAATATATTTATTTTAAAAAGCGTCCTTTCTTTGACATACAAATTAGTAATATTATTATGGTAACGTACAAATATATTTTTGTTAGTAAAAACATGGAAAACAGGTCACGTTATCATGGTTTAAATACTTCAAGATGACTATTCTTCTTCGCTCATTCAATTGATTTATTTACATTCCCATTCTAGCTGCTGATTGTAAAGAAGAGAAAAACATTATTTATTTTTTCCAGTGCATTTTGCGTGTAAAAATTCATTTTTAATCCATTTTTTTCCACTCGGTTGTGTAATTCAAGTTTTTTATCTTTGCAGAGCTGACATCTGATAATATTTTTCACGGTGGTAAAACACGTGTCAAATCTTGAAACTTAGTGAAAGCAAGTAGAATAAAACAGTTATCAAATTTAATTGTATGGTAAATTATCCTTTTTGTTAGTTTTACTTTCGATAAAAGATAAACAAAGTGCCCCCAGATAAATTTGCGTAAATTTGCATAACATTTATTGAGGTATCATTGAAGATTATAATAAATATCAGTTAGATATTATTGGTATTCAGCGAGTGGTTGAAATAAGTACAATTTTGCATAGTGATTGCTTTCCTAAAAATTTCGAAGGTGAATCTAATAATTAACAAATGTTTCATTGGAGAATATATTATCAGTAACCTTAGGATGAAATTATTTGATTTTATTTTCGCAAATAATGTTTTATTTTAATTTGTGTAAAAGTTATATAAATAAATCATATCATGTTCAATATTATTCTTTTCTTGATTTTTTCACCCGAAACATATATTTTTATTTTATTATAAAATACATAGAAGTATATCTGATTCTATTTATTGAAATTAGTCCCGTTGCGTAAAAGAAGAAATAATTCAAAAATAGATTCTGCCATTAAAAATGGAATATGAAAAAAATGGTGATGGCGTATTTTAATATTTGGCATATCTGCTTCGAAGCACACTATCTGTTTAAATATCACCATTATAACAGCCTCCCACACGAATAAAGCAAAGACTCGTACGCAAAGGGGTAACGCTTTGCACAAAGCTCATTTGGCGCTTGTATCGCGCGCCGCTGGAATAACAAACAAATCGCGAGCTTTTCATTCCAATTCGAAGCCTTCGGTAAAAGCTCTCAGTACAAGTGCTGCGGAAAGAGAGTGGGTGCATTTCAAGTTTAAACGCATGCCAGATTAACGAGACTTATATTTTTTATTACTGATATTAAATGAATAAATTTGACGGATCATAAAGAATAGGGAAAAAATTAAAAATTCATTAAATTTATTTACTAAGCCGTTTTTTATTTAGTTATTTGAATAAATATTAGTTATTTGAAAAAACACACCGTGCTATAAAAATGAACGTAAAAATAAATAAAAAATGTTTATATATTCAGATAAAAAGCGATTGCCTTAAAAATATTATTTAAAGATATTTATTACATTATTCACTTTCTATGTGTTAACTGTCAATACTTAGTGGAATGGCATTATATTAAAAATAATAAAACATTTTTAGTAATTTTCCCACATAAAATTTATTGCATCAAGACCGGTTTCGCTCATTGTGAGTATTTTCAAATGATAAGAAATACAATGAAACAGTGATATTTATACAAAAGTTAAGTAAGAAAAACAAGGTATGACAAACAATTGGTATTATAACTAAGCAAATAAATTGTAGCAAAATACAAGAAAAATAAACTCTAAATAAAAAGTTGAAGACCTCTTGAAATTAGATATTTATCACAATGAAATAAATTCACTGAGCAAAAAATGCTAGTAATGTTAATATGTTAACATATTGCCAGTAATGCACAAAAATATTTTACCATCTCAATAAAGTCAATACTTTCACAAATTGTTATTATTCTTTAGATCTATGTTATTTTATTTGTCTTTATTGACGTTTTCTTTTAATTTATTTTTAGAGAGCTCAAACAAGGTTTAGTTCATTGCTCAAAGGGAGCATTCATTTGACAAGTCATTTCATTTGTCCTATTAAGTGAGAGAGCCTTTTCCACTGTACTCTTTAATTCAATATGTAAATTACAAGCCTGTGTTTTGTGTTGCTCAAAGACTTTGATGGCCATTCGCTTCTTTCAGTCTCTCTGGAGCCAAAGTTTAACTCACATCACTCATTCAATTTATTGTAACACAGTACAATAATAATGATTTATTGTTTATTCGCTGACTTTTGAAAAGTTTTTATATCAATTGGACGAATTTGTGAAATATTTATCAATAAACGAGAAAGGATTTTCTCATTGTCACATTACACATTTAAAAGTATTCAAACTGTTAGATTTCCATTAGTACTCACAGGAACAGGTTCTTTTAATAGTGTTTAAAAACACGTGGAAAAGTTTTAGCTACATTAAGTGTAGTTTTTTTTTGTACAAATTTAAAGAAATAAAATTATTTTATTAGTATTCAAATTAAGAATCAAGCTTTCATAAACTTAAAATATGTCATGTATTTATAACGAAAATACGACAAGATTATTATTAAGAAACAAACTAACATTGTCACCACTATGTATTTCTTCCTACGCATAACAACTTGCTGGAACTATGAGAAGATCCTTATTATTTTTTTACGCTGAGAAAATGGAAAATCCTAACACATACTGGTCGTGAGTGTTTGGTTGTTATCAAAAGTGGTCATGAATAAAGGGAATAATTAATTAAGCTTAA
Organism: Himalopsyche anomala; assembly: GCA_031772345.1. Classification (NCBI taxonomy): domain Eukaryota; kingdom Metazoa; phylum Arthropoda; class Insecta; order Trichoptera; family Rhyacophilidae; genus Himalopsyche; species Himalopsyche anomala. The sequence continues at coordinate 14,542,860 of CM062842.1, forward strand.
TTAATATGTAATTTGAGTGAGATTTTAAAATCGAAATATTCTTAAAATAAAATTGAAAATGCAGATTTATATTGTACCTATTTATAAATGAAAATAGGTTTTTAACTCAAACTCAAAGACCAAAAATCAAGATGGATATAATTTCACTTTATTTTAATGACAAACACTTTAAATTAGGACAGCCAATTCCGGACTCTTTGTGATTCTGGAGTTTAGGGATTCACAAATTTCAAACCCCAGGATTGATCATTTTCAATGATTTCTTGTCATCATTTTTTTATATATCACTTATTTTAATACAAAAACTATCTGGCTTTACAGCTTACGGCCAAACCAACAAATTTATCGCAAAAACGCGAATCCAAGATCTCAAAAAATCTTAGCTGATGTTTAGCTTTCAGGGACATGAACCCAACACTAACTGATCACTAGGTAATTATATTTCTACTAGACCACAGAAGTAAACAAAACATATGTATTTTAAATTCCATTTGAGACTATTAGACAACCAATAACGAAGCGAGAGAAAAATATTAACAGAATAAAGCACAGTGTGGGTTTATATTTTATTATGAAATTTGGTAGCAAATTGTGAATTATTTAGATTCTAAATAACAATTTTATGCACAATTTTTATACCGGGATTACAGAATTGATCGAGATTCCGCTATTAAAAAATTTGAAACAATACTGACACAAAAAATTAACTGAATTGCGTTGAATAAAAATACTGTTTAATACTGTAAATCAATAAATTCTTTTACAAAATTTTATCTTTAAATTAAACAAAAGAACAAGAGATTCCGTTCCAGTAAATAAAACACCTCATTCAAACTTGAAAGTTGATTGATTTCGTGCAACGTTTACCGAGAAGAACTTAAATTTTCAAGCTCTTAGAGAATTTCAAATACTACGCGGAAAATCTCAATTAAATACGATCTTTAAAAAATATCGTATACTTGTACAATTACTAGTTGTCAGAATATTTTTTTTCCCGAGACAATAAGCAAAGTTTCTTTAATCATATCCGTAATAAATTTCAATGATCGGTTATCTTATATTATAAATAATATGTCAATATTATTACCGATATTAAAAATTGGCAAACTAGAGCATGTATACGTTGTGATGTTGCAGAAAAAGGGTGTGGTAAAATTTACTAAACACTTAATTTTAGTATATATTCGCATATGGTTGCAAAAATGACAAGAAAAAAAACATAACATAACTTTATACAAAGCTCTGAGATAATGATAACTAAAATTGTAAATTTATTGAATCGTTTCTGATAGTGTGTTTTTTTTGAAACTGGTTGTTTGTCAGTCGCTCAGGTGAACGTGTTGAGGAATGATAAACGGCACTGAAAATGATTAGATGACTAGAAAAAAGTTAATGGTTCTTTGTCCCAAGGTTGTGATGTTGCAAGTAAAAAAATGTAAAAAAACAAATCACCAATGGATACCGATTAAAAAAAAATTGTATACGAATCTTTCTAGTTTAGGATTTGATATTTTCAACATTATACACCACGGCTGGCTTTCATTACGTGCGTAATGTATAAGTAATGCATGTTGTAATTTATTACTTTTTGTTTTGTATTACATATTATAAATAAAAAATATTTATTAAACGCGTTTTTCTCGAAACAACTTTTTTCAAGATAACGTACATAATATTTCAAGTTCTACCAAACGGATTTACTTGACATTTTGTGTGAACCTTTTATATACATTTCTCTATAGCCCGTAGCAGATATAAATCAAAACTTTAATTTTTACTATTTTTTTAATTTTTCTTTGTTAATTTTTTACAAAGTTTGAAAAAACACACCCAAAATTCGTGCCTCTACACTAGAATACCCCCGTAAACAAGAAATGAAAAACAAATCGTATGATAACAAAATAAATCAATATAACTACAATAAAATACATCTGAATTCACTCCCTTGATGAAAGTTATTTTTTTTTGAATGCTTCAAAATTGAACAAAATATACGCACACTTAAATAAATTGCCTCTATAGTAAATTATCAAACCTCGGTTTTAAGCAATTCGGTTTTGCGGTGGAGTTGCAACTTCCGCGGTTCCTGAAATGAAATCTCTTGCGTTTTTAAAGTGTAGGGGTGAAACAAGGGATGTGGACCATATTTAACAATAAATATTCAGGAAAGATTTTCAATGTTTCTCTTTTATATTATCAATTTGTGTTCGTGTCTAAGTTTTAAGGTATTCAAATTTTGTAAAGTAAAATTTTCAATAATCATATCATAAATATAATATATCATTTTTTTACATACTTCTAGAGAAACTGGATACTTCACTATCTTCACCAAATTCACTTTTAGGGTGTTGACTGTCAATACTTGGTGGAAAGGCATTATATTAATAAAAACACTATATTCCTTTGTACTTTATTTTACTTAATTTAAAAGGTCAGGACCGTTTTCGCTCAATGCAAACATTGTCAACTGATAAGAAATAAAATTAAAAAGAGCTATTTATACAAAAATAAAATTGAAAAGAAAAGGTATAAACAACCATTGACATTAAATTGACTTTACCATATTATTGAAATTGAATTTTACCAAGCTAATGGCGATTGTATCAATGTAAGCTTACTTACAAAAAAATGTATATTTTATTGTGAAATTTCATACCTGTCGATTTTCAGTGAAAAAAAAAACAAAATTCATTCAGGTTATAATAAACAATTTATTATGAAGGTTACAATCAATGAGAATGTATCATGTTTAAAATTGTAATGAAACTTTTCACACTTATCAAAAGTAAATAATTAAAAGAAGCAAAACAAATGATCTTAAAAAATATTTTGTGCAGTCAGTAATAAAGCAATATTGACCACCTTAGTAAGTATTTACACATAGAAAACACGTAAACATATTTAGTCCGACATTAGTCATAAAAAATTTACCACTTACTGTGCATAAAAAAGCTGGACTATATATTAATAACGAATCAATACTGTCCAAGTGTCATCATTACTATCAAACTTGTTATCTTATATATATATATATATGCAAAACCGCTGATCCAATTGCAATAAAACTGCGACAAACTTTTTGCTTGCACTTTCGGAAAAGCCTAAGGCATAGTATAATTAGCTAACAGCAGGTCTTATACATACAAATCAATGTTTGTATGTCTACCGTTCATACAATTCAACTGTCAACCGTTGACTGACGATCAAAAAGCATTCAGACAATTCAAATTTGACGTTCAATTGTTTGTATTAAAAAAATAAAAATGGAATCTTTCAAATCTGTCAAATCGTGAGTTCTACATGTTGACATTCCGTTTAAATGTGTTCCATGTATTAGGTGTGATTGTTTATTTCGTATTTTATGCGTTGCCACACCGCTTATCCGATTGCAATAAAACTTTGACAAACTTTTTGCTTGCACTTGCGCAAAGTTTACAGGCATATTAAAATTAACTTACAGTTGGTCTTAATCATAAAAATCAATGTTTGTATGTCTGCCATACGTTTATGCAACTTGCGCGAAGGTAATTGGCGTATTACAATTAAATCACAGCAGGTGGCGCGTGTGTCGTACCATAGACAATTCAACAACAGAAGAAGAGAACATGCACTTCAATTAACACAATTTAAACACAAACACTTTCTTTCTTTGAGTGGCATTGCTTCGCTTGCCGGGAACCGGCTAGTTAAAAATAGTAAATTGATAATCTAGTAATGTGTGATAAAAAATATATTTTTGCCTTTGGGTTGGCAATATTTCACAGCCGTATGTAATTTATTGTTAACAAAATCCCACTGCGATTAGATTGTGATTAAACGTTATCCTTGTTTTAAAACTATAAATAACAAACAGTCTGTATAACGAATTAGGCTTACATCTCTTAAGTACATTGGATATAAGTCTCATGTAAATATTATAAGCTTTCATGTTTTGCTAATATCTTTTTGTATGTAAAAAGCTTTGAAAATAATGAATATGTAAAGCATCGTAAATTAAAATAGACAGCGTCGTTAAAAATACCACTGGGCAAAAGATACCATATCACAGCTGAAAATACAAAAAACAAAATATTCTTTAATACCGTGTTTGACTCAAAAGAATTGTCTTGTTGAGGAAGGTATAAAATACTTTTATTTTACTTTTCGACTCAATTGATTGTTATGTTTTTTATATTAAATTCATGGAGCTTTAAGTACCAGGACACGTTAGCGTAAAAGTTCTTCAAGTCTCCTTCATTGCTAATGTTTTGAAAATTTGTATTTCATTACCATCGTTGCAGTATGTTAAAAACATTTATATTGATATATCTATTATGATTTCACTTCTTAAAATATTTTCTTTAAAATTACCTTTAAATAATGTAAATGATTTCTTTTCTTTTAAGAAAAGGCTGTTGTACACAAGAAGAAGTAAAAATATGTTTAAAAAGAACACAAATAGCATTAAAAAAATACTTTGGATGCGTGTTTGTTTAAAATATGCACATGAAACAAAATACATTTGTTTTTAAAAATTAAATTTACAAAATTAAGTCAAATAAATTTTACATCTTTGATTAAATAATAAAATTACATATTTATCAATATAATCATAGAAAAAGATATTTTCTACGTGTAACAACATACCTTTGGGAGACTAATATAAACGAACCATGACATAAAATATTTTAAGCATGAATAACATCACCTGCTAATCCTACTAAAGCCTTTAGTGCTGAGAGGATTAAGTGCTGAATCTGATTTAAGCAAGCTTTTTTTATATTGAAGCCTTTGGTTTGATTAGAATAGAACAATTTTCATTAAGGTTGATGAAATTGTTTTCTAATAAAAAACAACTGTTACTTAAAGTTTCAACGTATATTATATCACATTTTTTTTAATATTTAAAAATCAGTTACTGCCATTTTGAAAAATGAAAATAAAGGTTGGTTTAAAAATGATTAATTTAAAGCAAGAGAAATCATATATGTGTATTACTTTTAAGGTGTTCACTGTCAATAATTGGTGGAATGGCATTATAATAAAAATTAAAAAACATATTGAGTACTTTTTCCACATAAAATTTATTGGATCAGGATCGGTTTAGCTCATCGCGAATAGAGACTACTAGAACAAAAGTAGAGTTACACTCTGTTAAAAAATTCCCAAATTTTAATTGGGTTTATAATTATTTGCCACCTATATTTATTAGTCTGATGATTTTTAATTGTATTTTATAGGTGATAAGTATTTTAATTTTGTGTAATTAGAATGTAATTTGTAAATTCTTTTCATTGTTAATAGTTGCTTACATCTTTAATTTCAATTTAAATTTGTATAAATAGCACTGTTTATATATTTTTCTTATCAGTAAATAATGCTCGCGATGAGCGAAACCAGTCCTGATTCAATAAATTTTATGTGGAAAAAGTACTAAAAATGTTTTATTATTTGTATTACCTTCTTGTTGTATGACAATTTTTTTCTCAAATATACGTTCATCAATAATATCATCATGTAAAAATAATGTGTTTTTTTTTAAATGTTAACAAATATAAAATTAAACCATGGCTAAAATTTCTCTTCATTAAATGAATAATAAATAAACATGATTTTTTTTTGCTAGAAAACACAGAGCACAACGCAATGGGAAAATTTTAAGCATGGTTTTGGTAATCTGCCAGTTCAGCATCATTTTTATTCAAATAAAATTCCTAAGTATCAATTAATCAATACAAATAGCAAGTAAGATTATCTCATATGTTATTTTTTCAAAGTTTAAAAGTCTTTGCAAATGGTAGTTAAGAAGCTAACCTCAAATTTGTTTAGAACTATAAACTATTATACTACGAAACCAATATCCGTGACATGTTATAAAATAGTTTGATTACCTAATATTTTTCTAACTTCTTTTTTTGTTTTCTTTTTTTAGAAGGCCAGCGAGACGTTAAGCATCCTGTACTCATTTACATCCACGGAGAATCTTTTGAATGGAATTCTGGAAATCCGTACGACGGCTCAGTCTTGGCCAGCTATTCCGAGATGGTGGTTATAACCATAAATTACAGACTTGGATTATTTGGTGAGTGAGAGATTTTAAGTACTTAAGTTGTTAGGAAACATTGAAAAATCTAGCGGATTTCTTAGATTGTTATTATTTTTATTGAATTTTTCTAAGCAATAAATTGTATCCAAAAAGGCATGTTTTACTCGGTTGCTGTTTTTACAGCTTCAATCTTCCTGCATACGTTCACATTCTAGCAATTAAATGTTTTAGTCGATATATGAATTTGTATTCGATAGCGTGAATATTTTTAATTTTAAAAACACCTTCAACCCATTGTTTTTTAACAATGGGACAAAGAGCTAGTGATAAGTAAATTGAAGCACCGAGTTGTTAAGCCAGTTCTGGAGGTTTTTTTCGAGTTTTGAATAAATCACGAAAAGCTGTTTTGGGTATATATAGTGATTTAAGTGTTTTAAAAGTTATTTTATATCTCACTTTTAGGGTGTTCACTGTCAATACTTGGTGGAAAGGCATTATATTATTAAAAACACAATATTCATTTGTACTTCATTCCACTTTATTTAATATGTCAGGACCGGTTTAGCTCATTATGAGCATCGTCAACTGATAAGAAATATTTCCCAAATTTTAATTATGTTTGTCATTGCTTTCAATCGCAATTCTAAATTTATTAATCTGAGATGAATTTTTAATTATATGTTAGATGTGTTAAAAATTTTAATTTTGTGTCATTTTAGAATCACTTTTAATGTCATTGGTAATTTCTTTTCAATGCCAATTGTTGTTTATAACTGTTCATTTTTGTATGAATAGCATTGTTAAATTATATTTCTTATCAGTTGACGATGCTCATAATGAGCGAAACCGATCCTGACATATTAAATAAAGTGGAATGAAGTACACAGGAATATTGTGTTTTTAATAATATTTTATATCTTTCGGGATACTAATAAAAGCTCTAATTTAACTAATAGAAAGTGTCTGATTTATCCTGAGAGTCGTATTTTGGCATTTTAGGGCGGGTTTTGTGAGTCGCGTTAATATTAATTTTGATTTTTTGATAAAACGAAATAAAATTTGCAACTCTTAATTTAAAAGAATGGTAGCTTTTTGGATAGAGCGGTGAACTGACTTCATAACTCATTTTCGTCAAAAACCGACCAAAGCAGGTTTTGCAACTTGGGGATACAATTGATAGTTCTTTCATTGCTATTATTTTCAACAATAACATAGAAACTGCTCAACAATTTCAACATTTTCATTAGTTAACTTTGGCAATTTAAAAGAATAAAAGTGTTATAAATGACGATAAAGTAATACTTTTCTTTGTTGATTTTATGTTGGCAGGTTTCCTCAACGCCAATCCAACTCCACACCTTAAGGCACGCGTGGCAAACTATGGCCTCATGGATCAGATAGCAGCTCTTCATTGGGTCCAACAAAATATAGAACTTTTCGGAGGAGACCCTGGGAGCGTCACATTACTTGGGCATGGATCTGGAGCAGCATGTATAAATTTTCTGATGATATCGCCGACTGTTATGCCTGGTAATTATGCAATATTTAACTGATTTAAATGAAACCGAATCACTGATTTTGCATATTTAAAAATGAAACAGAATTAATCAGAAACTTTTTTTACACTAGAAAAATTCAAACACTGAATTAAATGTCTATAGAGAATAAAATTCACTCGTTTAACTTCGTGTAAATATTATTACAGTTTCTCATGTTTTAAATATTCTTTTAATAAAGTCATAATAAGATCTGAAGTATTTATTTGAAATTTGACATTGGCTTACCAAAAACAAGCAAGAATACATTAATCACGGATGACTCGAATACAATTAAATCAACTCAGATAAGTATACAAATCCATGATTGAATCGTTTTTTTCACATCAAGAGTTATTCATGCCCATGTCTGGTAAACAACATAACAAGATTCAATACAAACATGTCTACAAAAAAAGTTAGTAATAATAACTTTTAAACATTTTATTATTTTAAAAAGTAAAGATTTGTTTTGTTTCAATTTTGTCTTACGAGTGAGAAAACAAATTGGATTGATATTAAACTTATTTATTTCAGTGAATGTTTAAGTTCAATGAAACATAATTCCAGTAATAGATTTACCCATATTATGATAATTCCATCGATAGAAATTGGGAGAATTACTTAAATATTATCGGAAACAAGAAATATGAATGATTTGAATAAATAAATAGTCCCTTTCTCACTATATTTCGCTTATGTTTGATAGCGTAGTTGTGTTTAGCTTTCAAATACGAGTTCTACGAAAAAAAAAAATTAAAGCACTATGAGTTTCACCTGTAATACGCTGAAGGCTGTGTATAATGTTTGGAAGCGAGGAAAGCGTGTGTTCATATTAAATAAATATCGAAAAAAAAATCCTGTCGATTGAGTCAAACAGAAAATTTAAATAGTTTTTTTCGTTTGATATATTGATCTTTCTAAATATATAAAGGAAATAATAATCAAAGTGTAAGCTTACGCAAGCTTATATTATATTTTTGAATATAAAAATTATTGAATGTTTATTTGAATTACATATATTTTAGATGTTAAATATTTACACGAGTAGAGCAGACACATGCTATTTCGTGTTGTTACTATTTAAATAGGAACAATATAAAGGATCGGGGCTTAAATCATTTTTTTGTCAGAATTCAAATAAACTTTCGGTTTGAATAAAATCCATTTTTTTCAGAGTTCAAATATTATACTGTAAGATTTTATAACCATTTTGGTTAGGTTGGTTAAGTTGTTTTTAAAATTTCATTTGAATTATGACTTTTTGATACAAATTCTGACCATTAATTATTTTTCTGCCCTCTGCACACTGACCAATATATTATGACCATTTTATATAAATTCTGACCAATGTGATAAAAATTATGACCGAAACTGTATTAAAATTCAGACCGGTTAAATACGAGCCTATTTAAATGTTGAATCAATTAATTATTACAATTATCTATGGAGGTTTATCATGTAGTGCTTTAGACAAAACATGGATACTTGAAAAATAAAGAAAAAAATGGATTAAAATATGTATTTTGAAACTGTTAACAAATAAATAATAAGTTCATTCATACTGATCATTAAATATTTATTATTAGAAAATACTAACGGAATTTTTTAAATCGTGTATTTCATCGTTCATTTCAAAGTAAATATTTATATAATATAGATTGACAGTAAGTTGTTACAAGCATGTGTCTGACCCTTGACTTGAAAGAGGTAGGGTGGAGCTAGTTATAAGGTTCAACGTGTACGATATATTTTTTAAAGCCTTCATAACGTACCCTGTTACCCTGTAACATGTCCAATAGTTAGTTAATGATGCCTTAAAGCCGTTTACAGGTTTAAGCATTCAACTAAATGGGATTAAGGCCATTAAGGACGTTCTCTAATTAGTCGTTTTCGATCATACCTGACATTTACCTTTGAAATTGTACAAATTAAATTGTGTTATGTAAATGAGCCGGCTTTTTTTAAAAATGAATTAAACAAAATTTTAAGTAATGTTTAACGATAAACGTTCTTTGAAAAGATCGCAGAATGGTTAATTAAACATCTTTTATAACGTTTAAGTATTTTTAAACGAAAAGTAAATTATGTATTGATTGCGTACTTTTAGGTTTTCAATTAATATATTTTTAAACCTACATAGATGAGATTAAACGATTTTCTGCTATATTCAACGTTAATTACAATGTTTTGATGACTCAATCTCGTAACTTATTATACATGAAATATATGTTCATTGACAACTGTACAAGTTTCAATAATCAATCTCAGACATTTTTTACACTACTAAAGCGATCCACAACCACTGCAATATCTCTGTTGATGAATGTGCAAATTCTTAATCGATATCATTATGCGTCTGTCTGCAAACTTAAATAAAAAAGTGGATACAAGACACTTGCTTCCATGTAAGATGACAACGTATTGCATATAGAATTTGTTGTGTACCGTCTAGCAATCAGAATCTTTATTTCAATATTGTTAGAATTGGATAATTGAGTAATTACATGAGTCATTAAACATAAGTTTATTTTAATAGAACAGGGTTGACTCGTGTACTGCTTTTAAGTAGATTACACTAAATTGTACCACCGTATAAAAATGATTGTATTTCATGAAATTTGTTATTGCAAGTGTAAAATTTGAATCGTTCAAATTATGTACATTCTCACAGATTTTGTCACTAACGACCCGGGTTTCGCCTTTCGGCATCTTCAGGCGTTCAAGTGCACGGATGAACTTGAACTGATGCTTAGTAAATGAATGTTTCGTGTTTATATAACAAATAAATGTATCATTGAGTTTAAAGCCATTACTGACGAAAAGGAGAATGCACATAATTTGAACGATTCAAATTTAATATTGAAATTCCATAAAGCACCTTCAGTCGAAATCTTAAATTATTGCAAGTGTAATTAATAAGTGCATGGTAAAATATGTAAAAACATGGGAGACTCAACAGATCTGTTGTGTAAGAAATTTAGGGGAAAAAAATAATGTTTACGATGTCACAATTACAACCTATTATAGACTGTTTCGTTATACTAAAATTAATTGTAAAGTATATTTAATATATATGTTTTCATTTCTTAATTGAATATTCTTACAAAATTAGTTTAATGCGATCCTTGCGCTTGTTCCGAAAAACATAGTTTTTTTTAAAATTCGGTTAAAGTGATGCGAAGTATACTTTTAAACCTGAAGATGCATTCAATCTATTTTTATATTTGTGTTTTATAAAAATATTGATCATTGACTGTACATATTGACGTCAACTATGAATAATCAGGATAATGTTTATTTATTAGATTTTTAAAAATATTTTTAATAATTCATTCCTGTATATCCGCCATTAATTTTTTTTTCACGTACCATTAACCAAATATTAACCGCGTATCGCGGGTAGGCAAACCCTTGGCTAGAACAAAAAAATAATATTTTTACCAAGCTAAGCATATCAAATATAAATTATGAGTTGTTTTGACATTTTACAAAAAGTTATCATTTGATTGGTATAAAATAAAAAAAAGTGTAAATTTGTAACCCATGTTAAATTATCAACAGGTCTGTTCCACCGAGCAGTACTTCTATCGGGTTCTGCTCTGAGTTCGTGGGCGCTGGTGGAAGATCCCGTCAATTACGCAGTTCGTCTTGCTAGAGAGGTGAACTGCACTATCCCAGAAGACTTGGGGAAAGACCACGAAGACATAGTGGACTGTCTTCGGGATGCTCCCATCGAAGAACTTCTCGCCGCGGACGTATCAGCACCGAACTATTTATCAGCCTTTGGGCCGTCGGTAGATGGCGTCGTGATAAAGACAGACTATGCAAAAGAGTTCCTGACGTACTTTATACCGAATGACGTACAGAACTTTGCCGAGTCCGGGTATACAAACAGTCATAGTAAACGCAGTGATAGAGGTTCGGGTAGGAATATGCAAAACCGTTATGATTTGTTGTTCGGGGTTGTGACAAGTGAAGCATTATGGAAATTTTCGGCTCAGGATATTCAAAATGGATTTGAAGGAGAAAGAAGAGACCGAATATTAAGGTGAGAAAATTTGATTGTTTATTGATTTATTTTGATTTGCTTTGTTTTGTTTTAATAAATATCCAAAAAATGTAAGAAGACAGTTCTGGTAAAAGTTTAGCTATATTTTATTTTTTAATGATACATAACAAAATTTATGTTTTTAATGAAAATGTAATTACATTTGAATCGTTCAAACTATGTACATCCTCACAGATTTTGTCACTAACGACCCGGGTTACGCCTTTCGGCATCTTCAGGCGTTCAAGTGCACGGATGAACTTGAACTGACGCTTAGTAAATGAATGTTTCGTGTTTATATAAGAAATAAAAGTATCATTGAGCTTAGAGCCATTGCTGGCGAAAAGGATAAGCTTATGGGAATGCCCACAGATTTGAGTAGTAAGTAGTTTCAAGAATTATATATTTTTTTTTTGTCGGCAAAGGTTTTATGATTATATTTATTTAGGGTATAAAAGTGAATTCAAATTTAGTTCCAGAAATTCCACCAAGCACCTTCAGTTGAAATCTTAAATTAGAAAATGTAATTGTATTAAACCCTCAAAATATTTGTAGAACGGTTTGATATGATTGTGTTTTTTTCAAATCGATATTATCATTGTTTTATTTAAAAAACATTTATTGTTTTACGGAAGAACGATATTTTTAATAAAATAATTGTTTCAGTATTGTGTTTTCCAATTCACACAGTTTAAAATAAATGTTTATTAAATGGTTTGAGTCTAATCAACATTTTTCGTTTATAGATTATATAAAGAAATTAGAATAATATTAAAAATGTAAAATTGTCCGATTTAAATGTGTATAAATGAGACGCCAAGTTGCTAAGCCCGCTTTGAGTTTTGGATAAATCACAAAAAAAGTGTTTTTTAAAAGTTATTTTCTATCTTCCGAAATACAAATAAAAGCAAAATAAAACCTTTATACTGTAAATTTGTCAACAAACGTGTTTGATTTGTCCCGAGAGCGTATTTTGGCGTTTTTAGAGTGAGTTTTGCGAGTCGCGTTAATATACGTTTTGATTTTTTGACGAAATGGAATACAATTTGCAACTCTAATTTTTAAAAAATTATAACTTTTTTGATGGAGTGCTAAACTGCATTTATAACTTATTTTAGTCAAAAGCCGACCGGAGTGGGTTTTCCAACTTGGCGATACAAATAATCCTTCAATTAAATTAAAATGTTATTTGTATTAAGCAAATATATGAATATATTATGAATCACCCCATTGTGATACGACATGTCTAAACAATACGAAAATAGCTTTCCAAGTATTTATACGAAATATGTGCACGTACTAATGCCACGTTTCAAAACAAGTTACATAGGGGTCGCAAATTTTAGAAGGGTATATTATACTGTTACATTTTGTTTCAAAATTTAGACAATTTAGTGCGTATATAATGTTTGTAAAATAGGAAAAGTTGTCAAACAAACAAGTTTGCAATATGTTTACCCTTTTCGTTGGTAGCTTAAAGGGACAATCGTGAATGCCAACGTGGCACTGCTCTATTTAGTGAAATATTATAGTTATTAAATTTCACTGTAAGCATTATTAAAATGCTATAAATCACCGCTAATATCGCAGGTGGTCGTTACGTTTGTGTGAGAAATAATAAACTGCCATATTTGAATGCTTATTATTTCTAAATTACGACACCTTAAACATTATAATAGCAACTGTTCTTTGATATAATAAATTATTCGGGACGCTACTTCAAATATTATTTGCAATGCATTTACTGTGCAAACTACTGACAAAGAATTGAGAAATTTCATTAATACGTTTCCTTAAAAGAAGTATTCAATTCTTCAAAAGTAATGTAAACTTTTCAGTCACGAAAAAACCATAATTAATATTTAAATAAGTATATTTTTTTTTTGAAAAGTGGCTCGTATTTTTTTGGTCAGAATTTATATTAAATGGTCGTAATAAATCGGTCAGAACAAATAATCATAATATAATATTTAAAAAAAGTTTAACCTATGCTACAAACCCAAATTGTCATTAAATATTCTGACCGTACAATATTTTTATTCTGACCAAAATTTGATTTAAATTCTGACCATTTAATTTGTTTCCTTTAAAAATTGACATAACAGTAAATGTCAATGCGCCAAATATTTTGAAATTGAAAGATGATACGAAATATACTCGATGGCTTTTTTTTGAAGTCACTTGAGATTTACTTTAAAGAGAATTGACATCACAAACACCCGTGTAAATTAAAATTAAAACAAAAATAACTATTTGACATTGATCTTACCGGGAATCGAGCCCAGACCCACCTGATTGGTAAAAACAAACTCTAACCAACTAGACTACCCTATAAGAAATTTCAAAATTAATTGATAGTTTCCATAAAATAGCATGTTAACGTCATTTTACAATCCCAATACAAATAATATTGTACAGTCTTGATGAATTAATTCTGTAATATTGTTTAAGCGTTGGGCGACTAAATCCAAAAACAAAAAATTTTTGTTGTTTTTGGTTTTAGTTAAAGTTTACTGTCTTTTTTGCAGACAAATATTTTTAATAACACTTATTCAACTAAGTGAAAAATGATTAAAACCAATCTATAATTCTTTATTATTCTTTAACACTCTCAATATGTAGCATATGATCTTATTTTGTAGGTATCTAACATTTTTTTTAAATGAAAACTGACTGTTACTCATAAGCTCAACTTCACTCTTTTGAAAAGAAAGAATAATGCAAAGATAAGACATGTGGTTAACTATTCGCTGTTGCTATTTTTTATGATTGCAATGTTGGAAGAGACTCTTTAGACATCATAAACACCCATGCCTTCGGACATAATGCTATTCGCACTGGAGCTCGAACCCTTAAGATCAAGCACGGAAGCCCACAACGCTTACCGCTTTATCTGAGGTCCAGCATACTATTTTTATATTGTATTTTGCCAAGTTGCTTTCTTTTCTTGCACACGTCTTACACTTATTCGTAGAATATTCATCTTGCTATAAATACTATTATTTCTTGAGTAAATTTCCAACAAAAAGTTTTGAATTTGAAACACAATTTCTTTTATGTGATAAAAAAAACTGTCATACAGAATAAACATTACTTAAACAAAAACTCGTGGAAAATTTTCAAAAAATTTGAGCCTGTCGTTTTTGGGCGCAGCTCAACCGAACTGGAAAAATATTTCCCTACTACATTGTCGTTTTAGAACAGAGTCACGTACATTATATACAATTTCAATATGTTAAAAAAATCCTAATGCAAAAAGCCTGTTTGGTAAAAAAAGCAGAGATAAGGAGCAAAAACAAAAAAGAATCGAGGGAACGTATTCAAAATTTACACAAAAAATAACAAAAGAAATTGTTACGCGTATCTAGCGCTGTCATATCGCCGGTTGTTCAGAAAATATGCGTTTTTTTTTGTGCACGCAGATTGCACGATGATATTTTTATTTATTTATTGCGACAGTGTTGGTGCGATTGTAATTTTAAATAAAAATGTGTCGTCGGCGCATGAATTGTTGTCCTAATTAATTTACGACGCTTTATTTATTACTTACTAACCATGGAAAGAAATGATTTTCACTATGATAAATGACAGTTAATTTACATAGTATAAATAGTTTTGTATAAATTATGAAGTTATTTGAAACATAAAACTGTTAGTATATTTCAAGCAATATAATAATTCAAATTATTCTTTTTTCTTCTAATGTGGAACATATGGCCTCCGATTTAAAGTATCTCAACATAAATTTTCTACAAAAACTGTTTCTTACGCAGTTGTTCAACCTCTCTTATATTCAAAGTAAGTAGGGTTAGGTTAGGACTAGTGGTGAGTTAATCCTTTTAACAACGTCCCATATCTTTAAGATTGGTAGAGAATTTTCAGAAATCACAAACATCCATGCTTTGGAAAAGAAGTCAATAAATTTATTGAAAAAAAAAACTGTTTGGACTGGGATTTGAATACACGTGGTCTGATATGGAACGAAGTTTACCACTGTAACATTGTCCCGAAAAAAATAACTAAGTTAAAAATTTAAGCACTTTAAGATTTCAAATTATTGGAAATTTTAGAACGATGGCACGTTGTATTTTTAAATATAAATGTACATCTTTGCATATACTTAACTAAAGTTTATACATGTAAAACACATGCTTATGTATATTTTATCAATTAGGAAACCTGCAATCAAGTAAATTATATTATGTATACATTTACTTAACAATATACTTTACATCATTGGTGGCCAGCTTATCATGTGCCAATATTTTTTTTGGCTTGTTCAGAAGCAGTTATGCAACTGAAGCAACGTGTCTTCTTTCTTACGTTCACGGTTGGGGTTGTAAAATAAGAACAGCTGTGAAATTTTATTCTCTAATTAAAAAGGCGCGTTTAATGGATCACATTTTACAATGATCAAAAATAATCTATTATACGAGAAAATGATCACTAAAGTAAACCCGCTGATGGTGCTACAGCTGCCGAAAATATTGTTTGGTGAAGATAACTTTGGACAACAGTTGTTGTATGAAATTCCTCTGATGATGTGTTTTGTAGTGTCTATTAAAATCATGTAACCTAATATTTAAAAGAGTTCTTTTGCAAACAATGCAAAACGATACGTCATTTGAGAGTATTCATGTGTTGAAAACATGAATATGGAATCAGTAACGGCGCTTACTTAAAATGAATCACCAGGTGCAAGGATGAAACAAGATTGCTGAACACAGTCTATAAAATACTGTTTAAATATTATAAGCTTGAAATTTATCTGATGACAGAGAAGTAATACGATTCAAAAAGTATTTAGTATACTACTGACTTTTAAAGTTAAATTATTATTTCTCAGTCATATTTTATTTTTTTGAAAGCTACTAAAGAAAACTTTTTCTGTTTGAAAATAATCAGCGACAGTTGTAACAAAATCTTCGTTTTTATTTCCTGCCTCAATTTTTTTTTTCAATCAATGAATAAAATTGTAATGACAGCTTACTTTGAATGAGTTAGCAAAACGGTTTTTTTGACTTTTAAATTAAAAATTAAGTTTTTTTTCTGAGAATATCAATCGTAATAAAAAATCTGTTTTTCCGACAAGTTACTTGAAAAAAATGTCAGTTTTAAAATTAAAATTTCTACCTGAAATTTTGTTGGAAAATATTTATTCAATACGGCTAATATTGATATTTTTTTCTTGAAATCACCATGCATAACTGTAAAATCAAATGCAAATAAACATAAAACTTATTGGTGTATTATTAACAGAACAGAAATCTGTTTTAATCGTTCGTTTGCATCAATTCTTATATTCAATCTTATATTGATATAATTATCTATAATT
This sequence comes from Himalopsyche anomala, assembly GCA_031772345.1. Taxonomy (NCBI): domain Eukaryota; kingdom Metazoa; phylum Arthropoda; class Insecta; order Trichoptera; family Rhyacophilidae; genus Himalopsyche; species Himalopsyche anomala. The sequence goes on from CM062842.1 coordinate 14,559,806, forward strand.
GATAATAATCACACAATCAATATACATATTTTTCTTTACCTTGAAAGTAAAAGATACCATTGTTTATGATATATTTTTTTATAAAAGCTTTATTTGAACCCTTTTAAATCTATAAATAAAAAATTAGAACGAATAAAATGAATATTTTTCATTTAATTGATACATGAATCTTATTTTAAATAAATAACTTTCTTTTAGGTGTTTACTGTTAATACTTGATTGAATGGCATTATAATAAAAATAATAAAACATTTTCAGTACTTTTTCCACATAAAATTTATTGGATCAGTACCGGTTTCGCTCATTGTGAGTATTGTCAACTGATAAGAATAACAATGAAACAGTCATATATATACAAAAGTTAAGTAAGAAAAACAAGGTATGATAAACAATTTGTATTACAACTAAGCGAATAAATTGTAGTAAAATACAAGAAAAATAAACTATAAATAAAAAGTTTAAGACCTCTTAGCAATGCAAACAATTGTATGATAAAACATGATGTAATAGTTTTTTAAAATAACTTTCTAATGAACAAACTTTTCTCTACATTTTCGAAAAATGACCATTTACGGATTCAAACCATTTTATCAATATAACAGTTGAATCAAAATAATTTTTAAACTAAAATATAAGTAAAAATATTTTGATGATTATTTACTAAAAGTATTTTTTAAATTTACATTTTCGAAACATTTTTTTAAATACAATAAAAACGACTTAATTTATTTAATATTCCATGAATTGAATTATTTTCAAATATGTCAAATAAATTTTGCATTTCAGGCACGTGTCCATGCAAACTCGTTTGCGGTATTCTGATAATTCAATCACGAATAAAAATTTCCCATTGTTACCAATCAACTTGTCAAATTGAAAACAAATTGATTCACACACAAAGCGTAGTATTTATTGCTTTTTAAATAATATGTATGAAATTATTTGAAAAGCTGCTATTTATAATATTTTTTTCAATTTTTATTCATTGACAATTGAAACATTTTTATATTTAACCATTACTGGTGTTTTATAATAATAAACTAAAAATTTCGACTCTTTTCTTGCTGAAAATATATTTTCAAACTTTTTGTGAGCTATTTGTGAGAAACGATTGATATTTCGTCGCTCACTGCTTTTTTATGAGTTATGAATAAAAAAGTGGAATTTGAATTGATCGATTTATATACATTCACACAAGTTTTGTCACTAACGACCCGGGTTTTGCCTTTTGTCATCTTCAGGCATTTGAGAACGCAGATGACCTTAAACTGACGTTTTCCGTGTGCTTGAACGCCTGAAGATGCCGAAAGGTATTCAAATTTAAATTCCACCGAGCACCTTCAGTCTAAATCTTAAATTAAATAAAGAGGAAGTTAAAAATAAAAATATTTGTCCATTTGTTTTAAATTTTAAGAATCGAATGATAAAGAATGAAATGTTAACAAACCTAAATTTAAATTAAAATCTACTAAACAATTTAAAAAAACTGGTGGGTCAGTGCTTAAAAATTTTCAACATTCGCCTACACCATAGGTTCCCAAAGTGGGCCTCCAGGCCCCCCTAGGGGGCCTTGCAAGGAGCTGAGGGGCCCTGAGAAGCCTCCGGGGATTAGGGGAGCCCCGGGAAGCAAAAAGGGGGCCACGGGCATTTATAAAACGATACAGGGAAGGGCATAATGGCGGACGTCGCGCAGCTATTTTTTGTAAATCCGTAAATAAAATAAATTACTGGCATTCTAGATTCGAAAATCTCGGAAGAGCTATAAAAAAAGGTGGGTTTTTGAAATTATAATTTTCATGGAAAGACAAAACAATGGTATGGGGGCCACAGAAAAATAAAGACACTCAAAGGGGGCCACGTTCCCAAAAAGTTTGAGAAACACTGGCCTACACCAAGGATCATAGAAGTACTCAATAAATAGCTTGTTCAAAGGATCTGTTACTGAGGCTTATAAATTCGTCTTAAAAAATAAAAGAATGCATGTGGTTCTTTAAATATCTCTGTATAACTCTTTTTTATCTGAAGCCTTAAGACTTTAAATTGTTTTTAGTTGTGTTTTATACCCAAATTCCGATGAATGATAACAAGTAATTGAAAAAAATACTTGTGTCTTGGTCACTTTTTAGGAAGTCATATGTTGTAAATAGACCACGGATATAATGAAAAAAAAATATGATATTTTATAACAGTAAACGGACATAAATGATGAACATGGCAGTGCTCATTATTTATTCATCTTAAGGTGTGCTATGAAAAATTGAACGTTATTGTATGAAAAAATTCGTTTGCTTACACCTATTTGAGGATGTTTCTCAAATAAAAAACGCATAATACGCCTTGTAATGCGTAGTTTGTATTCCGAAAACAACACGGCATGAATAAAAATTCAGTTTACAAGTCCACGTGGCATCCGGAAAAGCTTTTTCGTAAATAATATACGGTGAAAAAACAATGTTGGGAAAATGCAACCGTGTGCGTACATTCATCGCTAAGTTATTTACGAATCAATAGCATACAATTATAAAAAAATGACACAGATAAACCTAAATAGATTATTATTAAATAAAACTTGATAAAAATAATTAAGTAATCTGTGTTTACTTATATCTTATTAGCTAATATTATTTAAACATAGTTTTATATTAGTAAAAACACAATATTCCTTTGTACTTCATTCCACTTTATTTAATATGTCAGGACCGGTTTCGCTCATTACGAGCGTTGACGATGCTCGTAATGAGTGAAACCGGTCCTGACATATTAAATAAAGTGGAATGAAATACAAAGGAATATTGTGTTTTTACTAATATAATGCCTTTCCACCAAGTATTGACAGTGAACACCCTAAAAGTGATTGTTTTATATATAACTTTTATCGCTTACATATACAATATACTAATAATCATTTTTTAAATCATTTTTTTTATTTAAAATGTTAAAGCATTAAAGTTTATGATAAAGCTCTAAATATTTTGAAATAAAAAAGTCTCTTGAGATCAAATTAATAGTAGAGACTTCACAAACACATGAATAAGATCTTAAACTTTAAAAGAAAACAATAAGCTTAACATGAAATTGAGCCCAAAACGATATATAAACATATTCGAATATACAATTTTATAATTATTGACTATTTACATAACTATACTAAAAAATAGTCACTCCAAGAATACTTATTCATTGGAGTTTCTCAAAACACTCTCTTTGTATTATGGAATTTGTTTAAAAATGCAGTCAATGAAAATGTGAATGAGAAAATATTTTTTTTAATACACGTGTAGAATAAAAGGATAAAATATTTTGCTGAGTGTAATAATCATCGACAATATACAATTGTTTTTCAAAAAAATAAAATAAGACAATAAGCTTAGAGAATAACAAAGTGATTGATACCAACAGTTATAACTGTACGAAAACATCCCTATGTAAATAAATAACTTGTGCAGCTCCATGCTGGATTTGTGTTTTGTCTCCGATAGTGGACCTCGTAAATTTCCAAGCTGAGTGCATTCATCATAGCTGCGCTCTGTGCTACCGTCATTGAGAGCTTTATTATTCATGTCCTCCGCCGCGAATTACGAAAGCTCTTCAAAAGCTTTCCGCGTCTGTATCGCCATTAAAGTCACCTTTGGCGGGCGGCTTTGCAATAACACAATGGCTACTGATTTGAATGGTATAATTATTATGTAAATCAAGTACCATATTTTTTCTGTCACTTCTGTAAAGTTTATCGAATAAATAGGGGCGATTTGAGAAGAAAAACCATGTTTGAATTTTTGTTAACGATTAAAATATAAAAAAAGATTTTGTGATCAATGCCTGCTTATATATGTATAACATAAATATATATTTTCCAATTTAGAGTATATTAAGTTGATTTTAGTTATTCAGTTGCTTTTTTCTCACCTCTCTTTTTTGCAAATAGAGTATGGATAAAAGGTTATGACCAGGACAGGACTTCTTCTTCTTCTTTGGTCATGTTCGCTACCTATGTGGAGCATATGGCCGCCACGCGGCACCTCCATGTTTCCCTGTCTCCCGCCAATTGCTTTGCTTCCTCCCATGGCATGCCAGCATCCCTCAGTTCCGCCGAGTACATCCTATGGATAGTACCCGACAGACGTCCGGAACGCCGGAATCCCACCGGTCGAAAGAAAAAGCAGACAGGATTGAGGCTTTCCGGAGGCATCCGCAGCACGTGACCCAGCCAGTTTCAACGTCTCTCCATAACCACTGACGTGACGGGACGCTGTCTTGTACGCTCCCTTATCTCTGAATTCCTCACAAAATCAAACCACCTCACCCCCATTATCCGACGCAAGCATCTGTTCTCAAAGCTCAGTATACGAAGTCTTCGTCAGGTGCCATGATTCGCAACCGTAAAGCAGTACCGGCAGAATGCAAGCGTTGAATAAGTGGCATTTGGTTTTAATCGAGTACAGCTATGTGTCCCAGACAGTCCGCATTGAGTTGAATGTGGCTCCAGCCATTCCTAAACGAATGGCGAGCTCCTTTTTTGTACTACCGTCTTCGGGGATATGTACGCCGAGGTATCTGAAGCTGTCAACCCTCTCGATGATCTGTCCCGCGCTAGTAAGGGTCCTATTAGAGTCAAGACAGGTTTGGTTACATATCACATTGGTCTTACTAGTGTTAATTTTTAGACCAATGCGACCTGAGTTAGTTCCTAACCCATCAATTGTCTCTTGGATGCCCTTTATGGATTTATCGAATATGGCACCATCATCGGCATATTCAAGGTCACACAGCTTCAGACTGGAACCAACAGCTTTTCCTGGATCAGGCGGAATTGATCTGCGAAGTATGAAGTCAAGGACAGGACTAGTGGTTATCTAATCACTCTCGCTATGTTAGTTTTGATTGTAAGATGTGTGGGAACGAATTTACGACGTTTCATATATCCATGCATTCGGACAAAAATCCATAAATCAATTGAAAATGAAAAATTATAGAAACTGACCATGCTACTGGAAAAAATCGAATATTGACGAAAGAAATTTTCGTAAAATGTTGTCACTTATTGTAAAGATAGGAAATTTAAATGATTGAAAGCCGAAGAGGTGGGATGAGTGATGATTAAATCAGAATATGCATCCAAAAATGTAATGAAAATCCATCGACCAGTTTTAATGTTTTTTAAATTACTTTATATAAACATGAAATAGTCGAATAAAAACTATAAATGATAAAAACTTAGTTAAAGGTTTGGATTCCTAATTTGATATACGGTGTCCAGTAACTGTTTAATATTAATAAATATAAAAAATAAAAATGTATTTTTTATCAGAGTATAAATAAATTAAAAAAACCCGTTTGTGTAAAATGAATATTTTGCTGGTAATTCGCTAAAACGTGTCTACGCTTCAATCGTAATGGACTCAAGCTTAATAGAATATGAAAATTAGGAATTTATTTCGAGAAATTGTTATAGTTTGAAGCCAGGCTTAGTAAATTATTGAGTGTTTTTCATTGTTTGTTCACACTGATCGAGAATAAAATCAGCAATGGTTAGGGGTATTATTTTCTGATGGTAAAAAGACAATTTGAATAAATTAATATTTTTATGATGAGATATTATATAAAAATCAATAACTAGTCGTACAGCAACAATATTTTTAAATAATGTTATATATCACTTTTAAGGTGTTCACTATCAATACTTGGTGGAAAGGCATTATATTTAAAAAAAAAATACAATATTCATTAGTACTACTTCTAATTTTATTAAAAAGATTAGGACCGGTTTCACTCACGACGAGCATTATCAACTGATATAAAATACAATGTATTTAATACTTACCTAAATAAATTAACTGGAAGCAGTTAAATCAGAATTCAGTTATTAATTTTATTGATGTGTCATTATAGATTACTTATGTTAAAATTTCCTAGATTATTATTTTGTTTAATTACTTTTGCTTTATTACTCTTTGATGATTTTTTTAATTACATTTTATACGTATTAAACATTTTTATTTAAGTCAATTTAGTGTCCCTTATTATTATTTTGTTTTGTAATTTGTAAATTCTTTTTAATACCAATTGTTTATTTCATTTTGTTTTGTATAAATAACACTGTACAATTGTATTCTCTTATCAGTTGAAAATGCTTGTCAAATCGGTTTTGATATTTTTAAATAAAAGTGGAAGTAGTACAGATGAAATTGTATTTTTTAAAATATTATATATGTTAAATGTCAAAAAATTCAAACAAAAAAAAACATGGGGCTAAATTATCTCTCTCTGTGAGAAAGTTTTTCCGTAACATTAAATAAAACAATCGTAATTTTAGAGCTTAACAAAAGCTCTTTTTCTGTTATGCAGTAGGTACAGAGAGCGTACAAACTCAAAGCTCCGCATCCCTCCGTAACATCAAACATTCGGACGTGGTCCATTTGAAAGGGTAATGTAACGCAGTACATCACAGACGCTCGCGTGGTGGAACAATGCCATTCCCTTTGGACTCTTCAACGGGGAGTCACTTTTGTATGGCGAGCAATCAAGATTGGGTTGACGGAAATGAAGTTTCCAATTATGCATTGTTTACCGCGCACTCGTGTGATGTGAGCTTTGTTCGTGATTGACCATGTACTATTGATAAAATTACTATAGAAGGCTTTAACAAAACTTTCCATGCGCGTATAAAAACTGCCCCTACAGCCTTTCCCCGGTAGGTTTAATCTATATAGGCTCTGTTTTTTTTTTTAGATTAATTTAATTGTCAAAAACATAATATATCATTCAATATAGAAGTAAAAATAATTCTTGCTAGATGTTCCTGCTTTGTTTTTGATAAATAAGATTAAACAAAAAAATGGAATTCACATTAAATTAAATTACAATCAAAATTTTACATTTAATATTGAGTAAATCCAAAAACATAGTAGAAAACAAACATTATGAGCTATGCGCTTAAAGTTATTAAATAATTGATAACAACTAATTAATAAAATAAAGCTAATAACTGATGAAATTTTCAATCAAATAAATAATCATTTAAGCCTACTCTTGCTATGTTTATTATAATCAATTAAATAAGGCGCTTATTGTAATCGTTATTTCATATTTAATTTGACAATGGTTGCTATTTTTTCATACCGTTTATTAAAGCAATTTCCCAATTTTGATGATATGAGAGTTTGATAGCTTTTATGATTACACTATTCAAAAATAAATGAAACTCACGTTCGTATCATAATATAAGTTCTATTACTACCAGTTCGTTCTTATAGTATGCATACGTTTCGAATTGACTTAATATTATTATTGATAATAATAATTAAAAAAATGTCCTATGGCGCAGCGATTAGCGTTGTAGGCTTCCATGCCGGATCTCACGGGTTCGAGTCCCAGTACGAACAGCATTGTTCCGATTGATTTATCGATTTCTATTCGAAGGTATGGTTGTTTGCGATGTCTAAAAATTCCCTCGTCCCCTTTGAGATCATTTAATAACTGGGCAAAGCAAGAGCAATTAGTTTACCACGAGTCCTGTCCTGACCTTATCCTTCTTTCTCTTCTACTATCTTTGAACAAAAGTAGTTATTGTAGTTGTGTAGTTATCGAATAATTTTAATCTGCGAATTTGGCAAGAGGGAAAGCCTTGTTACTGGTCAGCTTTTAGTAGAAATTTGAGATAATAGTAATAAGAGAATAAAGTTGTTATTTAAAAGAGTATATGGCTTAAAGCTGTTGCGATAGCCCACGAAATGCTGATATAGGAAAACCAATTAAAACAACACAGACATTACTTTTTATAATTATGAATATATTTTGATGCCTCGTTATATTAACAGTGGTGACTTGGGTTATTACATTTTTTAAAATAAACATGCTGAGATTTCATAATGCGTATATTAGATAGCAAAAGTAAATTAAGTAGGTAATAATCAACGAACTGGGTGTAAAAGTTCAGTGTCCCAATTTCATCATAAAAATACATGCTTAAGTTCTTGCCCGACTCTGTTTTTGAATAATTAATTTCACTGTATGTCACAAAAAATTCTATTTCAACTTCGTGTTTCATTTGTTACAGATAAATTTACGTTTCAGCCGCGGAAGAATTATTAAAATGGCAAATGTGTCACCAAACTGCTTTGCAAATCTGGTTTATGGACAAAAGCGTGGAAGTTGACTTTTGTTGCCAGCAAAATGAGGCTCGTTTTTTTTCCAACAAGATTTTTTTTTGCTACACTTTGAATGGAATAAAGTTTTTAATTTCCCTAATGGCTTCAAAGAAAAATTCAAAAAATAAAAAAACCCCCACCTTACCAGACACAACAAAAGAAATAATAAATTTAACATCAACTGACTTGCGCAGTGAAAACTTTCGGATCACGAGGACAAAAACTTTGAATAAATCTTTTTTTGAGGTTGTAATTACCATTTAAATTGTGTATAAATTTGCTCGACCACCTTGCAAAACTTTTTTAAATTGAATTTCTACATTTTAATAAGCATTGTTCATAGGTCATTTTTGCTTCGTGAAAGTCAACGGATAAAAGAAAGAAAAATAGACAGAGCAGAGCAAAAAAATATTTTAATGTTTGGCATTATAAAGTTCCTACAGATATTTTTGCTTTTAAATTTACTGTCCAATATTTTAACTATTTAATTCGCAAAAAAATACATTTTCAAACGTTTTTATATAATACTACATACATTTTCAATATCACTTTATCAATTAATAAGTTCAATATCATTTTAGCAATTAAAAAATAAGCATAAATCCTTTTTAATTTGAAGCAAAAATATTTCAAAAAATACATTTAGTTAATAATCGAAGCTGGCACTATTTAAATTTTATTAATCTTCTGTATATACTTTCTTTACGGTCAGTATATTTAAAATGAATAACGACGCTTTTAATTAAAATTATGTATTTATTATTTTAATCAACGTCTGGCAGTATAATTGATATAACCTATCTATAAAATTAAGCACGAGTTACAAAATAAAAAAAATATTGTAAAAAGGAAAGTTTTTGTTGCTTTGTGAAGGTATTAACTAAGCAACTTTAATTTAAGATTTCATCTTATTTCTTCAGACTTTTAACCAGCCCATAACAATCATTTAAAAGCAACACGCAGTTTGTAAGACTACATCATTTCGTTTTGCACTGAGAGTTTATTATATGATAATTATTATATTATAATCAAAGTCCAATACGATCGGCATTTTTTCAATTGATTTCCGGTCAAAAACATGATGTCATATTTGAATTAAATTTCCCCCAAAGTCTTGCAATTCTAAAATAGCTGGGTGTAGCGAGTCTAGTCCAAGCCTAATATTTTTTATTCATACTATCTTCAAAAAAAAAGAGAGGTTTAACAACTAATTAAAAAGCAGTTGTCGTAAAAAAACTTCTGTTGAGATACTTCTATTAGAACACTTAATGCTAGACATTGGAAGTGGACAAAGATTAAAATATTAATAATAAAAAAATAGATTTATTCAAAAACTTGTATTCACATTTGCATAACAGTTTTTGGTTGACGCTTTCTGAGAATTTTAGATATTCTAAAATAAACTATGAAAATTGAATTTTGTTTTTTCATAAAACGTTGTACGAATAGTTGTTAAGCTGTATTTTTTGTGTGGCGTGTTGTTCAAAGTAGACCAGAAAAAATTTCCCGCTTTCATTCAAAAATTGTTTCGTATAAATTTAATAGTGTGGACATTTTACCGTCGCAAATTTAATCGCGGCATACTGGAAAGGTTTTAAAAATGTTATCATAGAATAACAATGGGAAACAATGAAATAATGGCTCTCACAATTGCAGCTTTTAGTAACGAAATTGCTATTTTAAAACACCGCATTGTTGTATTAAAAATGCTTGTTTGAAGTAAGGGTTTAAATTAATACTATATACACGAAAATTATTCGTATATGATCAGCCGAAATTATTTTGTACAGCTCTTTTGTTATAGGTAATCACAGTTTAACTAAAAACTGTTATCGTAAATCACTCTCAACTGACTAGAAACAGATTCACACAAATCACTTTTTTTCAATCGTAGTGTAGTTGTAATTATGTAGGTATACCCGTAAATTATGACACTTGTGACGTCTTTTGTAATAGTAAAATAAATAAAATGTACAGAATCTTAAGTATTGTAACTATTTTTACCAAAAATATTATAAAATATGTCAGTATAACAAAAATATGTTTAAACTTTAACTATGAAAAGTAGCACTTGTTATGATTATGAAGATTACTTTTTGAAAAGCTGTTGTATTTTCCTAGGCGGTTTTTTCTACAAAATTGTATTATATATTTCATTTGAACAGCTGTATGCATCAAATAATCATAAGGGTAAATGAAAAGTGTCCATAGTGCAGTGGTCAACGTCATTAACTTCATCTCATAGGTTTGAATATCAGTACGAACAAAATTCCTTAAAATCGGTTTATCAATTTCTGTTCAATAGCATAGATGCTTGTGATATCTAAAAATTTCCTCCCACTTTTCCAATCCTAAAAGTAACAAGACGTAGCGAGGGTGATTAGTAAGCCACTAGTCATATCTTAGCTCTACCTTTTCTATCCTCACTCTATTCAAGGTACTGAGTAACTGAGTAACCAATTGTTCTCGTAGAAAAACTTCTGCTAAGGATCCTCTATTAGGAAACCATATGACGACATTGGAAGCGAACATGGTTAAAAAAAAAATTATAACGTTCAATCAATTTGGGAAGGAATTCTGTAGGTCTTTTAAAATATATAGAATTATCGTTAAAGGGGTTATTTGAATGGTCACTATATATAAATTGTACTCATTTTAAACGTGGGTCACTTTTAGGGTGTTCACTGTCAATACTTGGTGGAAAGGCATTATATTAGTAAAAACACAATATTCCTTTGTATTTCATTCCACTTTATTTAATATGTCAGGACCGGTTTCACTCATTACGAGCATCGTCAACGAAGTACAAAGGATTATTGTGTTTTTATTAATTAAACGTGGGTGTTTATGAATGTTTAATTTTGATCGCTGGAAAATTTATAATTATTTTACGAAAGTAAATTTTATTTACATAGTTGTAAAGGATAAAACAAAGTTCAATCAAAATAATAAACTTGTTTGCTCAAATTGGACAAAATAAATAATAATAAAATAACATGCCAGGGATAAACATCTATTCATTAATCATAATTAATATTTATTAATTAAATCATTAGTAATGCATCAACAGCCAACATTTTTTAAATTATTTTGAATTGATGAAATAATTCTCTTTTAATTAAACTTCATTGAAATGTAATCTGTTTATTTATAGCTCAAATCAATGATGCATTACCCTTTTTTGTTGTATTTTCCAATCAGGTGGGTATGGGTTCGATTCTCGATAAGATCAATGATAAATTTAGATTATTTATATATTTAAATTTGAGACATTAGAAGGAGGAGTTTGTGATGTCAATTATTCTCCTAGAGTAAATCTCTAGCGACTTGATCTTTTAACTTTAAAATATTTGATACATTAGCATCGACGGTTATGCCAAAAATTAACAAAATAATGTCAGAGAAGTTCAGATGACAATTTGCATATCTTTTCTAAGTAATTAAATTGAAACTATGCACATTTTTCTTGAATAACTATGAATATTATTTGCATTTTTTTGTATTGTAATAAAAAAAATCAAATTTATCTACTTATCGCGACATTGAAATGGTTAAATGTTTGACCAAAAGTTGACTACTAAAAAAAGTTATATTCAAATTTATTTATTTTTTGATATCAAATGTGTTAACCTAACTTTATGTAAAAGGCAAAAAATAAATTTGAGAAAAATCATAATCAAAGAAGTGTATTATTCATTTTATAGGAAAAACACCTGACCTGGAAAATGATGATGAAAGCAAAACACCAATGCTTCGGATGTTTACAAAATGAAGAAGAAGTCATAAAAAGTGAAAAAATAATCAATGCCTTTTTATCAGAGCTTCACAACAAAAGAAATATACTTAAAAGAAATGCGCGCGCTTCTTATTGAAATTTAGACTGTACACTAGAAGTTGTTTTTTATATATTTTTGATGATATAACATAATAAAAGATCACTCTCAAAAATTGCTTCTTATAACAAATGCTTATATATACATGAAAACATGTTTTTAATATAATAATGATATTTTTTAATTGTCGTATAGTATAAAATATTTAACTGTAAAAACCTTAACAAAAAATTGTTTATATCAGGAGTTTATTAACAGTAAAATTATGTGTATTTGTTTGAAAAATTATTAAGTAAAAAAAAATGAATCTAATAAAATAATTATTCAATGATTGAACGATGTGGCACATAACTGTTTTTTGAAATTAATATTTCATGCAAAAATAAGTTTTGTTTTATCGTTAATTTTTTTCAGAATTTAACACTTGAAAATATATCACAATGACAACAATATATGTAGTATGAAACTGGAGAAAATAATTTCTGTAGTGGACAAAGAAAAGACAACAAAAAAACATCTCGCGCAAAAGTCTTATTATACAATGTAGTCGAAAAAATAATGCTCTTATTTCGGAGTGGAAATCTCGGAAACAAAACTCCAAATGTAATCATAAATAAGTTTGTCGGCTTGGTCTCCAGCGATACGAAATGCTATTTTAAAATATAATGCATTTTTCTTATAAATATCTTGTGGGAATTTTTATCTCATATAAAGTGTACTTGGGTAGCATTTAAGTCATGTTCTGATGTATTATGCATTTGAATTACAAATGAAAATGAGCATTAATGTGATATTCAAGTTTAAATTTTATTATAAAATCATTCTGTTGTTTTATCGATTTTTTAATACTTTTCGTCTGTTTTTTGCTTGTATCAGTTGTAAATAGTTTAGTAAAAAAACAATAATAGCCAAAAAGATGTATATCAAATAATGGCTTTTGATGGTTCTTACCTAATGATTAGCTTTTAAATATCTATTTTAATATGGGTGATACAATGTTTATAATTAAGGTATTCTTATATCATAGTTTTTTGGACCTTTTGTAGATAATATAAATACGCGATAACGCGATAACGAGATAAGCGCCCGCGATAAGCGATGGTTCGTAAAATAGCTCGGCTAAACGCGTCAGTTGCAAATTCATATTTGTGCTGTAATGACGTCTTTTTACGCGCAACTTAAAATATGATTATTTATTAAAAAACCACGGATTTTTATAAAAATAATGTATGAGGAATGATGCAGAGAGATATTTTAAAGCCCTTAGACTATTTTTTTTTTAAATTCATAAAAATAAGGCCAATAATGAGGAAACCACTGGGGTCCCTAAACGAACCCCATCGGCAGAGAAGTATTTTTTTAGTCTCCAAGCTGCGAGAGTTAAATGCATTCGATTTTATTTAAACAAAAAGATTATGGTATGAAAATAATCATTATTAATAATTATTAATTACAGTTACGGCTGTTTTTTAAGCTTCTTGTTAAAAATTCAAGTAAAAATGTGTTCAAGAAACACACATCACGTTAATTAAGGAGTACCGGTTGTAACAACATTGGTGCAGCTTAGAAATATTAAATGATTTAACTTCTGCCAAAGGTTTTAAACTTGAAATGGTTGAAACAATGTATTTGACTTTATTAAAGTCATATATTTGTTAAAAAAATGTAAAGAAACTATAATACAAAATTCATCTTACTTAAGCCGCTAAATAAAGAAATTAATTATCAATATTTCATCTACTCATTATATTTTATTGTAGCAGCAATTTTTCACTGCGGTAAATGTAACGAGTTGAAAGAGGATAGTAGTTGGTCTCATCGATACAACCTCCCGAGGGAACGATTTACTTTACTGGCTGCTGGAAAAATTGAACTCTTAGCTCTACGATCGAGCAAAGCTTTCGTTTTGTTCTACGGGCTACGAGAAGACTAGTTTTGTAGCAAGATAGCGATAAAAGCTTGCGTTTTAACAAAATTTATACTGTCGAAGCACAGCTTTGATTAGGTTCTGTTTTTGTATAATCAATTATCTATCAATCGAAGCAATCTATGATAAATTATCATACCGAATACATTTATATTGTTTTCATTCTAAAATTCAATACAATGTTATTGTAAGCATTGAGATGATTTCAAAAATATACATAATTCTACATTCCTCGTAATAATCATTTTATGAATTATATCAAAAATTTCTTTACTAACAAGTTGATATCAATTGGTATTTTACTTTATAAATTTAGTTTTAATTTTTATATTTAACCCCTAGAGACGACAGCTTTCTTTCGATAAAAAAATATTTTTTAAGTCACGGATAACTTTTATTCCTAACAAAAATTTTGATCAAAAAAAACGTAAAGTCGTTGTATAGAAACCTCGCATGACTTTATAGTCATACTCATCCTTTTTTTACCGTGTAATATTGTGTAAGGACAGTAGTAAGGACGAGCGTGACTGTATAAGCACGCAAACACTCGCGGTTGAAATATTGCTAAATGTGATTTTTTTTTAAATATTTACAATTTGACCTATTTAGATCAAGATAATTTCAATACAAATATATTATCAAAAGAACTGTAAATAATTTGATGTTTTGATAAAAAAATAACTAACAGTTTCAAAAAGTCCATTAAAAAAAACGGAAATTCAAAAAATCGCATGTGCTTTTGGTGGCCGTTTCTGTCCCCGCGGCTGATGAGTACCTAAAGTCTATACCCCTCTTAACCAAATATGATTGAAAACAACGATATTCAGGTAGAAAAAAGATGAATAGTAGGATCAATAGACAACGGTGTTTACTGTGTCCATATGGTCACGCTCATCCTTGGAGGGTTAATAAGTAAAAGTATGATCAAAATTGGGCAAAAATTAATAAATTTTAAAGCTAAATAGAGCAACGTTAATAAAAAAAACTGTTTATATTAGTAAAATTACAAAGTAAAATTAAGCATCGTTATATGCAGTTTTCTTTAAAATAAATAATTAGTTTACATCTCGCTCCGATAATTAATCAGTAAATGCATAAAGTTAAATTGTTTTGTTCATCAACGATAACTTTAAAACGTATTCGTTTACGAAATCGCTCTGACATCAAATCGCATTTCAAAGTACGTGCTATAATGACTTCCTTTCGAACAAGCATAACGCAATTTAGTTTCCAAACGGTTTTAACTCCTATGCCAAAGAAGACAGTCAAAATACACTAAACGCTGAAAAGCCACATTTGTAAACGCTTGAAATTAACGTCTAATCCAAATTGTACAAACCGTCATATTCAAACAACAAAACCCAGATTTAAAAATTGACTGTTTATGTATAACTAAAGAATGACATTAAAACTTCAACTGCCGTTGGGTTTTTTCGTCGGATATAAACAGTAGGTTCTATTAATTCATGTTTCTTTCTTTAAACCAAATTTAAATGCACGAATGAAAAATATAAAAAACTAGCTGTATAACGATTTTTTCGATACTCCAATCGATTATCCAAGAAAGCAAATGTTATCTGCGGAACATTGAAAAGTAATCTAAAAAAATATTATTTACAACTAACTACTCAATTTCGAAACCTAACTTAAGACCATTTTTGATTTTTTTCAAATTTTGAAGCTAACTTGTTCTCTATTTTAATATCTACACAATCAATAAATTTCCCATTTCAAAACCTCTCTAAATACAGAGACAACGCATTTACAAAAACGAGTTTAGTCTCAAAACCTACTCAAATCCAAAAAGCCCACAGCAGTTTTTTACACTTTGCCAACAATTTTGGTTTTTGGAGTTAGGTACGTTTTAAATCAAAGCGCTCAATTTTTAGCTAATAAAAGATAAAATTATGTAAATAAAACATTATTTTTTTCGATTTTTTAAATGTAAGAATATAATAACAAGTGTTTATTTATACAGTTTTTTTATTGATTATTTAAAAAATACATTAGAAGTAAAGAATGCCTCAATATAATTTTTACTATCGTGTACATAGTATATGAATTTAAAGTCAAATGATATTAATAATTTTTTTTTTTTGCATTTTTTTGTAAACATAAGGTATTTTAAGTAGCAAATTATAATCAAAATTAGCTTTAAATCTTCAAAGCCTATGCTAAATATTTGTTTTTTTTTTTATCATGATGTACATTTATTGAGATTGTAAGATGTTGACACAACCTTTGCAGAAAGCAGAAAAGTGGAAAGCTGTAGAGTAGGCGCCATGTGTTTAATTTTTTTCCCAATTAGAAAATGAACAGCCACATACATTTTTTTTAAAATTTTAAGACTGCGGAGGCTTCGTTACCTACAGAAAAAATATATTATCAGAGTACTACTTGCTTGCAAAGTCAATCTTTCAAATATCTTAATAGAAACATTACTACATTATGTGTTATTAAAAAAATATATATATTAATATTTCCCAGTCATCCCTAATATGATCCTGTAAACAGGGTGGTAAAAGTATGGGATTCACGGCTGTACTCGGTCAAAACCAAGTGCCTCCTGTTTAATGAATGCATTCTGACAGAGTTGTTTAACGGTTACGAGTCGTGGAACCATATAAAATCACGGCGTAACTGTGCTTTGAAAACAGATGCCTGCGCCAAATACTGGGAGTGCGGTGGTTTAACTTCGTCAGAAACACGGACATAAGAGAACAGACTAAAAATCCGTTAATTATATCCAAAGTGAACAAACGATGGTGGACTCGGCTTGGACATGTGCTGCGGATGCTACAAAAAAGCCTGAATTATATTTGTCTCTTTTAACAACTGTCATGGAAGGCTAAGGATGATCATCTATAAAATGTACTCGGCGGAGCTACGGGACGCAGGGATGACATAGGAGGAAACAAGAAGACTGGAAGAGGACAGAGAATCTTGGAGGAATCATGTGGTGGCCATATGCTCTGACTAGGTAGCGGATATGAAAAAAAAAGATTCTCTAATAGAAATTTAAAATAAACCCAAATTAACGACCACTCAAAATTCGCTCAAAAGCTTAACTATTAGTTAAGTAATCATTGTATTTTGTTTTTCTTATAGAATAGAGACATCTTAATGTTATTTTATGTATTAAATGTTAAAAAGTACTTAAGGAAATGCTTTAAATAAATAACTGTTAAAATAAATGATGTATGACACGCTTGGCTCCTACTTCAAATACAAAAACAAACTTAACATGGAAACCTTTTTCGAAATTGATAATCATTTAAATTCAACGTTCGAAACAAAAACGGATTTTCGCGATTCTATGCCTAGTACTCACACATTTGCAGACAAATCCGTGTGTTTTCCCTTTTGAGTGTGTGTGTTTTAAGTTGTCCATGTTTGCTCAGCTATCTTTTGAACAGTTGTTGTCAAACAGGAATGATTGAATGACTACATAGAATCGAATTTACTTAAGAAACTTTTTGTAAACAAAATATCAAGTGACATAGAATGGAAAAAGATTGATTTACATAGGCAAAAGCTTTAGTGTGTTTTTTTACAGTTTTATTACAAAACGTTGTTGTGTTCATATGTTTATTTTATAACGGGTATTATTATACTTACATGAACACTATAATTAAGCATAGACAACACTATGATCAGTAACGTTCATTTTTAAATAAAACAAGACACTTTCTTAAAATAATGTTTTCTTAAATCAATTGTGATCAAAGAGGAAAGATTCGCGAAAAGTGGAATTTAAAACATTGACTAGATAAGCATTCAAAGCAAAAATTAAGTAAACAAAGTAAAATTTGGGCCATGTGGCGCAGCTAATAGCGTTGTAGGCTTCTGTGCCGGATCTCACAACTTCGATTCCCTATATAAACAGCATTTATCGGGTGTTTGTGATGTCTAAAATTACCCCCTAACTTTTCAATCCTTTAATAACTAGGTGTAGCAATAGCGATTAGTTAACCATTAATCCTGTTCTAACTTTATCCTTCTAGCCTTATAACTCTCTCTGAAAAAGGAAGGTTAAGCGACTGAGTAATAAACAGTTCTAGTAGAAAAACTTATGTTAAGATACCTTCATTAAGAGGCCATATGCTCCACATTGGGAGCGTACATGGAAAAAATGTATTTTTTTTAAATTCTATCACACAATAACAAACCGTTTCAAAAAGAAGAAGAATAGTTTTGTGAGAGAAACTAGATTTCTTAAAAGTTTCTAAAGAAATAATCTTTAAAATTTTGAACACAGACATTGTGTTTCTGAATAACAGTTAATTTTCCCTTTTTTACTATAGTTACTTTAAAACTTTTTATAATCATAATTGTTTAGTTGGATAAGATATAAAAAAACAAGGGGCAGTAGTTAACTGATTTCACTCCCTACGCCTCGTTTTTAGGGTAGTTAGATGAAATAACAATACAATTTATACCGTCGGACATAATTAAAAAAGAAGACTTCAACCCTTCAAAGATCTACTGCGTGGGATGTTATATTGACTGTTTATCACATGCCTTAAGAACCAAATTAATATCGCCCACTTTTAACATTTTATATTTAGTCAAATGATATTTTACGATTTAAATGAAGGATGGTTATTTTTATGATTTGGTTCATCAAAGATGTTTAAATAATTACCTCGTTGGAAGCCACTGCCCTGTCGGGTAGATTATAGCTGACCGTTCCCAAATATACTGCTCGTCGTAAGGACGGGCTGAAATCGGAGGCACGTCAATCTAATCTCACAAACGTCCTCGGCAAGGGTGAATATCGCAAAACTGCTTCCAAATCACCTTTTAATGCGTAGGAAAACTGAAACGAGGGGACGCTAACCCGTTTATATTCAACGTTTTACCCGGGGTCATTTTACTGAGACAAAAAATAGGGAAATGTATAGGAAAGGTCAATGTTAAGCCTTTCTATAGTCCTGATTGATTGTTTTTTAAAACTATGTTTCAAAGTAAGAAAACAAACATTTCGGAAAATTTAACACAATTTCGAAGTTTGGTGGTAAAAAGTATAAAATGTAAATTTTTTTTTTCGGCAATTTAAGCTTATGATTATGATACAGTTTTATTATTAAAAAGAAAGCCAATAATACTGGGTACTTACTTGATAATTTAAAATGAATAAAATCTAATAGACAAAAATGAATGTTTGTTTGTTATGTACTCTATCGGCTGCCATACCGCTAATCCGATTGCAATACAACTTTAACAAACTTTTTGCTTGCACTTCCGGTAAGGTTATAGGAATATTAAAATGAACTCACAGTAGATCTTATATATAAAAATCAATGATTGTATATCTGTCATACCGTTCATGCAACTTGTCTATAAAGACGTAGTGCAATTAAACTACAGTAGGTGGTGCGTGTTTCATACCATAGAAAATCGACAGCAAACGTCAAACAGACATGCACTTCGATGAATACAATAAAAACATAAACACTTTCTTTCTTTGAATAGCATTGCAACGCTTGCCGGGAACCGTCTAGTATTAAATAATTATCATTAAGGTATGGTAATGAGTAAGTTGTTCACCGACTTACAAAAATACTTTTTTTTTCTTTTTTTGTATTCATGCCCTTCCAAATGCGAAGTATATGATCTCTTAATGGAGGTATCTCAACAGAAGTTTTTCTACGAGAACTGTTTGTTACTCAGTCGCTCAACCTCACAAAGTGAGTAGTAGGGAAAGAAGGGTAAGGCTAGAATAGGACTAGTGGTTAACTAATCGCTATTGCTACACCCAGTTATTAAAGGATCAGAAGGATGGTAGAAGTAGAAAAAATTTAATTGAAATCACAAACACTCAGTCTTCGATCACAACTATGAATTGAATAATTATCAAATGTGATTCTACCGAGAATCGAACCCAGACCTGCGTGATCGGTAAAGCAAGCTCTAACCAACTGGGCCACAGCAGGCGACAGATATTCCTTTGTACTTGATTCCACTTTATTTAAAAGGTCAGGACCGGTTTCGTTCTTTGCGAATCATATGAAAATGCTTGCAGTCAATGAAATGTTGAAATGTTAATGTCAATTGTTGTTTACACATTTTATTTTCAATCGATTTTCGCATTATTTTTCTCATCAGTTGACAATGCTTGCAATTAACGAAACCGGTCCTGACCTTTTAAACAAAGTAGAATAAAGTACAAAGGAATATTGCGGTTTTATTAATAAGAAATAATTGTTCAAAGCAATAGATAATGTGATCTATAGTCTATACCAGTGTCTGCCAAACTTTTTTCCTTTACGGCACACTGATGAATGGAACTTGTACCGCGGCAAGATGCCGCAGATTATCTCAAAAACTCCTTTTTTTTTAGCTCACAGCTTTTAGCCATTATTTAAAATTAATATTTTTAACGCTTCTTCCACCGCGGCACACTTGAGACTTCTTGCGGCACACAGTTTGGCAGACACTAGTCTATACGATAAAAATGAATACAATTTTAAGAATGATAAGATACAAAAAAGTCTAGTAAATTCTATTTTTTCATTATTAACTTCTCTCTTCAAAAATATATAAATAATCCATATTTAAAACCAGTTTTCGTAGTAGATAAAAGCTGTAATGTTGTTTCTTTAAGTGTTCAAAATAGTATGCTCCGTTTTTGGACTACAAATATTTTAAAAAAGATCAGAAGATATCTTGATGTAACTGGAATTAAAAAAAAAACAATTCACGGTTTAAAAGAATCAATTAAATGACGATTATTGGAGTTCTTTGGCATGAACAGTAGGATGATGTTCTTTTTTACATATTTTTAGTTTATATATTCTATGATTTATATTGAGTGTTTTATACGTGCCGATTAATTTGCTGTAACAGTTAACAAATTGCATTCCTTCACAAGTACTTAATGGTTTTCAGTGTTTGTTTTTGCTTGCTTAGCATGTATGGTCGAGATGTGTAGAAACGTCCGAGCGGATCTTAAAAAATATCTGACGAGGATCTGAAAGGTCGTCCTTCTGCTGTAGATTTGTGTTAAAATAATTGTTTTTGCGACATTCTAGGGAAAATTTATGTTTTATCAATGATTTAAAGCCCTCGAGGCACCAAATAGGAACAACGGAGAAAATTGGGCAAATATGTTCAGTGAAATTTCCTATATGAAATGATTCTCCGAAATTCGCAAAAAGATACTTTTGTGATAAAATTATGTTAGAACAAAAATAAACACTCTTGAAAAAGTATGATATATATATCGTTAGAGGCACTAAATTTGATTACATTAACTAAGGTTAAATACGGAATATTATTTTTTTATAGTTTAGAATTTTCAATAAATCGCCCAAAACTATTTTGGCATCAATTATCTTCTAGATATATTTAAGCAACTAAAAGTGATATTTTTTTTACAAAAACTAGTCTTAAACAATCAAAAATGATTTTCTATATATATTCGTATCGACTGTGGAAAGGAAAAAGGACACAACCCACACAATTTTACAGGAGACACAAAAAACGTTTTCTGATGATTTTGAGCCAAAGGCAAATTATGTAATATACACAAACTTTTAGTGAATGGAGACTGACAATCTGGGTATGAATTCACTTTTTCTGATATTCATTAAATATTTTCTTTTAAAAAAAACATTTTTTCAGTCTTTTTTCTTGATCGAAATTTCCACATGGCCATATTTTTTAACCTTAAAAACTAAATTTAGATACTAATTTGGCATTTTCAGGTTGCATCCTTTTGATAAAATGTGTATTAAGATGTGTAGATTATGATTATTGAAAAAACGCTGTTTTGAAAAACGGTGGGTAACGTCCTTTTTCCTTTCCACAGTCAATATATATAACAAAAAAACTACAAGCAAGAAAATCATTGGTCATTACTTTAGCTTAATTACACTTATACACTATAGGTAATAAGCGTCTTCATTTTAGTCAATTTTGTGTCACTTATCCATAATTTGTAAATTCTTTTCAATACCAATTGTTTATTAGGCCATTGTATTTCATTTCGTTTAGTATAAATAACACTGATACATTTTATTATTGGTTGATAATGCTCGTTATGATCAAAACCGATCTGATCTTTCTAAAAAAAGAAGAAGTAGTACAAAAGAATATTGTGTTTTTTATATAATGATTTTCTTCCAAGTATTGACAGTGAACAATCTAAAAGTTAAACACCAAAAGGATTAAAATTATTTTAAATAAAGTTGAATTGATGATATGTGTATGTTATTTTACTTAAATTGTCGGGTGTCTTTGTTTTTGGCTATTGGCTAAAAAATATTGCAATACAAACATTTATCTTACAAATCTAAAAAAATTCTCAAAGTCTTAGTTAAAGTCATCAAATTTTTGTCTTTAGATAATCTTACACGTAAATCAATCATCTTAAATTACCGGAAACGCAAATAAACTCGCCTCAAATAAAATACTAGCCCTACTTTGATAAACATCCCCTTAACTCAATTTTTAAAGCTAAGCTGTTTATTATACCCTTAATAAAATAAAGTACAGCCTCATCAAAAAATAATCGTCGCATAAAGGGTAGTTATTAAAAGTTTGTTGCTTTTTTATGAGAATATTATGCAAACCTTAAATGATATTATTTTTATGTCGTAGGTCGCCCGTCAAAAGACATCAAACCTCCTGACGACAGATAGCAATTAATTTAAAATTATTATTTTTAAGAGATAAAACGTTAATGTTTCTTTGAAGATTTTTCCTAATTTTTTCAATGTCCTTTCCGCAAAAAGTTGCGATGCTACTGGTACTGCAAACAAAAATAACATTTGGTAAATAATCAAAAAAAAAACTCCCAATTAAAGATGATCATGAATCCTTATTCAAAAATGCATTTATTTATAAGAGAATTAGTTGATAATACTGATTGTTTAACCTAAAAATAAACTCTTTGTATTTCAACGATCTTTCATGAAAAAAAATCACTGTATTAAAACGTTACCTAATTGAGTTCTAGATATTTACTTTTTAATCAATTTTAATTCTTTTGATGCTCAGTTTTATGATAGGTTCATAAGCTTAAGGGCTTTTTATATACGTAAGAAAAATATTAAGATGACATTTCATGATGTATTGTGTTAGACAAGTTCCACTTTCGTAGTGCAACCATTGAGAATGAATCTTTAAACTACGACTGTAAAATAACTTAATACACCAAAAAATGGATATTAAAAACGATACATTTATTTGAGTTACCTGAAACCTTTTTGTTATTTTCAAAACATAAATAAACTCTATAATCATTTATTTAAAACAAAAACTGATATTTTATTTTAATGCTATACTTTCAAAAAATGTTACATTTTTAATTACTTTGAATTATTATAATGATATAATTATCATGACATTATATTTAAGAGGCTGGATAAAGCCAGATCGGATTAACAGGATTGGTATCATTATAAATTAGGGTGGATTACAAAAAAACTTTCCGATAATCCTGTTGCCAGCCACTTCGAGAACTCCAGGGGTAGATTGACTTATTTAGGAGTAATTTTCTTCGAGAGCACTTTTTACAAGGGTTTTAAAAAAACTTTTTTTTCGAGACAACATTTTAGTTGAAATTTTAGTCAATTAATCACAACATATTGTTTGCAGATCGGTTAATTGAATTTTCGCCGTCGGTACCACTTATTTTCAAAATAAAAATAAATTTAAAAAATGTTTATTGAGCATTATAGTTTTTGACAACTATAGTTTAAAAATATATATATTTCTTTAAACATGACCGATTTAAAGAGTCACTGACTTATTGAGTTTTGAAATTCATTTCTTATAAGTGCTGCGGGTGCCTTAGGAAAGGCTGTGTGGTTTTGTTTGCAACTGATCGGTGGTTCAAATCAGTTGCAAACGACGGAAGAATGTCAGGTATTAGTACATATAAATATGGTTTATTTGGCGGAACAAAGAAATATTTGTACTACTCGGGAAGAAACAATATAATTCGTGTTTAATAACTAAAAAATCACCTAAAGGTCATATACTCAATTTTTTTTAATAAATTTGGTTTAGTTAAGGGGAAAACATTAAAAAATAACAATTTATATAATATAATTTCGTTATTGTACTGGTAGAAATAAAAATAAAATAAATGTGTCAAAAATGAGCTGATTAATCAATAAGATTCTTGGATATCAATTCCTTATCGTTCATAACTCAGAAGATGTGGTCAGTGGCGGCTGGTCAATGTGGCATTGGATCAATGCACCCCTTGTATATGCAAGGGCGGTTATATTTCATAAAATAATATTCAAACATAACATTTATACCATTTACTCAATTTAAATGTTATGTTTGAATAATATTTCATTAAATATAACCGCCCCTACATAAACAAGGGGTGCATTGATCCAATGCCACATTGACCAGCCGCATCTGGATGTGGTAATTGTATCAGGTTGGCAAAAAAAAACGGTATAACTATATCAATAATAATTATTAATGTAGGCTTAACGGCAACCATAAAACCAATTAGATGATGTGGAGTTATGTCTGTCTTACAATGCTATTTAAAGAGACAAAACACGTGTCATAATTTGTAAAAAAATCAAGTAAAATAACTAAGCTTTCAAGCTTGATTGTATATTAAAAAATCACAAAGTTAATAGAAAAATCTTAACCACAGCCATCAACATAAAAAGCATATTTACAACCTCTTCCACACCTTAATCAGGAGTAAAAAATATATTTTTTTTCATAAATTCGGTTTAGTAAAAAAACACTAATAAATGTTTTGCAATAAAAGTGTTAATTAATACTTAGACCGAAAAAATTCTTGTGCAAAAGCTTCAAAAATTAACAAAGTCACTAAAGCTATATACCCAATAATTCGCAAGTGATCTTGGAGCTTTCGCAAGTCGAGCTTTAGTGATGTCTTACGCAACAATGAAGGTGTGTGTACATTTTTTAGAGCCCCAAGAAAATCGTAAATGTTTACAAGCTTAACTTCTCGCCCTGTTTCCGGTCATTTTGCGACTGCCTTCCTTCCCACAGCAAGGCGCTCAAATCCACCCTCACGTCTCTCCACAATATAATATACAAACTTGTTTAACTCTTCTCGTTTGCCACAAAGTCATCTTTCAAAAGAAAATAATTTATTGAAAGCCTAGAAAAAATAGCAAAATTACATATTTTTAGCAGAGTTAAATTTGATTGGCAATTTTGATTGAATTGAATTGTATTAATGTTAAGCTGATTGTTGGATCAACTTATTTACAATGTTTACTTGATTTGCTGATGGTAGTTAAAATTAGGAAATAATAGCAAGCCACCAAAAAAACGACATTTCATTTTAAATACGATATTAAAATTGAACTTACAGAGCTCAACTTAAAAATGATAGCACGACGTTTTTTTGGTCTTTTGAATATTGTGTTTGTCACAATTAAATACCAAATAAATTAAAATATATTTCAATGAATAGCTTAACTATTCTATTTATAGCATTCAATACTTTAAATGTCTTGTTCTCTGCACCGAAAAAACACTTTTCCAAGGTTTTTCGCATATCCATAGTCAAATCAAAACATTGTGTTTTAGAATATCCTCTAAAATTGATTTGATCGCTAAATAATTTTATAATTTGACTTTACATACAAAAACTGTAAACTTGTTAAAAAAAAGTTTACTTTTTCATAAAAGGACTTATTTAATGCTCAATAAGATGGCTGGTATGGTGTTAATAAACAATTTTATTTTTCAAAGGCAACTTTGTAACGCAAACTAAAAACTTTGTATTTTTTATCGTGTAAACTGGAACACATCCCTTAATACACAGCCCTTTACATGGCAGTCACCTTTACGACGCGACGCCCCTACATTGCACCCCTGATCTCTCGTTCGCTCATCCCCGAAGGCTAATATCGTCGTTCAGTGAACGGAGGTGGAAAAAATTAATGACTTTGCACAGGGAAACGTCATTTGTGTGAAAACCACCCCCTCTGCGCTTCGTCTTTTTTTTCTCCCGCGAGATTTTCCGAACTTTGCCGAAGTTGAATAGGTGGCTGGGTATTTAGGCCAGAAGTTTTTATTTTCACCTCACACGGTGAGAAATTTTTAATATTAAAGTTTCTGGCGTCATCTTTATTACACTTCAATTCCAATGTATATTATATATGTATTTTATAATATGTATATTCAAATTCCAATAACTTTTTAATTAAAATACGTAACAACGTACGCCAAAATGTTTCGTACATTACACATAATGAATTTACTCAAGCGAAAATAGAAGTTCAAGCAGTATTGCTCAAGAATATTTATAGTATACTATTTTGGCAAATAAGTGCTTCTGAATCAAAATGAAATATTTCCAAAAATATTTAAGAAAACATTCTTGTACATAGTAAGATAAACTAGATTTAGAGTTAAGCCCATTTTCATTACAATATATTTTTTTGTCGGCTTATTCTGAAAGTAAAGTAAAATCTGCAGATTTAAGAATAAGCAATTCATAAATTTTAATTTTATTTAATTTCAATCATCATATTTCTGAGAATATACTCCATTTGAAGCATTGATTAAGCTTAGACCCTCTGGTTTATTGATTAAGTAAAAATACATTTGATTGTTCACGACAGTAAATTTATGATTCTTGATAATGTAAAAAAAGCCTATCGTTGAGGGCAACGGGTTTACAGCTAAATATTAAATTAATCAGACTTTTACATAAACATTTTTACTTTTTATTTTAAAACAGTCACATAATGTTACCATCTCTATATCGTTTTATTAACAAATGCATGTCATTCTATTTAAAACGTGTAGAATCCATTATCAGCTTATTGACTTAGCTAATAAATCTAGTGGCACTCGTTAATTGCGAAAGTTTTTTTGATTAAATCGTATGAAAAAAACTATTTTAATAATATTTCTTAGAGATATTGCATTATCATTTAATAAAAATATACCAAATATAAATAAGTACTAAAAAAGATCATTTATAAAAATCTTGTACGATATTTTTTTCAAAAGTGAAATTATGAATTACATAATTCATTTTCAGTTGTTTAAGTTTTCAGATTATTATTTCTTTCAAAATAGAATTTTCAGAGGAGCTGCCACGATTAGTGTCCACTAAGATTGGTGTCTAGAAACTTTTTAAAGAAACAAAATACGTAATACGCGTATTCAAAACAAATGCTACGTAGAAAATATCAAAATACAACACATTAGTATAATTGAACACATGCAAGTCAAAGAGTTTTTTTAAGAGCTTAAATTTGATAGTTACAAAGATAGATAGATAATAATATTAACCACTAAATAGTCAAATTTCTCTTGCCAGGAAAGCACATTAAAAAAATAAAGCCCAAATTAATCAGCTTCATATCGTAAGGGTAAGTCTCTCCACGTTTCATATCCCTGCCTTGCCAAATACACATCGTTTCATAAAGGTAATTGGTTTCGTGGGCGGTCACCGCGAGAACGTTACGTCACGGGGCAATTGGAAAATACCGCCAGAGCTTTTTGCCCCCCATTAAGCTCGTAATGCTTAGTTGTTTTTGATCTATTATGTATAAGTGAATAAGCCGTTGCAAATTGGTCACATCGAAAAATACACCGAGCGTGATTTGATTGAAAGACCAGATGAAAAAAATAACAACCAATGGAGAGGGCTTATATTTTTACTGCTATTTAGATATCAAAGGTAATCAATTAAATGGGTAAACCTTTTAGCGAAATTCGTAAGAAACCTTAAGTTTTCATTTTGAATAATTTTAAAACCGTATTATAACTTTCAAAACAATTTTCTTTCGTTTTATAAAATGATTTTGCTTTCATGTTTTTCAGTCTTGTGGTGATCTACTTGGATGTGCTTAATACTTTTGGAAAATTTGTGAGATGGATATCATTTTTTTATATTATAAAAAAATGATTTTTGTTGATGACCAAAAACTTGTTTCATATTACATTAAATTGATATTTTAGTAGAAAAAAAAGAATGTTTGATATTTTTCTACCAAATAAGAACTTGAAAAATTTTACCTCAAAAAAAGTTTTTTGCGAGAACTTTCTGTTGCCTTTTTAAAACCCTTTGTTGAAGAGGAAGATTACAAAATACGACTAAAAAGTACTACAAATGAATACAACGCTCTTAAAACGACCTGATTTTGGTATTGAATATAATGAAAGAAAGAAAGAAAGAATGAATGAAAGGGGATTTATAAAATCACCTTAATTTGTCCATGTGATCACAAATCTATAAATCAATATAAATAAATAACAAAATATTTGTGCATAGATTCGTGCATTTGGTCAAAAACTCAAATTATATGAATTCTGAACTGTGTTAACTTTTCCGGTTGTAAGCTCAAGAAATACGACCCCAATACCCACATTTTCTTAAATATCTATTTTAATATGGGTGATACAATGTTTATAATTAAGGTATTTTTATATCATAGTTTTTTGGACCTTTTGAAGTTTATATAAATACGATAAGATAAGAGATAAGCGCCCGCTTATCAGCGATCGTTCGTAAGATAATAGGCTGAACGCCGCTAAGCAAAGCGCGCCAGTAGCACATTGATATTTGCATTGAAACGACGTATATTTTACGCGCAACTTAAAATATGATTATTTATTTAAAAACCACGGATTTTTTTTAAAAAAAATGTATGAGGAATGATGCAGAGAGATATTTTAAAGCCCTAAGACTATTTATTTTTTTGAAATTCATAAGAATAAGGCCAATAATGAGGAAACCACTGGGGTCCCTAAAAGACCCCCATCGGCAGAAAAGTATTTTTCTAGTTTCCGAGCCGCGAGAGTTAATAACTCGCCTAAATAGCCATAAATAATTAATGAAGCTTAGATGATATCAAAACTTTCTATAATATTTTAAAAAAAATTTCTCAGCCTTTATGGTCAAGTACCAAGGGGCTATTACATTTCGATTAATTTAGTTTATATTAAGGGTGATTGAAAAGCTGTACCATGGCATCTATTATTGAGTTTTTTTTTTGCAAATATTCGTGTAATTGGTTATATCTAGTTAAATTGGACATTTAAAGCATCCAAGTCAAATTATTTTATTCCACTAGCAGTAAAAAAAAGTTAAGCAATTACAAAATGCAATAGATTAGTATCACTACATTTTTTTGAATTTGAATACTGTTTTTATTTTACAGTGACTGTTTCAACACCATATTAGTACTTTTTATGTTTGAATCACTCTTTAATTATTATTTTCGCAATATAATATTTCAGGTCTTTATAATATGATTTTCTTGATTAACAAGATTATTTAAGAAATATATTATATGTGTGTTGTGTTTTTATACTTCACCAACCACTGTCTACCTGATACTGAAAGCGGTCTAATAAAATGACTGATTGCTTTCATTTTATTTAATTCTATACATTCATATATTCACTTCACTCTTTTAAAAAAAAAAATTTAAGTAAGTGTCTTAAAATTGGTTTTTGTAGTTTGTTTCTGATTGTTTGCATTGGGAGTCGATGAAGATCCTTAGTTTTTTTCATTAATAAACAGTTATGGTAGAAATTTTATATTCACTTGATTACAAAATTATTATTGAAACGAATATTGAAATATGATATTCAATATATAATTATTAACTAAACGATTTTAAGTTTTAATTGGCACCCTTGAAGCGACTTTTCTTTACTAAGTCGTTTTTTAATTAAATTTTTTCACTAGGCAGGTAAATTTTTTTTTATGAAATACTTAAAATTGTATAATAACTTGAACAGAAACATCTTGCTACTAAAGTTTAAAACAAAAATCTATTATTTAACATTTCGACTGAAGTTGATTAGTGGAATTTCAATATTAAATTTGAATCGTTCAAATTATGTATATTCACACAACAAGTTTTGTCACTAATGATCCGGGTTTTGGTGTTTGTCATCTTCAGGCGTTTAAGTGCACTTAATACATCTATAAGCTTTACACTGCATATATCTAAGGGTTTTAAGCAACATATATCTTAATAAAAACACAGTATTCCTTTGTACTTCATTCTACTTTATTTAATAGGTCAGGACCGGTTTCGCTCATTGCGATTGTCAAACGATTGGCATTAAAAAGAAATTACCAATTACATTATAAGTGATTCTAAAATAACACGAAACCGGTCCTGACCTATTAATAAAAGTGAAATGAAGTAAAAAGGAATATTGTGTTTTAATTAATATGATGCCTTTCCACCAAGTATTGATAGTGAACACCCTAAAAATGACCTTTGTAAGATTCTTTAATCATATTATTGGAAATGAATAAAAACTTTGAAACGTCAGATTTCAAATAAAACTGAAGAGTTTTCTTTTTTGTTTCAGGACTTACGTGCGAAACGCCTACACCTATCATCTGAGTGAGATTTTTTTCACGGTCGTCAATGAGTATACAGACTGGGAGCGAACCGTTCAGGTAAATATAATTTAAATAACTACACGTTAGTCCTGTCTTCACACTCAAAGTACGTCTTCGTAAAACAAATTGCTCAAAATATAAATAAATGTTAGTTTGCCACATATTTCAATCGAATCAAAAAAAAAAAAAGTCATATTCCGCATTGCATTATACTGATATGATAGAATCCTTTTAGAAACTAAACAATTCTAACTCGTTTCAAAATTAATCGTTAATTTAAAATAGTTACAAACAATGCCTAAATAAATTTCAAGGTACTAAAAATCTATAAAAAAAAAATACTTATGTGAGTATTTAAATGTTTGGCTAGTTCATCAAAATACGCTAATTTTTTCCTAGCAATAGTCCTAATCATATTAATTATAAAATAATCAATTTTGGGTACTTGTAGGCTAAAAAAACAATTAAAGATGAGCAAATAAATTACTATTGTAATAATGATAGTAAATATATATCGTTACAAGATATAAATAAATATATATACATAGTTGGCTTAATTCTAACATCACCTAAATCATTTTTTAGAATTTCATGTTTTGGTGATGTTGGTTAACAAGAATATCAACGCATCTATTTCATTCGTTTTATATCCAAATTTGTAAGTGAAAGGGAGCCAAAAATCAAACAACACAATATAACGTATCTCTAATTTACTTATTTATATAAAAAAAATAATGATTATTTTATATAATATATTATATTTATTTAAGAATAGTTAAATATTCTACTCAAAAAAAAATAATAAAAAATTGTTTCTGCAAGTTGAAATATTCAGTTTAAACTGTCTCCTGAACACTTATAGTAAACTGACTTAAGGTATGTTAGAAATATGCTGGCGATATACATACAATATTTCTGTATGCTTGTTGAAGTAGTTTGTCAGTGCCAGTGTCAGTTAAAGTATGTATTTATTTAAGTATTAAGTGGTTATGTAATTCAAGATATTCTTTTAAAAAATATCTGGCATAATAAAACTACTCTGCTGGCTTAAACTTTCTGCAGTATAATATCCTGAAAATAAAAATAGCGTGATTTGAAAACTTTTATGGACGAGGACTGTTCTGAACAGAGGAATTGAAAATGAAAAGAATTTTCAACAAAATGCCGAGAGACAATATGAAAAATATTCCCGCAGTCTAACACAGCACATGTCGTCACTATGAAATGGAATTTCTTTTACAAGTGTTAATTTAAATTTCATCTACGACGCTAGATGGCAATTAAAAGTTTGCTCAAATGAAAATTTCAACTCAGCACACTGAAGGCAATTAGGCATGTAAAACATTTATTGTTATGGTTCGGAACAAGAAACAACTCTTTTCCGTTTTTTAAGTATTTTAAAATTTCATATATTTGATATATGATTTTTTTTCATGCTTAGTTTATTTATGAGTTACTAGCACATACTTTCAAATAGAAAGAAATATTACAAAATTAAAAAAGTCACCATCACCTGTCAGTAAATTTGTTGATACTGCGATAAAAAGATAATAAAAATATTTAAGAACGGACAAAAGAGCGCCTAAGATTCAAAACCTACTTAACTCCAAAAACCAAAAATTTTGGCAAAGTGCAAAGAACTACTGTGTGCTTTTTGGATTTGAGTACGTTTTTATAAATTCGTTTGTTCTATATTTAGAGAGGTTTTGAAATCGGAAATTTATTGATTGTGTACATATTGAAATAGAGAACAAGTTGGCATCAAAATTTGAAAAATATCAATAATGATCTTTAGGTAGGTTTTGAAATTAATGTCATCAAATGTCTTCTAAGAATATAAGTATATAAACTAATTATTTGCGGCAGATGTTTTGAAAAAAAAAATCAACTTCGATCAAAATAAAAACTACACAATCATACTTGAAAATTTTAACCTTACTAAAAATAAAACTTTTATATTTAAAATAATTAAAAACATATATATTTCAATGAAATTTTTTCATAACCATACTGTTATTCTAATTGCTAGTACACTGAAACCTCCAAAAAACATCTACATATTAGAAGATCTGTCATTTTTATAGCATTATATCCGATGTAAAACATATATTTATTAACAACAATATCAATGGGCTTTCTTGACTACAATCAACTTGATAAAAAAAGTTATGCTGGCTTAAGTTAACCCATCACCCTCTTACGACAAAAAAATACTTTTAAATTTATCGTTTAAAGCCTTAAAAAAATAATTTGTATCAATTATACACGGAATAGTGCGACCATAAAAAATATATTACAACACCAATTTTTGTAAGTATACATTCCAAGCCCAGTGTTATAGAATTCAAAGCATAATATTTTCAAAATAGTTTAATATTATAATGAAATCTCATAAACTACGTGACTTGAAGCAAATTTTGTTGCTGAAATCGGTACTAAGTATATTAAAAAACCTTTTAAATGAAAATCTTACCTTTCAGCAGCATCCAATTAACACCCGAGATGCGACAGTGGCCGCCCTCAGTGACGCGCAATTTGTGGCTCCCTTGGTGCAAACCGCTGACCTTCTGAGTACATCTCCACTGCCTTCAGGAACGCCTAAGGACAGAACGGCACCGACAGCATTCTTCTACGTCTTCGATTACCAGACCAAAGATGGAGATTATCCTCAGGTGAGTTTCGAAAAAAGATTATATAATAATATAGAATTAAGTTTCTCAACCTTTTTGGGCCTGTGGCCCCTTTTGAGTGAAATATTTTGACGTGGCCCCCATACCTGTTTTGAAATATTTGAGTATACGTTTTAAAGGAATTGAGATACAATACTACTTCTCATAACACGATTGCTGAAAATATTTGCGGTGATGTTTTACAGTACGCGAACGTTTTGTAGGCACATGGTGGGTGTAGGAGTGAACTTGGCTAGCCAACTGTCATTAGTCACGTTACTTCACAAGTATATACCATGTTTCCCATAACGCGAGTTCTCATAACGCGATTGCCGAAAATATTTGCGATGGTGTTTCACAAGACGCGAAAGTCTTGTAGGCACATGGTGGGTGTAGGAAGGTAATCAGCTAGTCGACTGTCATTAGTCACGTTCCTTCACAATTACCTTGTTTCCCATAACACGTGTTCTTATAACGATGAATCTAACTCCGCGTTATGGGAGGATTTACTGTATTTCAAAATGAAACGTCTTTTTTAGCTCTTCATAGACATTCCAATTTATAAAACATAACAATTTACGGATTATTCGAAATTTGTCCATGCCCCCCCCCCCCAAAACTGCCCTGTGGCTCCACTAAAAAAATCTCTGTGGCCCCCTGTTGAGAAATCCTAATACAGAGAGATATCTTTATACAAATTATTATTGCCGCCGCTGTGGTATCATGTAGTGCATTGGTATACTGTAAGGTATGTGTATTTTAAAGATTTCATAGAATTCCTTGATAGAGTTGCTTTATAAGAAAATTAAAGCACATTTATTAGAATTAAAATTGACATTCGTTTTTTTAAATATTTTTTGAATGTTTTAATTAAAATTCAACACGTCAAACTGAAAAAAAACTGAAGAAAAGAAGTCAGCTTTCATTTAATACTTTTATTGAGCCCTGGTCTAGGGGGATGTCCTAAGGTTAGTCAAGTAATAGAGTTCTTATAAAACTTTTAACATATTAAAATCATAACTAAAACTCTAATTATTAAATCTAAAAACACTTTAAACTACATTTTTATTGTATAGTCTGCTACAAATTAATTATTTTGAAAATTCTTTCATCAGAAATAAAAAGACTGGCTTTACTAAATACTAGAATTAAAGGATTTTATTCAAACAAAGCTCCTATTCCATCACTAAAGTTTCAATGAATTATTTAAACAATTAATAAAAAGTTTTTATTTTATTTGAAGGAATTGCGTAATTTATTATATGTACCAAGGCAGCACTAAAACCATCTATAAAAGCTCAGTCGATCGACATAAAGATTAATGGAAACGTATAGCTATGCACAATTTCACGACCAGTAACCTTGATTTCGTAAAATAGCTTTAAATTTACGACTTCCAGTATTTTTTGGAATCGTTTTATCCCTCTCTTAGCGATCCCTGACGTTAAACTGATTTATTGTCAGGAAAAAAGGCAGATAACTGTAGAATGTGCGATGTCCATATGACATTGCAAACAGAATGTCACGAGAATATTTATTAAGCAAAAAAAATATGACTCGCTATAACATTCATATTCGTCAAAATCCTATTTCGATTTTTCTTATAAGTACTAACAATTTGTTTATATATATAGAATGTGGAAGGTAAAAACGACATAACCCACATTAACAAATTTTACAGGACACACAAAGATATTTTTTGATGATTTTGAGTCAAATAAAAATTATAAAATATTCACACCCTTGAGTGTACTGAGAATAGTAAATTGGTTTTTAATTGAATTAATCTAATAAAAATTCAGCAAACTGATCAAGAAAAACTATTGTTTAATTAATTTTTCCTTCTCATAATTTTTACAGGCCCTTCTTTTTTCAAACTTAAAAGATAAATTAAGAAAATAATTTGGCAATTTCAGCTTACATCCTTTTGAAAAACGCTGTTTCGAAAAAACATTGGGCTACGGCCTTTTTCATTTCTACAGTCGATATATATATATAAACCTTTTATGTGGAATACTGAATAATAATAACATTTATTTACGGGGAATCATTTAACTGTTTTCTGATTTTTTTTTGTTTACACATAGCCATTTCAAGAGCTTTCGATGTTAAATACAAGTGATTTTATATTATTATTCCACTTTCTGTCTTTCCCAATCCTGAATAGGGCTTAATTACTTCAAATTTTATGAAGACATACGATATAAAAAACACAGCGCAATAAAAATTTTGTTGTTTATTTTATGTATATACGGATATAAAGTAATTCAAGAACAACACAGTCAAACAAATTTCAATTGCCGTTTCCAGATGTATGTAATAGATATTCAATCTTTTCTTTAGAAAATAAATTTCTAAGCCAAGGCTTAGAAATAAATTACACACATCAAGCGCAATATCCAACAAAAATTTGATTGCCGTAGACGAGAGCACGTGTCATATTCTGGGGAAAATATACACACTCACATAATTTAATGAGTTCATGAAAGGTTATCTCGAATATTTAATTGACAATGCATATAGTGTTTTACTTATAGATGAGTCAAAGTAAAAACTATTTCCTAATCATTATTCCTTTACAAGTCTCTTAATAACTTCATAGTATACAGGTGTGGTAAAGTTTCTTTGCATACGTCAACGGCTAGGTCTATCTGGAAGGTTGCAGGGTTAATTTCAATTAAAACATCGTGTTATAAATCAAAAATGAACGCCAAAATATATATTTATAAAAGTAATTAAGTTTTTTCAGCTCCAGTAACATTCGTCGTTAATTTTTGAAAACTTACAATATTTGTTTTTGTCAACTTTCTTCTCATTTTTTTACTATTATATACAATTTCACGATAGTAAACTTTTCTCGGCAATATTTTATTTTAGCATTCCAACATCGAATCGCAATGCCTATAAAACAAATTATTGTGTTGTGCTGATCTTTAATCTGTTTTTTGCTATCATAGTTTTATTAGTATTCTGAGAGAAGAGTTTTTAATTTATATTTTTTACAGAAAACGTCTAGACAAATTCAAAGACATTTTATTTTTATCTACCTTGCTTAGATTATAAGTAATTGTCTACGATATTTTCGTCTGCTATAATATTTATCATCAGGGACAAATAACGAAAACTGAACGACTAATTAAATAAAATTTCAATAATTAATTTTGTTACTGATAAGCGTTTTATTTAAAATTTGTAAAGTGTAAAATCGAAGAGAAAAAATACAAATAATTATATTTCAAAATTAAATTAAAAATCGATTAGGATTTTGTTTTAATAGTTGAAACACTGCAAAACTTTCTAAAAAATAAACGAAAGATAAACAGTGACATCATTTAGTACTTTCAAGTCTTTCATTTTTGGCACCAGTACTATCATACATGTTAAGATGGTCGCCTCCGGGAAGTGTCTTCAGATGGTCACATACCGCGTCTCTCGATTACATTCGTGTACAATCCTGGCATTGGAAATTTTAGCCGTTTAAGTTTTGTATTAAACTTATTTCATTTATAACTGTTATACACGGAAAAAGCCAGAAAAACCACACACAAATTAAATCGTACATTGAAAAAACTGTATACAGAAAAAAAGCATTAACATTCAAAATACTTAATAACGTTTGACAATAAAGATTTATTTGCTGCATTCTGACTGTTGACAGTGGATGAATTCTGTTATATTTATAATTTTTGCTTAGATATTTTGTGAGTTGTAGATCTATCGAATTAATAATGATATTTAACTGGTTATTTAGTTATTGTGAAACATCAAATTTTCCAAAAATACGTACAATTTCACTGTATTTACATAATAAGTTTGCGCCGATAACGTCAGTCGATGTTGAGAGCCTATTTTATTTTTTGAAAACAGATTTTCGGTGAAAGAGGTAAAACAATTTACAACACTAGAAATAATTATATTCATTTAGAACAGTGATTCCCAAACTTATTATGCTCACGGACTCTTTCGTGGAGAAAAATTTGACCACGGACCCCCAAGTGAAATAACTCCCAAGGGAAATAACACCCCCAAATTAATTTTGACTGGTCACGGACCCCCTGAGCGATCTCAGAGTCCCCTGGGGGGTCTGTAGGAACCACTGATTTAGACAGAAAAAGTTTTTAAAATTGAATACTTTTTTATGCACGGTTGTGTTTGTGTACGGTTTTATCTGTGTAAGTTTTTTTTATGTTCATTTATTCAAGGTAAGCAAGAATTCATCCATATAGAAAAATCCTGATCGTCAATATCTTTCAAAACAACATAACTGACCAATATGTATTAAATAATCTAAAATTGGATTATATAAAAAGTTAAGCATGTCAGCTATCTTAAAATATAACTGATTACTTACTAGCAAGGTGAATTTTGTTAAGACCAATGTTTATTTTAAATCAGTCAAAAAAGTTGATTGCTAAGCAAAACTGAAAGCGGAAATATTTTTTACCTCTCCCATTATTCTTCAAACATCGTTAGTACAAATTGATCAATAAAACTGCAAAAAGTCGCAATAAAATCAGCAAAATAGCTGGTGGTATTTTTCACAATACGGCCGGTATAAAAATAACAAATTTAGCGTTGTAAAAGTAACAAAATAGGCAAAACTGCAATTCATTTTGTAACATTTTTATTTCAAAGTGGAAACTGAACAGAATGGGGTCATTTGTGGTTAACCTTTTAGCATTGCAAAATGTATGCTTTATTCAATGTATTTATAATAAAATAAAACGATTTGATATCAAATATTAAAATTTATTATCAAAAAAGTAAATCTGTTTTTTACCCACATTTACTCTTGTTGTGAAAAACATAAAGCATTCCACGTGATGATGACATTTTTTGTATGTTTTTAAAAGATAAACAAATAAGCTTACTTCTTGAATGCTTTTAAGCACACATTGAAACCTGAGATGACTATTTTATCCACTCAACTCTTTCTCATTGTAAGGACGTTTCATATCATACATACAACTTAATCGTATTGGAAAAATCTATGTGTAAAATCAGCTAAAAGATTTAATGGTTGGTCTAGCTTTATTTTAATAGATGATGCAAATACAATTGATTAAGGAAAACTCTTATCAGTTAAAGATACATTTTATGTTAGGTTTGTATGAGGATTAGGTAAAATAGTATAAAGTAACACTACGTAACACAAATTAACATATCGATTGGTAAAAAAATACAATTTAAGATTTGAATCTACGAACATACAAAAAAAACATCAGTTAGCCACACAATGAACAAATCCACCCTTTTGTGTTTATAATGTGAATACTGTATTCCAATTAGCTATACAGATGGCAAGCTTCAAAACACGTCTGCGTGTTCATCTTAGATTCATTAAGTAAAACTGCAAAACGAACGTTCTGCATATCCATAAAATATCGTCTTTTGATTGGATTGGCCAAATAGTGAAAAGGTAACTGAAATACGTATGTAATATATCACACCTGAAAATATCAAAAATAAGCATTGAATTTAATATTATTTAACCTAAGCTTACTTTCACCAAAAAAACAAACTAAATATTTCACTTAACTCTCGCGGCTCGGAGACTAGAAAAATACGTCTCTGGCGATGGGGGTCATTTTTGACCCCAGTGGTTTCCTCATTATTGGCCTTATTCTTATGAATTTCAAAAAAATAAATAGTCTACGGGCTTTAAAATATCTCTCTGCATCATTCCGCATACATTTTTTTATAAAAATCCTTGGTTTTTTAATAAATAATCATATTTTAAGTTGCGCGTAAAATATACGTCGTTCCAATGCCAATGTCAATGCGCGACTGGCGCGCTTCAGTCTAGTTATCTTACCAACGATCGCTGATAAGCGGGCGCTTATCTCTTATCTTATCGTATTTATATAAACTACAAAAGGTCCAAAAAACTATGATATAAGAATACCTTAATTATAAACATTGTATCACCCATATTAAAATAGATATTTAAGAAAATGTGGGTATTGGGGTCGCATTTCTTGAGCTTAGAACCGGAAAAGTTAAGATTTCGACTGAAGGTGCTTGGTGGAATTTCAATATTAAATTTGAATCATTCAAATTATGTACACTCCCACAGATTTTGTCACTAACGACCCGGGTTTCGCCTTTCGGCATCTTCAGGCGTTCAAGCGCACGGATGAACTTGAACTGACTTGAACTTGAATTTAA
Source organism: Himalopsyche anomala (assembly GCA_031772345.1). NCBI lineage: Eukaryota > Metazoa > Arthropoda > Insecta > Trichoptera > Rhyacophilidae > Himalopsyche > Himalopsyche anomala. The sequence goes on from CM062842.1 coordinate 14,598,892, forward strand.
ATATTTAACCACTTGAATACCAAGCGGACACCGGTGTCCGGAACATATGCAAGCAAACACGGATGTCCAAGACATTTAAAAAATCGAATATTTGGTATTCTAATAGAATAAAAGTAATATTTTGATGAATATGTGTAGTGATATCTACACTGAGTCAATAAAGGTTTTTAAAATATCGAATTCGAGTGTATATTAGGCAAAATTATTTTTCTCAAAAACATGCAGTATCGCTGGGACATATTCATGATTTATTTGCGCAGCATTCAAGCGGTTAATATACATAACTTTACATTGTAGCTTTTGAAACAAGTAGGCCATTTAGCAGGTTAAGCGCAATACAAATTGTTTCCGATAAAACAAACCGCAGTAAAATAAACGCGCATCCAATTGCACATGCATTGGCAAATTTGTTTTGTGAGTTGTAATTGCTTGAAACTTAGAAGCTCGTCTGAACGTTTGTTTGCACAGAAAGCTCCCGAAAGGAAGTCAACAGTAAACTTTGCAACATTTCATTCCGGTCAATGTTTACCTCTTCGGATAGTAGCCAGTTAATAATTATCGTAAATAGCTAAATGCAAGCCAAAGGTTAAAACTTTGTAAAGTGTGCTTGGTTTTACCGGAAAAACATAGTGTAAGCTTTCCGATTCGTTTTTTTGCCATGTTTAAATCCACCGATGGTTGCTAAATACTTTTTTTCCAATCGCTGTTCAGAGCACGTACGATAAAACGTATTCAAATACTGCTTTATGATCCACTGTCGGATTGAATATGGATAATAAAAATTACTTAGGTATCAGTAATTTTTCAATCAAAATATATTTTTTAAGAAATTACCTTTTTTTTTGAATCGTTCAAATTATGTACACTTCCACAGATTTTGTCACTAACGTCCCGGGTTTCGCCTTTCGGCATCTTCAGGCGTTCAAGTGCACGGATGAACTTGAACTGACGCTAAGTAAACGAATGTTTCGTGTTTATATAATAAATAAATGTATCACTGAGTCTAAAGCCATTGTTGGCGAAAAAAAAAAGCTCATGGGAATTCCCAACGATTCGAGTAGTGAGTGGTTTTAAGAATTATATTTATTTTTCTGTCGAAAAAGGTTTTATGACTATATTTATTAAGGGTACAAAAGTGGCGACCCCGGCATATGCAATATTTCATTTAAAATCGGAAGGCGATACAACTGTGCCCTGTTTATTTCCAAAATTTCCTGGTATTAAAATTTTTTTAATAATATTTTAATAATAAGCAATGTAAATTGATCACTTTAATTCTCGAATGTCTTAACATATACTTTCTCAAAATTTTGGGCCTGTGGCCAAATTTGAGTCTCATATATTTCCGTGGCCTTCATATCCGTTTTTATATAAGCATATAAGTGTTTCGAGACAAAGTGAGAAGTTGAAAGATTTTGCTCGCTGGCAGATTTTACACAGAAATTTCCGAATTTCCTAGAATGAAAAGACGCGAGACCTTTTCATTAGCTCTTCCAGGATTTGCCTGTATCCTCCCAAAACTGTGCTATGGCTCCCCCAAAATTATTTTTCTCTGTGCCTCAATTGGAACACGCTCTAGCCCCAGGTTTAGAAATCTTGTCTTAACACATGGATGTGTATTAATAGATTTCAAATAATAACCAATATAACTTATGATTTCGACCAAAGTTGGTTTAAAGAATTTCAAAATTAAATTTAAATCGTTCAAGTTTTGTCACTAACGATCCGGTTTTTGTCTTATGACATTGTCATGCGTTCAAACATGACCAGATGCTCGTTAAATAATGTCTAAGTGACAAGTAATAGAACAAGTGTAAGTGCCCAAAATTTGAACGATTCAAATGTAAGCTCCGATATATTTTCATATCGACTGTGGAAAGGAAAAAGGACGTAACCCACAGTTTTTTCAAAATAAGTTTTTTTCGATAATCACAATATATAAAACTTGATAAACATTCTATCGAAAGGATGCAAGCTACAAATGCCGAACTAGTATCTAAATTAAGCTTTTAAGTTTGAAAAAGATGACCAAGTTAAAGTTAAAACCAAGAAAAAAGACTGAAACAAAAGTTTTTCCTAGACATTCTTTAATTTATATCAGATTATGTCAATTAAATACCAGTTTAGAAGTCTACGTGCACTTCAAGGTTGTGTATAATTCATAATTTGCATATGGCACAAAACCATCAAAACACGTTTTTTGTACCTCTTGTAATATTTGATATGTGTAGGTTACGTCCTTTTTCCTTTCTACGGTCAATATTTATCCTATATAAAAGAAAAAGGTTCTATCTACCTTTTATCGAAAGTTTTCATGCAAACATTCTGGAAAAAGTAACGAAAAAAACAGAATTCGAAAACGAGCGCCTCGTACAATATTTCTCCCTTGATACAGCGGCTCGTATATTACGGTCTCAAACGCAGATCAGTCAAATAAAAGTCCAAATAAAAATGAATAAATTCCGATGGTTAATCAATCATATTTTTTTATTCTCGCGGTAAATCACAGCTGTCCTATCTCATCCCATCGCAAACAATAATCAATGACGATAAACATCGATGAAATTGAAATCGTAAATTTTGAACATTTTCTGTTCAAGATATAAAAATAAACGCATTCAATGCGATCGTGGTTAAAGCTTTTGCGTTGAACTCAAAAACACCAATAATGTTTAAGAAACGTAGAGTTGAAGATAAATAATTAAAAAACATACTGAGTAACTCGCTGTTCTTGTAGAAATTCTTTTGTTAAGATAAAATCCATTAAGAGTCCATATTCTCCACTAAAAGTTGGACATGGTTAAAAAATAGAGACGAATTGAAAGGGCAAGAACAGAACTAGTGGATACCTAATCGCTCTCGCGATGCCTCTTAATTTTATAATTGTAAGGTTAGAAGGGAATTTTTAGACATCACAAACACCCATACCACCCCTTCGAACAAATTAAATCAATGCTGTTTGTAATGAAACTCAAGCCCGTAAGATCCGACTCGAAAGCCAACAACGTTAACCGTTGCGCCACGGAGTTGACGAATTCGGAAGATCTATTTTGTATACATGGGTGAAATATCAAAATACGTTCTCAAATGAATACGTTAATCGCTTACTGTTGTATCATTGTTTTGTATACTTGTTTTATCTATATTAACCTATACAAAAGTCAGTAAACGATTTAAAATTAAAATAATAACTAATGTTCAATCGCTTATATATAATATTTAAATACTTATAGAATTTTGACAAATAACTACCAACTACTATTTTTTATCGTAGTTATTTTATATTGAACTCGTCTAAGCAGAACATTAAGGAAAATCACACTAAGTCTTACATGAAAGCCATAACAGCAAAAAAAAAAATGCAAAGACACATTGCTGTCAAGATGTATTACAAAAATGTAAGACTTATATTTATTTGAAATATAAACAATGATTTTTTTTATTACATACAAAAATACATTTTATGAATAAGAAAAAAGCAGATAATGTTTGAAACTCACATACTGCTAGTTTTCACAGTATTTGTTGTTTATTTCATATTTTATCGATGCATATTCAATAAATTGTATCTGCTAAAATAAAATAAAAGGTGCCAAAGTGTTTTTATTGCTAATTGTATTCAAAAATCTATTTTTAAAAATACTTTAGAGAAAATTATTTATATAGGTGATCCTATAATTATAATATTTCTTGGTATCAAAATATGAATATGAATATGTATATTTTGCTGAAAACTGTCTATGGTAATCATAAAAGATAATGTTTATGTATAAAAGGCAACACACGAGAATCAACTTTGAAATTGCATCAGAAAATAGCGCAGAGCATTATAAAAATATTTGTGAAAAGAGATAACGATGTGATGTTCTTGCTATCTGTATATACTTTTGTATGTTGTTGGAATACCTTAGAGGAAATAATAACCCTAAGTATACAGCGATCATATAAAAAATGAAAAGCTTTTATATTTAAAGTATGAAAATTATAAAAATCTTACTTTGCTAAACTTGTAAATAAGTTATAATACATATTGTCGTTAAATATTCGCTATGTCTAAATATGTTTTTCATGTGTTCCAAATTTTCTCAGTTTATCTCATTAGAAGTGTTTCAACGAAAACTCTTTGTTACTTACTGTACAGAGCTAGTCGCTAGAAAATCTTTCTTACTACTAACTGTTCATAAGAAAGAATGGAAGTCTAGAATTTGAGACAGCACAAATTTCCATACATTGATTCAAAAAAACAATTTTTCATTCAAGCCTGTGAGCTCAACAACTGAAGTAAACAACGTTGACCAATCGACCACCAACCCGGCAATATTATTCGCATAAGTTTAAAATAAATTCATTAATTCAAACATATTATTATTCATATTATAAATTAAATTTATGTCTAAAACTCAAGTTCATATATTATTTTATTTGATGGTTGATTTTATTTATGATGTTATCATTTAACGTAAAATCAAAAAAGCTTTGGTTGTTTAAAAATAATAATTTCCGTGACCTCTACTTTAAGGGTTGAAAAATATTTTCCATCAGCTACAACGACTGGGAAACAATTTCTGTTTCTATGAAAAATCTTCGCTAACTGGTTTTGATGTTTCGCTGGCGGAATAAGCAAATTCGAGCTGAACTTCACTTAGTGCATTTTAAAATATTGAAAATAAGCCTGAGATGGTTTCTTGGATGTACAAAACGTTCAGATTTTTTCTGATATAACATTCTAGAAATCATGAAAAATTCTTGTGATATTTTGAATTGACAAAACCTATATTTTCATTTTTAAATGTTGGACGGTCATTTAAAATGAATTTCATTGAATTAATTATAAACGGAAATGAAGATTTTACTTACTAGAAAAATACAATACTTCAGAGCATTAAATTTGATAAATTTGAATAATAATTTAACTGATCATTATATACCATATCCGCTCCCAATGTGGAGCATATGTACTCCTAATGGAGTTTCTCAACAGAAGAGTTTCTATGAGAACTGCTTCTTATTCAGTTGCTCAACCTCTCTTTTTCTGAAGAGAATAGGAATAGAAGTATAGGGCTAGTAAAGGATTAGTGGTTAGTTAATTGCTCTCCATACGCCCCGTTCATAGGATAGAATGGGTAGGAGGGAGGAATTCAAGACATCACATACATCCATGTCTTTGTAAATTCATAAATTGATTGAAAAATCAATTTATAAAACTGTCCGTACTGGGATTCGATCCAGTGACCGAAGCCAACGACGTTGACCACTCGACCACACAGGTGGCAATTAAACTGATCATTATATTCATATAATTTACAATGTTCTGTCTGAAGATGCTTCTAAAAAATACCAAACACGTGTCGAAATTTGTAACACAAAAATTTGAGTGATATACTTAACAAAATTTAATTTTATGGTAAAAAAATATATTCAACAAAGCCACTATCGAATTCCTCAAAAATGTTACTGCTTACTTTGATTGTTTGCAATTGTGTAAAATTTCTTAAACGTGTGCATTACGTATATCAACATTAATTTTTCAACACATAAAAGTGAGTTCATATTAATATCAAAATGTATTTAACGTGACAGAGCCGATTTGTTGAAACGTAAAGACACGAACCGGCAAAATTATTACTAAAGAAGATCAAGTAAGCTCGAAAAATGCCTCAGTGTATTTGTATAGCCAACGTTCTCTGGAAGATAATAATATGTACGTGCGTGTACAAGGCGACACGCACACGTAAATATAACAAATATTTAGTATATAAAAACGCTCATCTGATAATGTATGAAAAAATGCTTGTCGTATTGTATCTGTCATGTTGAATATTCGTACAAATGTACAAACCTTTATTCGTGTGTCGTGTTTCGTGTGCACATGTCCAGTTTTGATAATATTTATGGTATCTTTGTCCAATAAATTTAGAGAACTCCGAAGCGTGACATCAATGTCACTATTTACATTATTATTAAATCTACAATACGGTAAAAGAAAAAAGTATTCCGTTGAATTTTCTTTTTTTTATCTTGGATAATTTTCTTCTGCCGTAAATGGTAAATAATGCTTCTTTCACCAAATCAAAACAAAATAAATTCAACGAGCGCTATTCTTTGCAATGGAAATCTTTATCTATATGTTTTTACATAATTTTAATAATTACTTTATTCCTAAGCTACTAAATAATTTTATTTTTCAAAGTGGGTAGTAGGGAAATAAGGATAAGGCTAAAACATGACTAGTGGTTGGATAATCGCTATTGATACACCCAGTTATTAAAGGATCAGAAGGATGGGAGGAGAGGAAATGATATGAATTGACATCACAAACACCCAGTCTTCGATCGCAAATTTGAATTGAATAATTCTCGAATTCACTGTGATCTGACCGGGAATCGAACCCAGACCTGCGTGATCGGTAGAGCAAGCTCTAACCAACTGGGCCAGAGCAAGCGACAAAACGTTATAGTAGGGTTTAATGTATATTTTGAATCACATTTATTCATCAGAAAACATATTTTTTTAACATGCTATATTTTTTATTATCACGTCAGAATAATCTTACCGGTGATATCAATTGTCTAGTTCATTTAATTAGAAAATTCCGAAAAATAAAAATTCTATATGTTTTTTTATTTCAATGAAACTGAATTTATTTCATTTTGCTTTTTAAACCTGGATTTAAAGTTTACCATTAAATGAATGAATATTAATATTACAGTTATTTCAAAACACGATGTTCAGAACTGTCTGGCAATATGGACGACCGATATCTCTTTGTAAATAAGTGTGTGACTTTTATAATGTATTGTGCTTATGACATCAATCTGTCTGAATGCTATAAAATATATATTGGTCATGGTAATTGGTTTTACTGATATAAATATGAAAAGAATTTTCTCTTCAGAATTAAACGAATTATATTAATAAGTCCACATTTCCAAATCAATAGTCTCCGTTGTGAAGTACAAGAAAATATCTTTTGTTTTAGATAAAGGACCACGCATTTAAGCCATAAAGCATAATTGAATATCACTTTGATTTGTATAATATTGAAATGTTGTTTGATCTCTCAGTATTTTTTTTCGTAAGAGTAAATAAAAGGATATCTTTAAAATATAGGTTATTGTTTTGTTTTTTTTTATGTTTTGTTATAGGGACGATAAGAAAAATATGTGAAGGCATCCATAAATTGATTGATTTCCGATCGATGATTGATAATCGAAAAACACAAATTCATAAGCCGATAGATTGCTAGGCTCTCAAATACGAACATTATAATAAAGCTCTAGCAAAACAACACATATTTCAAATAATATGCAATACAATATTGCATTGATACTTCTCGCACCAAATATTGAGCGTGTACATACAGAGCAGTAATAAACATTTATTGGTCAATATTTTTCCTTTGTGTAACTGCTGTCAGTGCTGATAACTCAATTCGATATTTTTTTATGAATAAAAGCTTTTCCTATTATTGCTCGCGGAAATTCAGCTTTTAATTGGAATTTTTGCATCGTGAATTATTTAGCTTCGAATTTGTATTCAGTCGAGCGAGTAATTAGAAAAATGTGTTTTTATTTTACGACTTCGTATGAGAAATTATAATAGGTAAATGACTTCCATATTGAAAAGTTATAATAAAAATAGTGTGTTATGATTGTGATTTTTTTTTCAAATTAATCAAAATATTAAGAAAAACACAATATTCTTTTGTACTTCTTTTCATTTTTATTTACCAAGATCAAGACCGGTTTCTCTCATGGCGAGCATTGTCAACTGTCAATTAATATAATTTAACAGTGCTATTTATACAAAACAAATTTAAATAAAGAGGAAATGCTTAGTTACACATCTTGCAGAATAATTAGATTATCAAATTTTATTAATATTGCTTTAAAAGTAAACCAGCACAAAGTTATCGTTGAATCCGTCGAAAATAGTTAAAATTTCCCAGTTCATTTCATTTTTATCTTCTCTACGACAAGAGACGTTGATTGACTGAAATACAATTCCATTTATCGTGCAACAACTTGCGTCTGGGTGCTTCTTTAGTAGTCCGTATGCCCCGACTAAGGAACATATATCATGTAAATATAGAAGTTTTGTATAAATGTTTCTTCTTGCTGTGTGTATTTCATTGATTTGAGATGAAAAGATGCGTCAGTAATTTCATTTTAGTAGATAAATAGAGAATTTAAGATTAAATTTATTGGTTGATATGCGTATTTTGAAACCTTGGGAAAATATGGCGTTTTTTCAGTAAATATCGTTTAGGTAATTTAATAATAAAACATGGATATGTTTTTTGTTACTGCTGAGTATTTATTCTAAATATGTTTATTAAAAGAAAATATAGAAAGAATATAATATAAAGCCGATGTTCACTATTTACTTCAGTTTGTATCGTAAACTAAACAATATACTATGATCATATTTTGTGAGTGGAAACAATCATCTTTTTGCTTGTGTCTCGAAGTTTGTAAAGATGATTTCATATAAACAGAAAAAGAGATCGTAGATCGTGAGCAACTTTACATTGAGCAAGTAACGTGGCCAAATTTCAAAGTGTCGGTGAGTATTAAATTCAAATAAAATATGTCACAATTTTTTTTATGTAAATCTCTTATTTACGGAAATATATAGTAATCTCATAAATTGTGGCGTATTTTTTTCTTCAAAAAATCGAAGCTATTTTCGGTATTTGATTGCAACTTTGTAAAGAAAAATATTTATGTCTAGTTGATGGTATAATATATATGTTATTTTATTTATGTTTACCCTATACAAACGATACAAAGAGATGAAAGAAATCTAGTTATAGTACATTGTGTTGTTCAAGCTCCGGTTTGGAGATAATGTTAGTTTGTCTGTTAAAATATATGTTATGCAATGTGCAATGGTGCAGTATTACAACAAAAGTATCAAATTTGGATTGAAAAAATTTTGTGCTGAAGTTTTACCAAATAGTGGTAGACTTCAAGTGACATAATGAAATATTAGTAATTGTAAAAAAGTCGAAAATTAACAGCCGAAAAGGTTGCTTAAAGACTATATATGCATCCAGAAACAGTTTACAGACTTCTATGAACTTTGATAAACCCGATATTTGTTTACCTCTTTTAAGTTTTTCGAAAAATACGCAAAAACTTATTAGATAACCCAATATTATGTTATTATTAGTGGTCGTGTCTTTTATATTGGAAAGATGCTATCATATATTTTTACTGAGTATTCAATATTTTAAGAAAATTAAATTTTCAATTTTTTTGTTCGAAAGTATGGATGTATGTGATGCCTTGAATTTTCTTCTCCCACCCATCATTTACTAAGAATAAAGTGCAGCGATATCGATTAGCTTACCACTTGTCATGTCGTAGCTCCAATCTTTCTACCCTACTCTCTTTGGGAAAAAAAGAAGGGTTGAGCAACTGAGTAAAAAGTAATTTTCGTGGATACACTTCTGTTGAGATAGACTCCATTATTAGTTCATATATTCTAAATTGAAGGCAAACGTTGTAAAAAAAACATATTAATTATTGGTTTAACGAAAATTTCACTATTCTGTATAAAAACTTTTTTTTTCACATAATAATGATGTGTAAACCATATATAAATAAGTTTGGTTCAAATTACCTCAATAAATAAACTTTGTTAGTTCTAATTTGTTGCTTTTTTAGTAATTGATTTAAAGTACTTCTTTTATTTTTTTTAAATATACAGCTAATAATTTAATGTCAAGTTACTTGAATTGTAAAAAATCGCTATTTCACAAGAAACAGCCTGAAGCTCGGAAAACGAAAGTGTGTAAATTTACATATCGCCAATTCACATGAAATAGCACCTATGTCATTTTTTAAGAATATTTGAGGAAACTAGAAATGTTTTGTTTTTTTTCATTCAATTCAGCTTACCGGATTAAAATATCGTAGAGATAAGTGTCTTATAGATATATTGATCCCGTTAAATATATCTTATTATAACGTTTTATAGTTTGTTCAGTATGCTGACAAAATACTTTTATTTAAAAAGTTTATTTTTATGTAATTAATTTTATTGATAAGTCATAACAACGTGGTTTACTTTTTTGAGTAAAAGTAAGTACTTAAAATAATGTTTTAATTTATCATCAATGTCAAGACAAAAAAAAACATATTTAAGTAATGGTCGTTCTTTTAAAACCAAAATTCATATCACTGAATCAATCATCTTGCAGTTTCCTTACAAAAATATTTTTCTCATTTTATGATAAAAAAAAAAAATCTTTACTTATTGTGCTTTGTGTAATTTCCGGTCAAGGTGCTGTAGTAACATTTCTTGTTATTTTAAAGTCGACTCTTCTTATATAATCATTAAATATACTATAAAATGTTTTAAATCATTCAAAATACATCACGAATTTCCATGTCTAAAATTTCAACGATCAAAATTGTCTTTAACTTTATCAGAATTTCCAAATCAGTTTCAGTGGTGGAAAATACTCAAGTGTCATTTTTCATTTGTTTCAATATTATACTGAAGTGAAAAGATGTTAGGCGTTATTGTAGTTTGCATGTTGATATTATTTTTCTGCGCGAACTAACCTTGTCGAAATAAACCAAAATATATGACGTAGACTTAATATACGAAGCAAGCGATTTTGAGCTTTATTCAAACGTTTAACTCTTTCCATACTTCATTGAAAGCGTTCCCTAGATATTTTATATCTCAGCCGGGAGGGTTTATGTGTTTTTTCCCTTGGTCGTGGAGGAGAAAGAAAATTAAAGTTGACTCCCAAAACGGAAATGCTTCAATGTTTTCTTTTCAAGTTTTGCAAAATCATACTGCGTGTCTTATATATTGATTGTTGAAGTGAAATATTATATTTTTCATAATATTGACAAAATAAAACAACAACAAAATTATGTTTGCAGTTTCGTTTTTCTTCTTGGAAAAAATAGAGATATGATATTAAAAATAAAGAACTTTATTACCTTTTTCTTTTTTTGTAACAAATAAAACCACAACTGTTTTCAAAATGAGTTAAGCGATCCATAAAACGGTGAGTTTGATTTCAGTCAAATTTCCCAAACATATCAAATGCATTTTACTGTGCAGAAGTTTTACTTACTAATTGTGTTTCAATTTTATTGTGAAACGACATAAAAGCGTTAAATAATGACTTTTTTAACTCTTGCGGCTCGGAGACTAGAAAAATACTTCTCTGCCGATGGGGGTGGTTTAGGGACCCCAGTGGTTTCCTCATTATTGGCCTTATTCTTATGAATTTCAAAAAAAAAATAGTCCTAGGGCTTTTAAATATCTCTTTGCATCATTTCTCATACATTTTTTTTTATAAAAATCCGTGTTTTTTTAATAAATAATCATATTTTAAGTTGCGCGTAAAAAAGACGTCATTTCAGTACAAATGTGTATTTGCTACTGACGCGTTCAACTGACCTAGTTATCTTACGAACGATCGCTGATAAGCGGGCGCTTATCTCGTTATCGCATCGCGTTATAGTGTATTTATATAAACTACAAAAGGTTCAAAAAACTATGATGTAAGAATACCTTAATTATAAACATTGTATCATATATTGTACCATATTAAAATAGATATTTAAGAAAATGTGGGTATTGGGATCGCATTTCTTGAGCTTAGAACCGGAAAAGTTAATCAGCCTGTAACACACTCAATCTTTCGTCAACCTTGTATGTTATATTAAAACTTACTGTAACGTCATTAGTACACGACATATTTTTACTTGATACACTGACTAATCTTTGACTAGAAGTGTTCATAAATAATTTCAGAAAATGACATAATTAAACTAAAGAAAAATATGTCTAGATATTTATCACAATACTGTTTTAAAATAAGACAAACACCATTTAGTTAAAAAATAATAATTAAAACATTCGGAATCTGTTATCAGTGACAACATAACGAAAATTTATTTTAAATATTATATAAAATAAGTAATAAAAACGTCGTTATTCTTATTACTGAGCTACCATATGTGGCACGTGTTTTTTCTTGAAGACAAAACTATACAGATATAAAAAAAAATATTGCTAAAAAACCTATAGATCATGTGTCGTGTATGAATTTTATAATAATTCTCTCAATCAAATCAAGTTCAGTTTTATTTTCAAATATTTTTTTCCAACGTAAAAAAAATAGCTTAAATCTTGATTTTCTACGCAAAAATAGCCGTAAGCAATATTAAATTAATTTATTTCCTTGACAACTTTTAATGACTTATTTAAATTTTAATAATTGAAACAATAATCAAATAAAGTAATAAATTCGGTAGAACGCTTCCTTATTGCACCGATTTAATACAATTGAAAGGCAAAACTTTTCGAACATCTCGCAAAGGCCTCCAAATATCATAAAATTAACCGATAGTAAATTAAATTTCATGTCACGTTAATAAGATTTGTCAAAATCTTAGTCTTTAGACTTTTCCCCGGTATTGAAATAATTTAGTTAGTAAAATTTTTGAATCAGGTGCTACAAACTCAAATAAACATTTCACTCGTTTAGAAAGACGGAACACTTTAAAGGACGGAAATTATTGACGTTTTCTGTCGGAAAATACTTTTAAATGATATAACTTTATTTCCTGTGCATGTTTCAAAGTAGATTAATGTTAAAATATGATTTTTCTTAATACTAGTTTTATAAAGTAGTCAATCTCTTACTGTTTTTTACCGGAAATGAAAACAAGTTAAATTAAGATAGGCTACGTTTTAAGCTAGATAATCGTTTCACGCTTCATTTACACTATCGGATAAGTAGTTAGTGTGTAAGTATAAAAACACAGCAGACATTTACGGGGCTAAATTAAAAAAAAAACATTTATTTGATAACTTAGCTATGTTCCAAAACAACCCGTGTTTTGCCTATTTAACGAGCATCATTGTACAGAACATTTCAAGGTTTTTGAATAAACTCAAATTGCTTATAATTCTTCTGTTATAAATAGCAGAAAAAATATCGAGTTTTCGTAATTTTAGATGAAATACAAGAAAGGGGTAATAAACAAACATTGACAGTAATTATTAAAAAATAATTATCTACATAATATACGTTTAGAGTGGATGTAGTGGTCTACAATGACTTATATAAAAGACAAAATATTAAATTACTTACTTACAAACATTCCTGTAATTGAAGTCTAGCTTAAAAGGTTTTTAAAAACATCGCAGTTGAATTAAAAATCCTTTATTATTCTATTCTAATACAAATTATTGGTTAAAAATAAAAAGGGCCAGTAGCGTGCTCAACTAGTGACATCCTACTTTTTTAAAATAAAAATCGTATCTCTTCTTATTCGTTTGAATTTTTTATTAAAACATTAAATCTTTTAATAAAGACAAAAAAGTTTCACATTTTGATACACAAAAAATTCATAAGCAAAAGTACCGAGTTTATTTTTTTTATTAAAAATTAATTTCCAGCAAGTTATGAACAATGTATGTTTGCAATTTGAGACTCAAACACGTTACCCCGCCACTGAGTAGGCGTTAGTCTAAAAGGTTTAAAAACTCTACAGTGTTTGTTAAATATATTAACAAATAATCTTGAGACGTAAAGCCTACTATTTTTTTACAATAAAAAAACAGGAATATCACTCTAAAAAAAATAATCTAACATAACATGTTGCCTTGTATGAAAAAGGGTATTGCATAGCAACAAGTATTAACAATTAAAATTATTCAAATGGTCTTTTTGACAACCTGCTTTTTAAAAAGTTATTTGTATAAATTATCCTTTAAATACAAAAATTTCGATATAATACTGTTGCTCATTTCCTCAATGTTTCTCGTCAAATCCTTTCCAAGCTACGATTCTGATTTAAGCACATGTTTATTTATATATCAATATAAAGCCTTCAGAGTTTTCCAGGCAGTCTACATTATGTATGTTTATATTTAATTTTGAATTACGATACATTCGGGATTAAAATTGAATCCGCCGAGAGATTTAAGGTAGGCAGGGTATGTTACGGGAGCGGTGAAAGGTATTTAGTGAAAAGTTCAACCCCTAATATGGTTTATACATTAACCGTTATATACGGAGAAAACAAACAAAATTTCTGAACAAATAGTATGCGGGTTTTACTTTCTCTTTCAGTAGAATGGTAAATTAAATAGCAATTAGGCGGGAAATTGGAAATTTCCTATTTGAAATTGAGTCCAAAAACCCGTGTTTGAATAATACATTATCGTTGCTGAAATGCTATTTTTTCAAAACCGTATATATATGTGACTACTTAGTATTAATACATTCTTTATATGTTGGGTTTTACTTCTGTTTTATTCAACAAATCCTATTGGTTATATTATAATGGAGGATTATTTATATGTTTTGAATAAAATCCCAAATAAAATCTTGTTGTCTTTTAAAAAACAAACTATTCTTTCTTTTAATTTAAGATTTTGACTTAAGATGCTTGTTGGAATTTGAATGTGAGGCACATTTGTCAATCTCCTGATTTATGAGAACCACTTGTTCAACGCGGAAAAAGGTATCAAGTTATTACACCCAAACACAGATGGGCATAAGTTTTTTTTCCAGGAAGTTTTAGAAATAAATAAAGCACAATTGAATGGTTTACCTGTATTCAAACAACATAGGCCAAAGTGTTGACATTTCATTCTTGGCTGACTAAAGATGATCTGATAGATTACATATACTTATAAAAGTTAAAATTAAATTTTTGAAAAATTTCCTCGGAGTTTGAGTCGTAAATTATTTTAAAGCTGGAGTCGGAGTCGTCTTTTTTTTACACGACTCCACAGCCCTGATTCAAATTTATTCATTCGTTTTTTTTAAATTTGATGTTTACTTTAACACTTAAATGCATGATTTTCTACTTTTAATAAATACAGGCGGTTTTACACAAAATAACACACATAGATTGCAACATTTTGCTTAAAATATATTATTTTGACAGTTATTTTATAGTAAATAATCAATAAAAATGTATTAAAGAAAGCAGTTATATTTTTTTACCAGGAAAAATCATAAAAAAATAACAGTTAAAAGTGAATTTGAATATTCCCTAAAGATTTACAAAAACTCCAGTTCCCTAACTTTGATTGCACAACATCCATTTAAAAATGGAAGGTTGTTTGTGTTCTACTATTAAGTCTAAAAATCTTTGTTAACTCTCGCGGCTCGGAGTCTAGAAAAATACTTCTCGGCCGATGGGGGGCTTTAAAATATCTCTCTGCATCATTCCTCATACATTTTTTTATAAAAATCCGTGGTTTTTTTAATAAATAATCGTATTTTAAGTTGCGCGTAAAATATACATGGTTTCAGTGCAAATGACAACGCGCGACTGGCCTGCTTGCTTAGCGGCGTTCAGCGTATTATCTTACAAACGATCGCTGATAAGCGGGCGCTTATATCTTATCTTATCGTATTTATATAAATTACAAAAGGTCCAAAAAACTATGATTTAAGAAAACTTTAATTATAAACATTGTATCACCCATATTAAAATAGATATTTAAGAAAATGTGGGTATTGGGGTCACATTTCTTGAGCTTAGAACCGGAATAGTTAAAGTGAATTTCAGCTGTGCAAATAAAACAAATATAGTTTTTACTTTAAATAGTACAATAAGCATTCAAGGATTACGCTTCAATTATGATCGCGTCTCAAATAGTTTATTAAAAGACTTACAATTATATGGAGTGAGAAATAAAAAATACTAAAAACTTTGCATGTCAAGAAAAGAATTAGACAATAATAATTGTCGAATGATATTTATTGTCTATGCAAAATATGCAATTGTGTAAATGTTTAATTGGTAATAGATTAAAAGCCTCTGATGTAGGCTAAGACTTTTCTCAAATTGATAAGATCAGGACACTTATTAAAGGGTTCTAACACTCAATATGATTTTTTTAATTTGGTTAATACGATTGGTACAATCTAAATGTAAAAAAAAATACAACAAAATAGTTCAGATTTTAAAATAGCTAAATAAAAGTCACTGGCAAACAACAATCATGTTGATTTTTTAATACAAACTTGATTTTAAACATTTTAACAACAAAACTTGAAAATATAATAAAAAACTGTTACATAAATTATCTATATATATAAAACAAAGTGGGGTTATTTACACCACGTATATCTCGAGAATTACAAAACGGATTTCAATGATATTTGATTTATTAAATTCGTATGCGCCGAGAATAGCAGAATAAACATTAAAACATCGGAAAAATATCACGGAAAATAAATTATGAAGAAAATTAATATCTTCATACAGAACAAAATTTTCAAATGAGGAATAGGTCAAATAATGACATGTTGTTTTATGCTCGGTTCAGGTAGATGACACTAGATGGCACTGTATTTATACGATAGACTTTTAAATAATTTTGAATTTAGAGTATAATCGATGATATGAAATGAAAACGAAAGAAAATCGAATACTATTGAAATGAGGTTATGTTTATAATTAGGTATGATACATTTTTGACAACAATATTACGATGTTTGCACGAACGTTTGTATCGAATTGACAATTCAAATTTGATGTTCGATTGTGTTCGATTGTTTCGATTTCATATCTGTCAAATCTCTGGTCTAAATATTGACATTACATTTAAATGTGTTTCGTGCATTAGGTGTGATTGTTTGTTTGTTATTTATTCAATGTTCTTAGATTAGTTTTATTTGGTGTACTTAATCTATTTAACTGTACTCTTTTCACTTCAATTAATACTATACTATTTATATATAGAACGTCAAAAAAATATTTCGTGATATTTGACAGCAAAAGTACATTGTGAATTATATTACATAACGTTAGTAAGCCATTACTTTATGGTTATTTTTAAATGCATACTGCTACGTACGTAATTCCTGTGTCCACTGTCAATACTTGATGGAAAAGCATTCTATATTTAATTAAACGGTTTTTCTCTTATATAATGTCGAATGCGAAATTATTAACAAAGAAAGTTTCAATTGACTATTTTTATTGAAGTTCAACGAAAATTGTACAATTTCTTTTTTATGTTTTGTCAACAATTATATCGACTATGGAAAGCAAGAAGAGCGTAACCCACACATGCGCAAAAAAGTGTTTTGATGATTTTGGGCCATATGCAAATTATGAATTATACAAAAACTTGAAATGCACGGACACGTCTAAACTGGTGTTTAATTGACAAAATAATCTATACACATAAAGCAAAGCGGGGTTATTTACACCACGTATATCTCGAGAATTGCTGCACGGATTTCAATGATCTTTGATTTATTAAATTCCTCTCCGGCTAGAATAGCAGAATAAGCATTAAAACATCGGAAAAATATCACGGAAAAGAAATTATAAAGAAAATTAATATTCTCATAGAGTTTTCAAATAATGAACATTTTGTTTTATGCTGGGTTCAGATAGATGACACTAGATGGCACTGACACGATCGACATTTAAATAATTTTAAATTTAGAGTACGGATTAGAATAAAAAAATCGGATAATATTGAAATGAGGTTATGTTTTCTGACTTGGAAATTCTTTCTGAATCTCCAAATCAGATACGCACATAATTTTCTATCATTATTTTGACATGCTTTCCATCGAATCCATGTGAACTGTGGAGCAAGGTACAAGGATGACATGTCAGAAGACATTTTACATCAAATTCGTGTCAGTTCAGGGAATCCCGATCTCGAGATGAATGAAGAGATACATAACCAGGCTTTGCTTTAGATCGAAGACATGTGTTACCTCATGTGCGGCAGTTTGTTAGTCAAGTTAGGAATGCCAACGCCAGATCGTGGAATGAACGACGCTTTCAATCGAAAATTGGAACGTGAACGTGAATATTTTCGAGATGCATTGAACCAATCAGTTCAAACGAATTTACCACTGTTGAACCCACAATAGAGGGAAGTGTACGATACGTTAATGAATGCAATTTATGATGGAAATGGTGGCTTATTTTGCCTTGACGCGCCCGGTGGAACTGGGGAGATATTCCTCATGTCATTGATTATGGCTACTGTTCGTGCGAGATCCGAAATTGTTGTAGCAGTTTCTTCTTCTGGAATAGCGGCTACGTTGATAAAAGCATGCCGAACGGCTCAATCAGCGTTGAAATTTCCGTTAAACCTCCAAACGACTGAAAAACCGACATGCAATATTGCGAAACACTCAGCAATGGCCGAAGTTTTGGAAGCGAGTAAAATCATCAACTGGGATGAATGCACAATGGCACACAAACGCGCATTGGAAGCACTCAACCGAACTATGAAAGATCTGCGCAGTGACTCAAGATGTTTTGCAGGCGCAATGATTCTACTATCTGGCGATTTCTGCCAAACACTACCAGTCATTCCAAGATTGACCGTTGCCGATGAAATAAACGCTTGCCTCTGCTGACGACAAACATGCGAGTTACATTTCTAAACGATCCATCTGCCGAAGATTTCTCCAAGCAATTGCTGACTATCGTCGGTAACGGCCGTGTTCCTGTTGACGAATCGAACGGATTGATTTCGATTCCGCCGAATTTTTGCAATTTCGTCTCAACGAAGGACGGCTTCATCAACAAAATGTTCCCAAACATCTAATCACAAAAATCACAATTGGTTGATTGAACGAGCAATTATTGCGGCTAAAAACAAAGATGTGGATCATTTAAACTTCACAATTCAAAATCAAATCGTTGATCTACTGCATTCCTTTAAATCTATCGACTGTGCCACGTGAATTACATCATTTCAATGTAATTTAAATACTTTTCATTTTGAATTTTGCCCATTTATTGAACTTAATTCATTTTGAGTATTCATTCAAACTGAATTTAATTCATGCAATAAATTAACACAACATTTATTGATCCTGAGGCGGTACGAAGTTCGTCGGGCCAGCTAGTTATTACATAAAAACGACATTTTTTTCTTTTCAGGACTGATGAGATATTATACATATCATGAAATGAATATATATATATATATATATATATATTTGCAAGCTTTTAGCCTTACTTAATAGAGTAGAATTAATACCAATCGATGTTATTTGCTGATCATTAGTCCCTTAAAAGAGTCACCGACTCTTTAAGCTTACCCTAACAGTACTTAGGGCGGAGGATTATCAACTTGAATAACATCGTATGCAAGCTAAGGATTATACCAAATCCTTAATGCTGAAATGCTAATAACCAAAGAAAGCTTATTGAAAATTTCAAACAGAGTGAGTGGTACTTCCTTCGTGAAAATTAAACTTGCCTCATATACAATTGAAAACATCAAACGAAATTCAAACTTAGGTATTTACACAAAGTGCGGTCAGATTAATTTATTATATTTTTTTCATACTAGCCGGCGTTTGAGAAGAATGGGTTTTTTTAGCGATTTTAAACTTTTACTACCTTCCATTAACCTCAATAATATTGCATCATTAAATTTAATAATTGAGATCACCAATTAATTGGTTACGATTAACGACTATTCCATGTGGTAGAATTCGTTGTAGTGTTGGGGCAAGTATCTGATTGTAGTAAAACATCTTTAGATGTATTAAAAATAAAAATGTTGTTAGTTTTTTTGTTGCGATTTTTTATCATCTTGTCAGTAGAAACCGTAGTTATCTTTAGTAGCGTACCTTGTTTTAATAGCAAAAAAAATATGTTAAAAATCAACGAAAAATTTCGTAAAATTTCGCAATCTTGGTTTACGGAATAATATGACAATTTTGAGTAATAACAAGAATAATTATACATAATTTTGATAAAATAGTTTTATCTTTTGTTTCTGACACTAATGTTACAATAGTTTGCATCATAAAGGAAACACTTCGTGATAATCTTCGTCATAGTTTGATTAACTTTTCCAGTTCTAAGCTCAAGAAATGCGACCCCAATACCCACATTTTCTTAAATATCTATTTTAATATGGGTGATACAATGTTTATAATTAGGGTATTCTTATATCATAGTTTTTTGGACCTTTTGTAGTTTATATAAATATGATAAGATAAGAGATAAGCGCCCGCTTTTCAGCGATCGTTCGTAAGATAATAGGTTGAACGCCGCTAAGCAAAGCGCGCCAGTAGCACATTGATATTTGCACTGAAACGACGTATATTTTACGTGCAACTTAAAATATGATTATTTATTAAAAAAAACACGGATTTTTATAAAAAATGTATGAGGAATGATGCAGAGAGATATTTTAAAGCCCTTAGACTATTTATTTTTTTGAAATTCATTATAATAAGGCCAATAATGAGGAAACCACTGGGGTCCCTAAAAGACCCCCATCGGCCGAGAAGTATTTTTCTAGTCTCCGAGCCGCGAGAGTTTAACAAAGTATTGGCTTTACTTTTATTAATTTGTAGATCAATATGACATATCCAGGACGGTTAGTAGCGTTCTTAAAGATTTATACAAAATGAAATCATCGGAATATTCAATGTTTCACGCTCTCAGACTAAAGAAATTGACAACATAATTATGAAATCAATGATTACTTTTAGGGTGTTCACTGTCAATACTTGGTGGAAAGGCATTATATTAGTAAAAACACAATATTACTTTGTACTTCATTCCACTTTATTTATCAACTATTGATCAACTGATCAGTTGACGATGCTTGTAATGAGCGAAACCGGTCCTGACATATTAAATAAAGTGGAATGAAGTACAAAGGAATATTGTGTTTTTACTAAAATCAATGATTATAATAAACAGTTACGATCCAAAATTAAAGGACTTAATTAACTACAGTTATGACACCAACCCCTCCGGTAGTTTATTCAACGATTATGCACAGCATGCACGAATTTGGTAATGACCACAATATTTGAAAGTATTCCATTTGTATAAAATATCCATCATAACGAAGGTCGATGCAGACTGTCAAATGGTTTTTCACGGTCGATGAAACACCAAGAAAAAGTGCCTTTAAATGTGTTTCTGTTAAGCATGCCCTAATGTTTGATTATCTACATGTAACTTCTCTTTCTGTCTATCATTATTTCTGACCAATTGCTAAGTTGTATATATTTCTGTCGAAACCCTTATCAACGGTCGACGAAATGAAAGTAAGATATTCAACCTAGGAATCAGAAGGGCGCGTTATCATTGTTGCCAACCGAGCGGTTTGTATTATCTCCTACGGCCAGACCAGGGTAATTAACCCTCCAAGGACGAGCGTGACCATATGGTCACAGTAAACACCATTGTCTATTGATCCCACTATTCATCCTTTTTCTACCTGAATATCGTTGTTTTGAGTCATATTTGGTAAAGAAGAGTACAGAGTTCAGTAAGTCATCAGCTGCGGGGACAGAAACGGTCACCAAAAGCACGTGCGATTTTTTGAATTTCCGTTTTTTTAATGAACTTTTTGAAACTGCTAGTTATTTTTTATTAAAACATCAAATTATTTACAGTTCTTTTGCTAATATACAAGTCTTTTGCTTGTATTGAAATTATGTTGATCTAAAAAGGTCAAATTGTAAATATTTTTAAAATATCACGTTTAGCTATATTTCAACCCCGAATGTTTGCGTGGCCATTTGTTCAAGCTCGTCCTTACTACTGTCCGTACACAATATTGCACAGTAATAAAATAATGAGCATGACCATATAGTCATGCTCATGCGTTTTTTTTTTAAATTTTTGTTAAAGGAATAAAAGTTATCCGTGACTTCAATATGGCTTAAAAAAATATATCGAAAAAAAGATCTCGTCTCTGGAGGGTTAATCTGACTTGTAATCAAGTGTCTGTTTAATATTGTTTGAGAAAGTATATCCATATATCGAAATGTGAATTATTTAAACACATAAATGTTTTTATGATGATTAAGAACACTTAGTATGTAATAAAAAAATTATATTTATCAATACAAAAACAATAATTAAAGAAATTATATATCCAATAATACACCAATACAAATGGCTTATTTTTATAAAAAATCGAATGAATGGGTATTAAAAAATAATTAGCTCATACTTTCGCTCATTTTTAATGTTGCTTTGCCGTTCAAATATGGACGCAAAGTAATATCATAAAGATTTCAATTAATTTTGTGAAATGGCAGAAATAATTGGGTTCGCAAAATTTACCCACGATACAATTGAAAAAAAAACCTTTTTGTATTGAACCATTTTTCAATGTTTTTCTTATGGATAAATTTTTATATATTTCTTTTAATATTTAATAATATTTATGAAAAAAACAGAGTTTATTCATATTTTGTAAAGAATAGATGAGTCAATAATATTGTATAATAAACCATAGATTTTTATTTATTTTTTTGTACAGCGACAGTATTATTATTTATATACATATACTGCAGATAATAGTTAAGTTTTTATGTAACTTAAACATAGTCTTAAAATCTGCTTTATAATACATTATTTGATTATCAAAATCTCAAAAACCAAAGACCACGCACCCGCCTACGCCCTGGTAAATCCAGGACGCTAAGCGGGAAAAGCAACATCAAAAGGATATCATTGCATATTATATTTACTCAAAAATGTCTTTGTTTTAAAAAAAAATGTTGTTTTTTCCCTGTTCAAAAAAAGTGGATCTGGTAATTTTTTACATTTAAGTCCACGTAAGAGATAAAAATAATCATTTGAGACATATTACAGAAGAAAATTATTTTGAAATTTGAAATGATAAATATTGTGTAAAAAATACTAAAAATCAATATCACTTTTGGGGTGTTCACTGACAATAGCGTAAATGCTTGATTAACCCGTAACATGTCATGTCCCTAAAAATTCATGTTCCCTGCCATGATGGCATCTCAGTTTCACTGTTTATTGATAGTATTTAAACCTAAGTTAGAAGCTAAAAAATAATTTAAAAAATGTATATATGCTAGAATACCTAAAATGATAAATACTTATTGAACATATTAAAATATTGAATAATTTAATGGCTCAACTATTTACGATCACATCATGGTCATGGAGGTGTTAAAACGCATAAAACAAAAAATAAGGACCAGTTTAACTTATCACAAGTATTTTCAACTGATATAATTTTTATTTATAAAAACACAATATTTCTTTGAACTTCATTCCACTTTATTAATTAAGTCAGGACCGGTTTCAATCATTGCTAGCATTGTCAACTGATTAATAAAGTGGAATGAAGTACAAAGGAATATTTCCCAAAAGTGATATAATTTTTATTAAACTAAACCGCTCGTCATGAGAAAAACCATGAACAATCTTTGTGTATAAATGTAAAATTAGTAAAGAAAAGTTTTTTTTTAATTATGTAAATACTTTGTTATTTTTATCAAGTAAAAATTATTTGCTTTGATTTCGTATAAAACAATCAAATAACAATATAATATTTGACTTATATTGTGATAAATTCTAAAAGAACTAATTCTGAATTTATTTTTCAACTTTTTGTCACTGTTGTAGACACATGCATGTCTTAAACTGAAAAAATCATTTGTATGCTGATCTTAAATAATAAAAGGATATTTTACAATTAAATCAAAGCGTTTTTATATAACAATATTCTGATTCTCAATATTTACTGCAATCTTTTTCGTTGATCAAATTTTTCAATTCAGTTCACGACTCACCGAAAGTTTAGTAGACTCATTTTACAAATCGAAAATCGACTCAACTCACTGGTAGAGAAAGTTACCACCACCATATGATATGAAACGAGATTTTGAAAAAAAACAACGACTTTTTACTTTCCGACTGTTTTTGAAACTTAAATATTTTAAGTTCACTTTTAGGGTGTTCACTGTCAATACTTGGTGGAAAGGCATTATATTAATAAAAACACAATAATCCTTTGTACTTCATTCCACTTTATTTAATATGTCAGTTGACGATGCTCGTAATGAGCGAAACCGGTCCTGACATATTAAATAAAGTGGAATGAAGTACAAAGGATTATTGTGTTTTTATTAATATTTTAAGTTCAATGAAAGTAAGATTATTAAAGCTGAAAAACTTATATCAATTATATCAGTGAATTTAAAATTAATCACTTAAAACGATATGTTAATCTCCGTGTAATAAAACCACCCAAAAAATAAACCTCTGCAATATAAAATTGTTAGATAATTATCTATTTATTTTTTGATTTCATATATAGCACATCAATGATCAAAAAGATATTTATTTGGAAAACCTTTTGGCATATTTTTCAGAACTGTTATGAAAATATGTTGCACATATAACTGTTTACTTTAAGTTGTGTCAAAAAACATACATAGTTTAAGTTAAAATGATACAATCGCGTTTTAAATTCCCTCCCACCCTTTCTGATTCTGGGCGTAGCGAGAGCGATTAGTTATCCACAAGTCATGCTCTGGCCTTATCCTTCTAATCCTTATACTTTCTTTTTTGAAAAAGAGAAGTTGACCGACTGTGTAAAAAACAATTCTTGTAGAAAAAGCTTTTTTTGAGATACCTTCATTAGGAGGTCTAACGCTCTTCATTGGAATCGGACACGGATAAAAAAATATAACAAAATGAAAAAAAACATTATCACCAGCAAACATCATAATTAAGTGACTTCGATACGGTGATTTATTGTGCAGTAGGTATAAGCATTATTAAATACTTCGACTTTATCAAGATTAATTATTTTTCAACATAAATATTCTTTTTTATTGCTCTGAATTTTAGTTGTTAAACAAGCAGAGCACAGCTTAGATTCTCTGAATGTTGTAAGAGATGAACTATTGATGAAACATCAGCAATAAGACAACATTATTAATAATTATCATGTCATGAAACCTGAGTTTCTGCGAAGTCTCATAATATTACAGTCAATTTGAATACGTACCTGTCAAACAAATAAGCTATTAGTAGGAGGTAATCTTTGGAGAGACGTCACCCACCCCATGCGACGCCACGTAACCTCCGTCACGACGCCTTGCGTCATAAAATAAGTTGTTAACTCAAGGACCAGACCGCGACTGCATATTGAATCGTCTTCACTCAAATCAATCACCGTAAATTGAGCTATTTTAAAACAGATTGATTAATAAATCAAACTTTGTAATAAATCACACTTGAAAAAATGAAATGATTTCATTTAAGTTATCAAAAGAATGAATTATATTTATTTAAAGTATCAGTGTTAACATATTGTGTAGTATGTAACACATTTTCATAATAAGGTGAAAAATAAATATATATTTTATATATACATGTTGTATATTTTTTATATATGTTATACATTTTTTTTTAAATAAAGTCAGTAACTATATTGGCGTATGCCTTCGTAATAACTAGTTCTGAGTAGTAGTAATAAAAAAAACTTAGAGAATTTTGACGTTATCGCAATTTAAAGCTAATAATCAAACATCAAGTTAGTAATTCAAAAAAATATTTTTACCAAAAAATGTGGCTGAAAAAAAGTTTGACGCTGTGATTATGGTTTTTGTGTTATAATATATTTCAACATATATTAAAAAAACATCATATTAAATAACCAAAACAATGACACCTTTTTTTTTAAGCCATTTTTCCTCCTAATGTGGAGCATATAGACTCCTAAAGAAGTCTATCTCAGCTGACGTTTTTTACGATAACTAATTTTGAACTAGTTTCTTAATCACGGTTTCATCCAAGAGTGCCTAAATATAAATAAAAAAGCTAAAAAATATTTATTATTATAATATATGCATTCACCAGTCACCTCTTTTGATGTTGCCAAGTGATAAAGGATGCAGTGCATTCACCACTTCTGCTTCGCAGGAAGTGCATTTAGAATAAGTACGCCAATTTGCATTCCGACAAAATACTAAAACGTTTTCATGGAAATACATTTAGCTTTATGGTGGACTGTGTCGAATAAATATTATGTTTATTTATAATACACTACGAGATTTTTAATATAATAAACAACTGAGAAATAAATCATTTTTATTATTATTTTATTCATTCACACTACCTTATAAATGTATTCTATCGTTATAAAAAGAATATAAATTAAAGTGAAGTCATACAGTTTCTCTTTCAAAGAAAAAAGGGCAAATATTTATTATTTTCTTTTTTCGAGAGGCATTTTTATTAAGATTTACAATAATATGATATGGTATTGAATTGAACAGGTCCACAAACGAAGAATCTAATGCAGCATAATAACGTGTAAGTTGTTTTTTGTAGCTGATAGATATATGTATTCTGAAATACATTGCAAACTTACCTCAATACTGTTACACTCAGACTTGTTGCACTCTAGAGTTAAGGTATCGATATGTTACATTTTAAGGCAAAAAACTAACGATTTAAAGAAAAAAAAGTAACTACAAGAAAATGCATATGTTTGATTAATAAATATAAATTTCATAAACTAGATTGTTCATGTGTTTTAAAATGTGTGATGATATTTTCCTTTTTGTACTTAAGCCTTGAGAAATCATAAACATTTAACTATGTTTTGAAACACAAAAAAAATGGTTTAATTTTCAAGATAACAAACAAATTACGATGCTTTATTTTTAACGTAATATTTTAAACCTTAAACCATTATTCAGAAGAACGTATCCGAAAACAATCAGATAGAACATTACGCTCGTAAGCTTTTAGATATTTACTCGATATTATGAACTTTCTGCCAACGTGAAAAATATAATATATTCGAATAACGTGTCTGCCTCTACACTCCGTTAGTGAAATCTTCAAGTGGTGCACTAGTGCCATCTGCGCACGGCAGAAGAAATCTCAAATCTGAGGAAACTATCCCGACACGTAGTAAATAGGCAAATATCTTACGTCATATAAAATTCTCGGTAAACGTTCAGTAGACTATGGGGTGAAAATGCGTTGTGATATCACATCTAACTACTTTCAGCGTCGTAGAAGCATCGTAGAGGTCGTCGTAGCGAAGAAGGGTTGTTTTTTTTTCATATTTTTCAGCGGTTATTATACGAAGAAAATGTAAAAGAATCGTTTAGCTTTTACTAAAACATTCTTACTTAAGGAAAAGAATTCTAAAGACTCCGAATTATTTACTAGCTGATATTTAAACACATGCATTCATATAAATATTTTTTTCGAAAGACTTTTTAATGTTTTTATAAAGGAATTATCTATAAACTAAAAACGAACTAAACATCATGAAAATGACTCTCCTTGGATCACTTCTTTATGAAATGTACGTGTATATGTATGTATGCGCATTTGTGTGTACATGTACGGATATAGTATTAGGGGAAGTATTTATAATTTAATTGCAAATGAATGCATATGCAGTCCCCGTGAACTGGCTTCACTAGGGGTTTCGTACCTTTGTAGCGATCACGACCTTCCGTCTGCAACGATAGTAAGAGAATACAATTTCTCAAAACATTAGCGATGATGGAGACACGAAGAACTTTGGTGCTAACGTGTCCTGGTACTTATAGCTTCATAAATTTGATATGAAAAACATATTTGTTTCATTTTCTACTGTAGGTTTTTGATGCAAAATGAATTAAATCAAATTTCCTCGTGCTTGGAAAAACACTTTTTCCTTTTTATTCTACAACTATTCATGATAGTCAGGACAGGTTTTGCACATAACAAGCATTTTTAACTGATAAAAGAATATATATTGATATAATTATATATTTATACAGATGCTATAATAACAATTGTTTCTTGTTTTGTATAAATAGCACTGTATCAAAACATATTATTTTATCAGCTGAAAATGTTCATGATGAACGAAAATGGTTCATTAATAATTATTTGTGAAATAAATACAAGGGCGTGTTTTATTATTTAGTAATATAATGCCTTTCCATCAATTATTGACAGCTGGCACATATATAGTGATCATTGAATGTTTGTTATTGATAATCTGGATTTATAGTCTAATAATGATTTTTTCGTTTTGCCAGACAGGTGTTTGAGTTTGGAAAGAAAAAAAAAAATACAATATTCAAAACTTTATTCAACTGACATACCTAATTTTATCCAGTGCATGTATAACATTTATAGCTTTTTTCAATTGGATGGGTTCTGTTTTGTAAGACTGCATCACGTGCTATTTAAAGCGTGTACACAGCGACAAACAAACTAAGGGATGCTGGCGTTTTATGGAATGCAAAGCGATTGAAATATGACACAAGAGTATTGTAGGCAACACGTGATTGCTATATGCTTAACGTAGGTGTGGTTTTAGAAGTATATACGATATCAATTTAAATACTAATTTTGATACAAAAAAAATAAATGAATAAAATAAAACGTCTTTACATGGTTGAAAGTATTCAAAATAACTTAATATGCAAAAACTAATACTTATTGCTACTAGGTTGTTGTGATTTTACGTGTGGTTCTTATAATAACACAACTATTGAATAAATGGAATTCAATTGAAATCAGTTTTATTTTTATTTTGTTTTTATCTGATTTATGAATGATATAAAATAGTAAATTATCATATAGCACAAAAAATACTCTTTTAAAGGTTCCATGTTATGTGAATTTTTTTGTTGTTACTGAAAAACATTTCGAAATGTACAGTTTTGCGTATTTTCGAAATTCATGTAATAATCATCTGACCCACTCACTGTAGGGTCACCTCAAGCGTAAACACGACTTGCGTACATTCAATCAACCCTCTGCGGTTATCTTTATTAATTAATGTTCTTTTCCCACGGGAGAGATGTGGGTGCTTTTGAAATTTATTTAGAGATAAAAATACTGTCGGAAATTGAAAATATATAATGCTCACCGTATAGCTGAGACTGATATATTTTTTAAGCAGTCTCTATGTAAAAGAATATTTATGTAACTTTTTATACATATATTTAAAAGGGTTACATTTAAGTTACCTGAATGAAATATTTTTAGAAACTACCCACAACTGAACTCAGTAATTGCTAGAGCATCCAATACCGGACCCTTTTTATGATTCCGGGATTTCAGAATTGACAATTTTTCCAATCCTGGGATTGAAAATTCGACATAAAATTGTGTTTCGTAAAATTGGGATTCGGATTGGTAATAAATAACTATATACGACAACTTGGATTAATTTTACCATTGATTTTATTTTAATGACGTTCAATCGATTGGAAAAGTAAACACATCAGCAATTACAATTTATTTAGTTCTTTAAAATTTCATGTGAATTTAAAAATCAATTGAATTTTAAATATCAATAAATGCAAAAAAAATGAATCGTTCAAATAATTTACATTCACACAATCCCCTCATTACACCCAAACACAGATGGGTATAAGTTGTTCTTCCAGGAAATTTTATAAAGAAATAGAGCACAATTGAATAGCTTACCAGTTTTGAATGACCAGGTAAATCTGTCGAATTTCCATTCTTGTAGATAATCCTATAGGTCATTGGTGTCCAACCGGTAGATCGCGATTGACCGGTCGATCCCAAAGCAAGAAATGGTCGATCCCGAAAGCTTCCGTGAATTTCGAAAAAATATATAATTTTAATATAAAATATACAAAAATTGAATTATTTTGTAAGCACATACCTATCTAATGATATGTATTTTGCATTTAAAGTAAACATTCTAAGTTTGAAGTAGGGAAAAAGCTCTAAATATTTTTTTTTATAAGAATCATGTTAGAAGTCGATCGCGAGAAAACATAAAATCGAAAAGTCGATCCCAGGGCAAAAAAGGTTGGACACACTTGCTATAGGTCATCCTATATGTAAATAAATGCAATTATTAATCTTCCAGCAAACAAAAATAAATATAGATATTAAAATTACTCACCATTCAAATCTGTGGGCATTCCCATGGGCTAATCCTTTTCGCCAGCAATGGCTTTAAGCTCAATGATACATTTATTTCTTATATAAACACGAAACGTTCATTTACTAAGCGTTAATTCAAGTTCATCCGTGTACTTGAACGCCTGAAGATGCTGAAAGGTGAAACCCGGGTCATTAGTGACAAAATTTGTGTGAATGTACATAATTTGAACGGTTCAAATTTAATATTGAAATTTCACCAAACACCTTCAGTTGAAATGTTAAATTAAATGCCAATAAATATTTTTGATTCACCCTTGGATAAAGTCCGGTTTCAAAACAAAAAAAATGGGAGTTGCTTTTCAGCTGCGGGAATCGGAAGATGGAAATAAGGTTTTCCGTTTTTCTGTAAATGAAGTATTATTGTTAGCCCAATTAAAAAATTGATATTTTCCTTAAATGTAACCCCTTTGTGTATGAATGTCTCTTTTCTTCATCTTTGTGTAAGACTCACTTTCGTTGTAGCCAATGTGCTTTGAAGCCTTTGTCGAATTTGACCGAAATGCAAATAATTAATCATAGAATTTCGCAAAGTTTGTAAGCTCCTGAGCCTGGAGGCGGTGTGTGGGGTGATAAAGCTACTCCTGAAATAACGAAAACTTTTCAGTTTTTTTTTTTTTTTTACAAAAAACTTAAAGAAGCCTAATTAATTGAAAACATCTCTGATACGAAGAGAGCTGCTTTTTGTAATCCAGCGTTTTGAATATTTTATGAATTTTAACATTTTTCAATACATTCATTACTTTACAAATAAATAAAAAAATATTTAACAAAAGAATAGTCGCGAGCTGAATACTACGAGGTTCTAAGTGTCGACTTTTGGCCAAACTAAGGTAATAATGAGGCATTCTTAAGCGTAGCATTATCTACATGCTGTATTAATATGAAGTAGAAATTTTGCTTAAATTTCCAATAAGCCGTAGTTTTAGGTGTGCGTCGCAAGATATCTGAGGTTTCAACTTGAATTCCTGAAGATGCTGAAAGACGAAACTCGGGTCGTTGAATATTCGTCGTGTACATAGGCTGAATAGTATCTTTTATATTTTGATAATTTTATTCCTTTTTTTTTCTTCAATTATTTTTATTCTTCAACACAATGATGTTATTTTTTACCATTATGATGTTTTGTATTCTTGCAGTGTGGTATTATTACATTTTACAATATTAACTTAGTATTATACATGAATGATATCAAACACAAATTACAAAAAAAAAACTTTTCTTATTTATCCTCCATTTTTTTATATATTTTTTCCAATAAAAATGATCACATTAGATATCTTCCATAGAATTCGTTTTATTTTTATTTAAAAAGCGTAAGTAAGTTTTTGAATCACTTGTGTTTTCATACAAATTTCACTTAGAACCTTGTAGCACTGGCGGTTTGTTTGAATTTCAGGTGAACAAGGTTCTAATTGAAGTTTAGGTATTCCTTATTAAATATGAAGGACTATTTTAACAATGTTTTTCAAATAGCTTTATCATGCCAGTACTATCATTGATATGTACAATTAAAAAAAATCTTGGAAACATTTACAATTTTCAAAATACAAGTATTCAAAATTTCAAATGCCCATATCTTTTTTCATGCAGCTATACACATAAAACCTCAGCTTGCGTAGTTTAAAAAAAATAGCCACCTTTGAAACAAATTCCAGATTATTTATTTTATACCAGCTCTAGTTTTGCTCATGTTGATAATATTGCATATAGAATTAAGAGATTTTTTTTTCATATAATTTATCGATACAGTGAACTACATTGAACTGCTAACAGCGAACTAGAATTGACAGTGAAAAAATAAAAAAAAATTAGTCTACATTAGACATTCTGTTATATAGTTTTGTAGAAATTTTTGAGTTTTTTTTTTAAATTTATATTGAAAAGGGCCCAGCGAGATTTTTGCTAATCATTAGTTCTGTTCAAGCTTCAATTTCGTATCTTAAGTCTCTTCAAAGGGTAGTTTTGGTCCGCAATGCCATAAATACATGATTTCAATTTCTATTAAATTTGGTAACAATATCCCACAACCTCTAGTTTTTTTTTCTTTTTCCTATCGCTCTTAGCTTTAGTTGAGCTATGGCCATCTCTGCTGCCACAGCCATTCCGGTCAGACCTCACCATTCTTCCAGTCACGTATTTTAGAAAGTCTCCGGTACTCTTCATCCTCTCATTCCAGTGCATCTGTTGCCTTTCCAACTGGTTATTTTCCATCGTAAATTATCTATAAACATAAAAAAGACTTAAGAGTAAAAAAATTAAATATCGTTATTACATTCTAAAGTGTGAAATATCGATTGTTGTTACACCTTTTATTTTTAATTTATTTTTGTATAAAAAACTCAAATTATTAGTTAACAATAAAGATAGAATACACTACTTTAATAAATCCGGGATTTATAGATTGCAGTGCTTTTGTTGTACAATATTTTATATCGGAAAAACCTGCACAATTCGATATTACAACCAAATTGCCCAGCCCAATTTGTTTACATAATATAAATATTCATGGGACAATGAAATTAAATTTAGTTATAAAATATAGAATATTTTTAATTGAATGACCACGATGTGCGTTATATGTATACGAAACTAAGCTTTAATTTTTGGTTATTTCCAAGAAGTTATAAATATATTTTGAATGTTTAATATATTGTATTATTTATAGATTTAGTTTATATAATAAAAAAATTCCCACATAAGGTATTCAATCACTTTTTGCATAAGTTTATTTCACTTCTTATTTTAAAAATAATATATCTTTCAGTACTAATCAATTAAAATAAACTTTCGTTTTTTGCAATTATAAAGCGATCTATAAAAATGAAACATTAGTAAATAACATTTTAAATAATCGACTCACCATTGATAAATTCATTTACATTGAGATGTATCGAACCAAATATAAGTAATTAATTTGTAATTAGTAATATCAATGTTTTTATTTTTCATTCTACGTAAAAAAAACATCCTCAACTTTATATTACAATTTATGTACAGTTGAATAACTAAAATATTTTTTTAGTCTATTTGTAAGCCTTGCGATATTCTGTTTGATTATGTTACTTTAAGATACGAGACATGTGTCACAACTCTGCACGAATATAGTGGCAAAGTTTATATATTTAGTAACCCTTCTTTTTACCTAACATTAATTAATAACAAACATATTGTAAGTAATATTTTTGTACCACGGGAATAATAGAATATCTGATGTTTTTTCTTTGGGTTTGTCTTTCTAAAAATGTGAATACATTTATAAAGTATGGAAATATATACAACATTATTATTTTGTTAAGAGTTCGGCAGATATTTTCAATAGTTGTTCAACAAAGAAAAAAACTGCTTAACAGGGCTTTTGTGTAATACAAAAATAAAATCAAACTTTATCTATCACACCAAAATTTCATTGAAAACTCAAAAAACAATTTTCTTTATGAAATATTGTTAAACGTGTTTCTGAAATTCTCCGACTTTCAAATAGCTGTTTTGACTTTAGGCTATCAAACAAAACATTAGCACAACTTTACAAAATGCGAATACTGTGCTAATTTAAACCACTTTTGCTCTGCTCATTAGCATAACAAGGACAGAAAAAACGATAATCCAGTGATTCTCATCATTGAAAAGACCGACATGAGCCAATTTAAAAAATATTAAACGCGAAATTCGGTGCATTAAATGTAATTTTGTTTGATATAAAATTGTTGTCAACAGTGCAATATATCTTGGACGTAATATTGCAATAAAAATATATATATATATATATATATATATATAAAAAAATTAATGTTTGTTTGTTTGTCCCGTATGCGTTTCTATACCGTTTATACGATTGCGATAAAACTTTGTGTACTGGCGAAGCAGTGAGTTTTTTTTATCATTCCTAAGCAATTATATGCAATACTATATTGTTCCAAAAGCACTTTAATAAACACAATTAAAATAAGAAAACTTTCTTTCTTTGAGTAACATTGCAACGTATTCTGGGTACTTGCTAGTTTTTATATAAAATTGAATGAGTTTTTTTAATCTCAGTCCACTACCAATATGGAGAATATGTACTCAGAAGTATTTCAAAAGAATTTATTTTTCTATGAGAACTGTTTTTTACTATGTTGTTCAACCTCTTTTATCGAAAAGAGTAGTACGGACATATTAATAGGTGTATGACAGGATCAATGGTTAACTAATTGTTCTCGTTAATCTCCGTTATTGTAGAACTTTAAAAGTAGGATGGAATTTGAAGACATCACAAGCACCCTCGTCTTTTACCAAAAGTCGATAAATCAATTGAAAAAATGCGGTTCGTATTGTGACTCAAACTCGTGATATCCGTTATGGAAGACAACATCGTTGAACGCTGAGCCACAGGCACGATATAATTTTCGTCGGATATTTAAAAAAAAAGTAATGCTTTTAAAATAAATATTTACCTATTTCAAATCTCTCTTCTCAACTTATTTGACTTAAAAAGCTAAAGTTTTATTTTCTTCGTCTATTTCCCGCTGCCGTTCTTGCCGTAAACATTATTCACTGGGTGGAGCAATTGATTGATTTTTCCTGGAATTGATTTGTATACGAAATTGATACTTTCAACAATTAAAAAAAATAGGCTCATACTTAAATTACCTCGTAGCCAATGAATTAATTTCTATGAAAAACATTTTACTTCCATTGTAATTTAATATTTTTCTAATGATAATAAACAATGGCAACATTTAATATTTTCTAATATATGCAATTGGATGACATTAAATTTCGTGGTCATTGGCTCAAGATTTTGGATGGATCCAATCTATAAAATTGACATAGTGCTTGTAGGATGCCTATATCTTTACTTTATAACAAAATAAACTATTATTATTAGAAATTTATTGAGTATGAAAAAATAACATTTAAATTAATATATTGAAACATGGAAAGTAATATATTATGTAATAACGCAAGTGTTGAGGATAGCAGAACGGTAATTAAAATGACGAAATATACTAAAATTGTTAAGCAAAGATTTTTTGCATGGGAAATTACTTCAATGCAAAACGAACGCTAATTTTGCTTCAAAATGGCAAGTCATTAGTCTTAAAGACCGTGCTATATTTTATTAAAAAACTGTTATGAAAAAAATATTTCCCATTTGAGCTTAATAATATTCTGAGATGAATTCAAACATTATTAAAGAATAAACAAAGTATAATCTTAACTAATTGAAATATAAAATTATGAACGTTGATATTATATTGGTTTGTGTGTGACAAATATTGCATCTTAGAAAAGATTTTTCTTTCACTTTAATAAATATAAGACTTGTAAAAAAATATCAAGTCAATGCAGCTTCAGATATGTTTTCATTAAATATCTGCACATGCTAATTTAACTCAGATAAAAATGTGTAATTATCTGTACAGCTGACGATACATTTTAATTAATGTATGTACATATAACAGTTAAAATATGCTCTCAGTCAATGTATCAATTAACTGATCAATCTATAAACTATCCATTTTAGCCATTTTCAGTGTACACATGTGAAAAAATATACACTTTAAAGGGTCAATGTTTACCTTCACAGAAGAAGTAAAATTGTTCACGAACTTTGAAATATTGAAGCGTGTACTCAAAGTGTTGCACGCCACTTTCCACTGCTGTTCGCACGAGTTTAGATGTCTTCTAAAATTTCCATTACATCAAATATTTCAACGTCTTGTTGTCATTCTCGTCCTATTTCTATTCAACATATAAACCATCAGCTAACCTAACCTAGCCTTAAATTAAATGTCATTATACTAACCAAAGCCGTAATGTCATCTTTACTCTGTTGAGTGCTTGTCAGTGAATTTATTTACTATTTGGCCAAATCATACATTGACTCGTCTAGGTGAATGTGAATTTTTGTGATGTAATCTTCAACTAAAACTAGTAGTTGTTAATTGACAAGACTTCACGCTTTAATAGAATTATATTTTTTTTCAAGATTAATTAAAGTACGTTTATACACACATTTTATGAGCCCTTTAGAGGTTAAGTGAGCCCACTAGTAAAATGATAAAACTTTTTTCTTAGACTTTTAAGTACAATCACGTCTTAACTTGGTGTTTTGTTGGAT
Organism: Himalopsyche anomala; assembly: GCA_031772345.1. Lineage (NCBI taxonomy): Eukaryota > Metazoa > Arthropoda > Insecta > Trichoptera > Rhyacophilidae > Himalopsyche > Himalopsyche anomala. The sequence goes on from CM062842.1 coordinate 14,634,739, forward strand.
TGTATATTTTTATTTTACGTATATAACACTCTTGCAATGTGTATTGACTGAGGTTGGTTCACTTTTAAGATATTTTAAAACGTGTAGAATAATATTAATATTTTTTCTAAAATATAAGATGGTTCACTTCACCTCTTGTGGGCCCAGATGTCAATTTCGTGATATTCGTGACGAGATTCTACAACACAAGTGTAGATTCGATAGTGGCGATAAACTTAATGGGGACATAACAGATCGAAAAAAAAGTAATGCGGCCTTAAAAGCGATTATCGTCATTCCACCATCCCTGATGTTTTATTATCATCATTCGAGATTGCGCGCCGCGGGGCAAAGGAAAAGTAAAACGATTTATCTGAAAATATTGCCGAGGCATTATAAACATACACAAAGCCTCGAGCCACATTTCTCTGCATCTTCATGTCATATCCGGATGAAAAATGCGAAATGTCTCAACCGAAAAATGACAAAATATCCACCCACCGCCGCTAAACACCCGCCACAGACCGAACACAAACCTGAAATAAATTGAGCAATTGAGTTTGTTAGCATTTTTATGAAATTTTATTATATACCATCGTTTGACTCAATGAGTATTTTTTTCAAATAATAACTAATTCAAATATTTTTTAAAACTTCATGAAAGATCTTTTGAAAAGTGAAATAAGCCAAGTGATAAAATTGTAAAAAAGCTACTGAACTTTTGAATACAGCCTCGTTATTAGCTGGTGTTTTGGCGGATTGAATATTTTTGCTTTAATTTGAAATTTTTGAAAAATTATTTAACTTGACGATTGATTTAACAGCTGTCAATCTAACATTAATTTGCTATCTACAGTTGTCAACAAAAGTTTGACCGACACACCAAATGGTGTTTTTTTTTACTATCAGTAATTGACTACTGTAGAAATTACCAACTACATATAAGTGATTCTAAAATATCAATGCCAATTGTTGTTTAAATTTTTTCATTTTTGTATGAATAGCATTGTTGAATTATATTTCTTATCAGTTGACAATGCTTGCATTAAGCGAAACCGGTCCTGAATTATTAAATAAAGTGGAATGAAGTACAAAGAAATATTGTGTTTTTATTAATATGATGCATTTCCACCAAGTATTGACAGTGAACACCCGAAAAATGAAAAATATATCTGTTAAATTTTAAGGTAAGCAAAATGTAGCTCATCCAACTTTGACTAAAAGTGGTTGCTATATGTTCCACAAATCTGCTTTTTGTGGATCACATGGTATCTTTGCTACATTTTAAAAGTTCTAAGTCACCCACCAATTGCTTTGCTTACTCCCATGTCAAGTCACCACCCTTATCTTATACAAGCTGGTCGTCCAAGATGCAAAAATCCCACTAGTCGAAAGAAGAAACAGACAGATTTGAAGCTCTCGCGAGGCATTTGCAGCACGTGATCCAATCAGTTGCATCGTCTATCTTTGTAAGTCTGCGGACATAACAGGGTTAAACTAAGCTTGCGTTTGACTAAAGAAATATCTATATATTAATTGTCGATAATGTCAGTATGATTGCATGATTGCATGATAGTCCGCGATTTTCCCTCCATGTATCTATCTAGTAATAAACGTGTGCCTAAAAATACATCAGAAACAATGAATTATTTTTAATAAGCAACTTTATAAATTAATATAAACAATATTTGTTTTAAAAAAATCATTCAAATTTTAGCTTAGTTAACATTTGAAAAACCGTTTATTATTGCAAGAATTTTACAATTGGAATTATACGCAAGAATTTAAAAAAATGAGTTAATCAAGCACTTTTTTTATTAATAAATCTCAGTTACTTTAAGTTTATGTATAATGAAATTTTGTGAATTATATTTGGCAAATGAAAATCTTTGGTTGAGAGAGTTTTACACAAAATTACGAGAAGATAAGAGCACTCCCAACTTATAAGTAAACAACCTACTCAAAAAGAGTTAATTTTACAAATTCACTAGCTATGTCAACCGCATTCGCATCTTGCTGCTTTTGAAAATGCACGACTCAGTGGTTCCATCTCTACTGTGCTACGATTCCGCGTAGAGGCTTATATCACGTAGCCGTAGCTTTGTGCAAGCAGCGAACAAGAGAACACTTGTTTTATACTCGCAACATGAAATTCAGAGATCCTCAACGAATTAAAAATGATAATATCTTTGAAAGGCAAACATTGGAAATGTTACTAAGGAAATAATGCTACAAATGCTTATTTTCATAATTGTGCGAAATCTTTTTTTTTAAGTCTTTATATGATTTATAAATTATAATCATTGAGTATGCGATTTCATATATATGTATATCGACCTTGAAAAGGAAAAAGGACGTAACCCATAGTTTTTTAAAACAGTTTTTATTCGATAATTACAACTTGATACACGTTTTATCAATAGGATGTAAGCTGCACATGCCAAATAAGTATCAAAATTTAACTTTTAAGTTTGAAAAAAGTAAGGCCTGTCAAAATTGCAAACAGTAAAATAGACTTAAAAAGGGTTATTATTTAACAATTTATTAAATTATTATTAGATTATGTCAATTAAACACCAGTTTAAGTCTTCGTGCACTTTAAGTTTGTGTATATTACATAATTTGCCTATGGCTCAAAATCATTAATACAGGTTTTTTGCGCCTCCTGTAAAATTTGTTTAAAAGTGATTTTTCCTTTCCACAGTCGATATATAAATATATTGGGAAGGTTTGTATATAAGATAAAAAAAAAAACGACCAAATTAATTTAAATACAAAACTCAATAATGAGACACTAAAAAGTTCAGCTGGAAATTCGGTAATCTTCTTATTTCTAGAACAACAAACAAAGTAATATTTTAAATAAATAGAATATTATTGAAAATATTTTTTTAGTTTATAATAAAAAAAACTCCGTTGAAGAATAGTTTTGGTGAAAGTGTTATTCAGAGATAGTTTTAATATAAATACATTTACTTATATTTACTATAGTTATATTAACATTCACTAGTAATTACATTCACTAATAATTAACACATTAACAGTGACTAGTCTAGTGATGCAGAGTTTTGCTTTAGGAAAAAGTGGGCTGGTTTTATTGTTCAATATAAATCTAGATATTTTATAAGAATAATTTCATACATATATTTTTACTAATGGTTTGTTTAAGTCTATTTTTAGTCCTAATTAATTTTATATAAATAAACTAGTATTTATTTATATTTTTAAATCAGTTGTTGATGCTCGTTAAGAAAAAAATCTGCTGTGATATTTAATAAAAATAATGGACGTGGTTTATTTTTTAATATTAATTATTGCTGTTAGTTTGGGTCAAGTCACCCGATTCAAAGGTAATACGTTGATACAACTGAAATTGAAAATTTGGATAATGGTTGTTTTATATAAAAAAGTGATAAAAGTTTATAGAAATCTCAACTTAATGATTTTGTCAGTTTACTTGAATTATGGATTTATTAAATTGGTTTCAGAGGTCTGGTTCAAAACCTTAAGCATTTTAAAGTTATAGGTTCAAAAAAACTTAATTATCTTGTAAATATTTTTTTTTTGTTCACTTTAAAATTATTGAATATAAAAAGAAGTGTTAATTGATATATATTTTGAACGAAATATGTTGAGAAACATTCCTATTAAGGATCGCTGAATAATCTTCGTTGTCATAAAAGAGGGAGATTTTTTAATAACACCAGCCTTTCAAAAGCTTTTGTTAAAAGTTAAAAAGGTTTTGCGATATTCTTTTTTTAAGTATTTTTTTAACGAGACGACTAAAATAAAAAAAAAAACTTTGAAAACAGCCATATAATATTATGGAAAATGCACGTTGCTCTGCGAAAGGCAACTTGTTTGTCAGTGTATCAGTATCGCTTGATCAACATTATAAACAGTTATATTAAACATATATTAAAAATAATTATTAAAACGTTCTATCACTATCAAGACAACCGTTTTTATGTTATTGAATGTGAAAAATCATTCATTATTTAATGAGCTTCTTTTAAACAATCTCAAAATAAATGTGTTTTTTACTACGACATATCTTGTTTGCTGTTGTCTACCCTCATACGTGCCTAATAGTCCAAGCTGACCTGATCTCAACCAGGGTCAATTTTGAAACATTCTATAAATTTGCAACGTCATATGTGGAACAGGATATTGGAGTCGAATAAACTCTTCCGCCACGCTGAATTCTCACCTAGGTTATTTATACCACACTAAATGGGTGAGCAATTCACATTTTCGTTATTTATTTATTTTTGAAAACACAAAAGAGTTAATGGTTAAAAGGAAGGTCTCGTACAGCTTCGTATTGAGCCAATAATATAAGAAATGCATTGGCTTTTTTATTTATCGTATTGCGATATTTATGGTGGCCGTGAAACAGCGCCTGCATAACGAGTGGTGATGGGATAATCAACAACCAACTTGCTTATCTATACGTTAACGCATTATATGCCAAAAGCTCAAATTAATAAAATCTTATAATATCCTTCTTAATAAAGAAATAATATATATTTATTTGCGTATTGAATTGTTAGCACAGACTTTACCACGAAGAAAACAAGACTTTTTTGCTCAAAAAAAATATCTGTTTCCATCCCAGACATCGTATGCTTAAAATGTCTCAAGCTTTAACCGAAATCGAAACCTTTTTAAGACTATGTATATCACGTTAACTGGTCGTAAGTTTAGGCTTTGTGCTGTAGAAATCGTAAATAGGCAACTGGTGCTAATTTTACACATAAGTAAAAAGTAAAACAACAGCAAACAGAATTTTCTGATGAATTTTACACGAAAATTAGTATCCATCATTGGTTAATTTATAATGAGAACATCAAATTAGCTCATAGAATTTTATATAAAAAAATATGTTGCTGAGGTTGGTTTTAGACTAAATCTATAACTACATTAAATGTAAAATATTATAGTTTACTGTAAGCCATGGCTTTTTGTATGGCAGAATTGAAAATATAATTACCACTCACTGGACAAAAATATATTATTCAACACAAATTGTCGATGGCTTTTTTGACAAGATGTCATCTTAACAATTTAGGATCTCAATTTCAAAACCTATCTAAAGACCGTTTTTGATTTTTTTCAAATCTTGATGCCAACTTGTTGTCTATTTCAATATCTACACAAGCAATAAAATTCTGATTTCAAAACCTCTCTAAATACAGATAAACTTTATTTTAAGAAACATGTTTAGTCTCAAAACCTACTCAAATTCAAAAAGCCCACAGCAGTTTTTTGCACTTTGCCAACAATTTTGGTTTTTGGAGTTAGGTAGGTTTTGAAACTAAGACGCTCAATTATGCTTAGGTCAATTTTTGATTGATTTTATACTGCACTTATTTATGAAGGAAAATGTTATTTTCCTAGGCTTACTTATTTCATAATATTATTATTAAATTTAAGAAGGTGGTTCTTATAATGTTGTAAATCGGTTTCAGAGTTTTTTCTAAGAACAAAAAGCAACGAAATTATAAAAAAAAATCTGGTTGAAAACATATTTATGTACACATAATGATATTGTTTCTTTGTTTTGATTACAGAAATAATCAATGTATTTTTTAATTATTTGAATGCTTTGTTGTGCGCGCTAATTTTTTCCTAAAAGTCCGTATGCTCTGCATGCAAAGATGACAATATATTTTTTTCTGTACAATCCTCTTTTTTAGAAGCTTGTCCAAAAATGTATCGTATTTCTCTTGTATTATATTCTTGCATTTAAAACACGGATGTCTGTCATAAATATTCTTTGAATGAACCAGTTTTATGATTTTAGTCAAAAATTAATTACTTTTACCTTTTCTGTACTGAACTATAATAATATTTTTGTATAATTAAAAATCGTTTAAGGCCATTGTGTACGTACCATAATAGTGTTTTGTTTAATTAAATAAAGGTTGCATCTATTCAAAAAGCTTCGTTTATATCAAAAGAAGCTATGGCCTTTATTCTGCTGTAATCCTTTGCTTCATTGAAACGGATCCTTTATCAAAGCTAAAAAAGTATTAAAAAATATATTATCAACAAGCTTTCTTGGTCCCTTTCATTTTCATATATTTCCGTGTCCAATGTAAGTGGATTACTGATTACATATGTTTTTATTTATGAATGATAAAGTGCATGCGTATCGTAAAACTAATTGTTTATGGTTGCTTTATTTACGCTCTAAAAATGTTGCACTACTAGATTTTGGCATCCGGTAATGGTTGTCAATGGTGAAACTTACCATGTCGATTTCCAATGTCTAGTATATATACTCGTCTATAAAGCGCTGTTTTTTGATAACAGAAAACTGGTTATAAGTATATCGGACAACTTATCTTTTCTAGAGTTGTTATATTATCATTAGGTAACACAAAAACTAGTATATATTTTTCCATTTTTATTTGATTTTTATTATAATATATCAGAATAGTAAAATTAAAATCATTCGTATTTAACCAAACATTTGCTCAAGTAGTTGTCTGAAGATGCCTCTGAAAGAGGCGAAACACGTGTCACATTTTGTCACACAATACGTAGAATAATCAAAGTTATTTTATTTTATATTAAAATGAACTTCCACAAAGTTACCGCCGAATCCATCGAAAGTATAACTATATTATTATAAATACGAAGAAAAAAATCGTTGTATTCAGTGATGACTTTGTGGTTTAAAGTTAATTTTTAATGTAAAATTAATTTTGTCACTCCAATTGTTGTGTGAAAATTGTGACATGCGTTTTGCCTTTTTAAGAATCATCATTAGGCAGAGTATCGCGAGTTTTTTTTATAAATTTTCGGTTTGAATAAAGTAATGTAAGGTTTAGTCAAAATATCATCACTTCATTGAAGCACGGTAACATTTTTTTATTATTTTGTAAATATAATGTTGGTACTTGACTTTTTAAACTTGTATTTAGATCAAAAACTTTTAACAATGTTAAATATTAAAAGGTTTGGATAACTTATGTATTCAGTGAAGGAACACTTTGAGTATATTTATAGATAATTCACATTATAGACTTACATCCAAAGTTGGAAATTTACACAATCAGTGGTGTAGAAACACCCAACGCTTTTGCAAATAGAAAAGGGTACTTGAGAAGAGTTAAAATACCCTTTACCGGAAGTCATATATCCGACAATCAATGCCAAAAATTATTAGTTTAAATTAATGAAGCGAGTTTTCATAAGCATATTATCTTTTCCTGTTCTGAGCTCAAGAAATGCGACCCCAATACCCACATTTTCTTAAATATCTATTTTAATATGGGTTATACAATGTTTATTATTAAGGTATTCTTAAATCATAGTTCTTTGGACCTTATGTAGAAGAAAACAAATATATTCGATCGCTAGTTCCGTCTCTATTAAATAAAACAGAAAAGAAAAAATTCAACTAAATAAAAAAGATCCTCAAAATAGAACAAAAACGGATGGATGTGTACGAAGTTAAAGATAATAATTTATGTATCCTGGAATACTATTCTCAAAAAAAACACAATATCTTACTTACATTGATGCCTCATTTTATATAAATACGCGATAACGCGATAAGCAGTCACTCGTTAAATAGTATTTGCAATGATTGCTGGGCTAAATCTCGTCAGTTGCGATTTCATGTGTGCTGGGATGACGTCTTTTTTACGCGCAACTTAAATGATGAATTAAAAACCACGGTTTTTATAAAAAATGTATGAGGAATGATGCAGAGAAATATTTTAAAGCCTTTAGACTATTTTTTTTAATTCATAAGAATAAGGCCAATAATTAGGAAACCACTGGGGTCTCTAAACGATCCCCATTGGAAGATTGGTATTTTTCTAGTCTCCGAGCCGCGAGTGTTAAAAACTAAATAAAAGTTTTCTACTTATTTCAAAACTGTATCAGTTAATTTACAATTTAAAATGTTGTTCAAGGATTTTAATCTGCTACATTGTTATTTTTTTGTTAAAAAAGTAACGTTTTCAAATATTTTATGGTTTCCCTCAATCCTATTTGATGTTTTAAAAACAAAAACAAATACATACAGAGATGTATGTATACTTTTGTTTTTAACGTTATCTAATTTTCATTTTTTTATAGTGACGAAGAGTGCTTGACGGTAAAACATAATTGTCAAATTGGAATCATTTAGATTTTGTACATTTTTATCAGTAATGAACTGGGATTCCCCATTTAGTATATTTAAGGTATCCAATTGCACAATTAAACTAGATTAAAACAAGACTATATTAAGTCGCCATTTATAAAAAAATATCAAAAAGTTTAACGATAGTAAACACAATACAAAGAAGCGATTTCCACTAAAAAAAGTAACATTTATGATTTGAATAAATGCAACATTATTGAAAAAAAAATACTTTAAGTTCACCACTGCGCTATTCATCTACAAATCGAAAGCATGGGGTCTCAAGTCAAACAAGATTCAATTTAAATAATAAGTAGGCTTGGGAAGTTTCCCTTAAGCGAAAGAAAGCAATCGGGAGGTTAAAAATAAAATGTTTACATCAGTCAATGAACACACAAAAAAGTAATAAACATCGAACACACTGAATAAATATTTGAGAATGCTTTACGCGAAATGACTGAATTGCTAAACAAAAGTTCGCGAAACTTCGTCAAAATTTCTTACAAAGAACTTTCTTATTGCCCAGATAGATAAAAGAACTTGAATCTGAATGTTTATTCCCTTTTAACCGTAAGTGAGTAAAGGGTTTGAATTCTTGATGACAACCAGTTCTTGGTATACGATTTATGTTAAGATACAATGAAAAGTTTCAAATATATATCATAGTTAAGATTTATTGACTTAACTTATTTTTGTTGTAAATCCGAACCAACTATGCAAAGCTTTAAATATTTTATAAGTCAAACATAACAATTATTTATCGATGAGTAATTATCAAAAATCATTGACATAAAATGGCGCGTTAAAAAATCAATACAACTAAAATTAGTTTTCTTTAATTATGTCGATGATATTTTATTTCGATATTTTGCTCATTATTTAATAAAATTTGTTTAAGTGTCTATCCTATTTAAATGTAAATTTATCTTAACTGTATCACTGAGGAGATATCATCTTGGGTGTGATACAGAAAGGAAAAACAAGTTTATCGAATAATAATTTTAAAAAAATGTTTAAGAATATTTTTTTTTCAAACCATGTCCGCTCCCAATGTGGAGCATGTGGACTCCTAATGGAGTTTATCTCAATAAAAGTTTTTCTGCGAGAACTGCTTGTTACTCAGTTGCTCAACCTCCCTTTATCCAAAGAGAGTAGGAATAGAAGGAAAGGGCTAGGACAGGACTAGTGGTTAGCTAATCGCTCTCAATACGCCCAGTTATTGAAGGGTCGGAAGAGTGGGAGGAAATTTTTAAACATCACAAAAACCCATGCAATTGAATAGAAATCGATAAATCGATGTAAAAAATACTGTTCGTACTAAGATTCGAACCCGTGAGAACTGATAAGGAAAATAACAACATAGGAACCTTACGTTTTTAGGTACCTTAATAGTTTTGACAGTTTAACGTTATTAAGAACCAGAAATAATGATATTTTGAGCCATTTATGGTCTGATTTGGACAATGACTAGTAAAATGAATGTGTTCTGCGAGGCTGCGCTAGACCTAGCATATTTATTTAAACAATTTTCGACACTTATTATTATCATATATCATGTATCAATTAAATTTACATTCGTTGAAAATGTAATAATTTTATTGTTTTTTTTTGTATTAATAATACAATGATTCTTATTTATTTATACAGATATGTTATTTTGTATAAATATGAAGTTCATGTAGCTGATTTTTTAGCGCTTTTGTGTGTTTGTTCAAATTGTTTGTTTGTTGTTTAATTGAAACATTCAGTCATTCATCATTCAATTTGCTCGTTTACTAAAGCATCAAAATTTTATATATGTGTTCCTTGAAACAACTTTTTTTATTACACTTATTAACTATTAAGTTCTTTAATGACAACGAAAAGTACGAGCTTTTGTTTTTAATTTTAATTTTAATTAAAGTAATTTTTATTATATACTAGCCGGTTCCCGGCAAGCGTTGCAATACTCTGTGTTTGTGTTTTAATTGTGTTTATTGAAGTGCGTGCTTTCTTTTTCTGTCTGTTTGACGTTTGCTGCAGATTGTCTATGGTACGACACACGCTCCACCTACCGTAATTTAATTGTACTACGCCTATAACTTTCGCGGAAGTTGCATGTTCATGCCTACCATACTGTTCGGTATGGTAGACATACAAACATTGATTTTAATATTTAAGACCTACTGTAAGTTAATTTTTATATGTTTATAAACTTTGCGCGAGTGCAAGCAAAAAGTTTTTCAAAGTTTCGTTGAAATCGGATGAGCGGTGTGGCAACGCATGATATACAAAAAAACAATGTCACCTAATGCACGGAACACATTTGAACGGAATGTCAAAATGAAGACCACACTATTTGACAAAGTTTCGCAAAACCGGTCAAATAATATTTAATATTTCATGATTTAATATTTATTAAATATTAAATTTTTCAAAAATTTCATGTAGCATGATTTTCCAATGAACAACAATGTTATTAATATACATTTTTATAAAAAAAAACAAGCAGAAATAATTGTATTTTCTGTACAGATAAAATGAAAAATGTAAATTAATTTCGACATATTATGCTGGGATATTTGTTTCGATATTATCAAATAAGAAACGTCATATTAAAGGTCCTTGTACTTAAGAGGTCTTCTCAGCTGAGTCCGGATGCCATCGTATCATCGTATAAATTGCCCGAAGTGAAACGAGAAACTCACGCACAAGGTTTTTTTGTCATATTTTTTAATTGAGTTTAGATTTCAGATATTACTCTTTAGACAGATTTTTGAAAAAAAATATTACATTCCTTACACACTTGATAACATTTTGAAGACTCATCAATCTCGGTTTTCAATATCAAATAATTTTTATCATCGGAAAAGATAAGTTTATCTTAAGTATGACAATTAGATTATAAAAGAATTACTTTCCTTGTCCATGATTCCGAATTAGCATTTTACACATTGATTCATTAATATTTCTTAAAATCAATTAACGAAAAATGTTTGTAATTAAAGAGCCATTAAATTTGAATCGTTCAAACTATGTAAATTCTCACAGATTTTGTCACTAACGACCCGGGATTCGCCTTTCGGCATATTCAGGCGTTCAAGTGCACGGATGAATTTGAACTGACGCTTAGTAAATGAATGTTTCATGTTTATATAATAAATAAATGTATCACTTAGTCTAAAGCCATTGCTGGCGAAAAGGATAAGCTTATGGGAATGCCCAAAGATTTGAGTAGTGAGTGGTTTTAAGAATTATATTTATTTGTAAATACAATCATAAATATGGGATTGTACCGGATAAAACCGGTTTTTGAATGTCAATATTGTTTTGGTTTTTATATAAGCCCTAGGAGGTAACTTGAGCCAACTAGTAAAATGGTAAAACTTTTTCTTGGACTTTTAAGTACTACACGTCTATACTTACTTGGTGCTTTGGTAGATAGCATATTTTTTTATATTTTAAGTTATAGCACTATTGAAATGTTTTTTAAAAATCAGTCAGAAAAAGTGGGAGAAATGGTACATTTCAAATGAATGGATGTACAATCATTATATTACATAAATTGGAAATTCTGCTCAATTCACTTTCTTAAACAAACCTTTATCTGCATTTCTTTCTAAGATATTAAACTTCGGTATCTTACAATAAACTCTAAAAATGATCAGACGTAAAGCAGTTGAAAAATTCCAAGTAAACTTGTTAAACCGATATTAATACGTGTAAAACATTTAAACACTTTTAACATATTTTTTTATAAAATATCACTCGGCTTACTTCAAAATTTGAACAAAAACGGGCAAAAACAAAAAATCCATTTTTGCCCGTAATTGATGCAAATAAAAAAAACATTGCTCACTCCAACAGGGTCAAACCTGAAAAAATACTACACGAAACCATCTCCACGATTGCTAACTGTAGTCTGATTGAGACTGATGACTGGAAGTAAAAATACTAAATGTTCCAATACTGTAACACTGGGCGAAAATTGATTAATGGGCCCATATGATCGATTTAATCGAATGCATTTTAAAATAACAAAAAGTTTTTAAATAACATTTGTCTACGCACTATTCAGTTCATAATTTATAATTAAATCAGTGAAGTATAATATAACGCATCAATGCGAAAAGCAATCTAAACTTTACATGAAGTTTCCCGTTTAATTAACAATATAAATTTTATCTAATTTTCCAATATGGTATCACGGTGTCCTCTGAATAAATAAAGGTACGTACACACATAAATTTATCTTAATATCCGTACAAACGTGCGACAGTGTCTTCCTGACAGGGGTTCGATCGCATACATCTCGGTGGTGAAATCTCTACTGGAAAAAACTCCCGATACACAAGGTGTTTATCACGACAACTTTCAGTGACCTGATTTCAATGTGAAACATTGTTTATTTAACGCAAAAAATGCTAGTACATATATTAAAGAAAGCACTTAACCTATAGTCAAGCAGTATTCGTTTTATTATCGAAACGACGTCAGAAATATACAAAAGGGAAATATACAGAAATATACTAGGGCTTATACAAAAACCGGATTTTGAGTCAACATTGTTCGAAAACTGGTTTTATCCGGTTTTAGAAGTTTTACAAAAAATGGATAATTCAATTAAAATAGCGAGAAAAAGTTATATTTTTTTATATCGACTGTGGAAAGGAAAAAGGACGTAACCCACAGTTTTCTCGAAACAGCTTTTTTCCAATAATTACAATGTATCAAATTCGCTACACGTTCTATCAAAAGGATGTAAGCTGCAAATCCCGAATTCGTATCTAAATTTAACTTTCAAGTTTGAAAAAAGATGAGTTTGTGAAAATTTAAATCAAGATAAAAGACTAAAATAAAAGTTTTTTCTAGACAATTTTTTTGGTTGATATTAGATTATGCCAATTTCACACCATTTTAAAAGTCTCCATGTACTTCAAGGGTGTGTATATTTCATAATTTGCTTTTAGCCCAAAATCATCAAAACACGTTTTATGAGCTTCCTGTAAAGTTTTATATGTGTGGGTTAAGTCCTTTTTCCTTTCCAAAGTCGACATACATAATAATACATAACGAGAAATTGTTTGATGTTTATCTTCAGAAAATATAATTAAAGAAAACACAAAGCGTCCGTCGATCGTTGTGTAAAAAAAATTCCTGATATCAAAAATACCCTTTCGCTGGGTATATGGTCTTTGAGCCATTAAATAAAAGATTCAATTTTTCTGTCCTTTTTTATAGACTCGTTTATGGAAAATTCGGCACAACCGGTTATGAAGCTTAAAAACCGGTTTTCGAATGTCACAAATTTAGCCAAAAAACCGGTTTTTGAAAACCGACAAGCCCTACTCAATACTGTGCTTGTCAAACAGATGGAATAAAACAATATATTGTGAGATGTTTAGTGCAAAGGTATTTAATGTCCACTTATTATCAAAATATAGTAAACATACGCATGATGTTCATCTGCAATAAATCTTAATGCTGTTTTATCATTGGATGTTTAAAGAGAGTATTTTAAAAAGTATTGTATTATTAAAATACATTTATAATGTAAAATAGTTGTTAAAATTTGATGTAATCAAAACATGCAAAACTTGACATACAATATCAATATTATTTTTTTTTCTTGACGATAAAACATTTTTTTGTTCAAAATATCCACTAATTTAATGAATTTAATGAATGATCGTTCATTAGAATAATTCTACTTTTTTATGAAAGTAGATAGAAATTAAAAGTTACCAAGCTCTCTCTATTATTGTTGCTTTTTTTTAGCATTAGGTACAAATTGATATTTTTTCACAATTCATTACCATATACTATATAGCAACAGTGATATAAAGTGAAAAAAGTCGATTTTAAGATAAGTATGCCAATCGATTGCTGAAAAGTAAACCTTTATAATGAAATACTGAAATGTTTCAAAAATTAAAACAATGCCCGTTATAAAAGAAAAATCTTACATTTATAATTATTGATATTGCCCTCTAGTTTTTAAAGCAATAGCAAGACAAGTACAATAAATAAATAATGCTAATAGTATACAAAAAACCAACTTTTATCTTTTATAATAAACCGTAAAAAAAACTAAATTCAATCATAATTTGCTGTTTAAAAAATACACCACAAACATTAAAGTTCAAGTATTTCGAAACTAGTATTTTCGACTTATCCTAGTGTTAAAGTAGCGATATTGCTATTAGTGGAGCAATATGATCCATTGAAAATGTAGATAACAACATAAGAAAAAGATTTATAAAAGCAGTTTTATTCATAGTTATTAAAAAGTATGTAAAAATATAGCACCGAGTAATACCATTCTTGTGTTTTATTATAGTTCAATTTATGATATATTATTAAATATCTAGATTAATAAGTAATTACGTTGCATATTTTGAGAATTTCAGATAACATACATCCTGTGAATAGTTTCTTAAACAACTATCTCGGCATGTAAGACCCACCCCCGTTCTATGGAGTCTGACAACACCACGCTTCGGGGTGGTGGTATTGTACCCCGGAGTTATTTATTACTACAATTCGCGCGGGACGCCCGCCATTGTTTTATTAGATTGTGTTAGTTTAAGGCTTCTAATGAAAATCGTGAGCGCGTTTTCACTGTGTTTAACTACCCCTGCCGGTACCCGAAAGCCTTATTTGCTGATCGGTTTGCCTTTAGGTCAATGAAGCTCGCCCTTTGAATTTCTGAGCGAACGATTTTTGACCGCAGTCTGGGCTGCGGACTCGGCTAATAAAAAAAGTTTTGCCCGCTGCGAATTTTCATACCTGAATTATTCGTTTATTAACTGACCACGCGAGTATACATAATTAAATTGCAATAAATACTTGCGCAGTAAGCTTGTTTTCAAAGGTAAATAAGTAAAAAATTAAACAAAAAACAAATAATCGAGACATACAATATAGATAGCACTTAGAATATAGATAACATTTTATTTGTTGGTCACCATGTTAGTCAGTTATGCTTCAAAACTTTTAAAAATCGTTTATGCTTCGTACTAAAATTTTTAATGGTTTTTAACCTCCATAAAAAAAATATTCTTTAATGCTACAAACTGTAACAAGTGTTTCGCCTCTTTTAGATGCATCCTCAGACAATCTTACTTTTAGTAAAAACACAATATTCCTTTGTACTTCATTCCACTTTATTTAATATGTCAGGACCGGTTTCGCTCATTACGAGCATCGTGAATCATCGTGAAGCATCGTGAGCGAAACCGGTCCTGCCATTTTAAATAAAGTGGAATGAAGTACAAAGGAATATTGTGTTTTTACTAATTTAATGCCTTTCCACCAAGTATTGACAGTGAACACCCTAAAAGTAATCTTACTTTTACTTAACTGATTCGTGAATTTTTATAAAATATGGTATACACATTGAACTTTTGATTTTATTTGGGATGCTGTAGCAGCACAATTGAAGTGTTTGTTGAGATTTTATATTTGCTGCTAGAATTGTTATTCGCTGAAATGGGGACAACATTTTACGTTAAAAAATATTTACCTTTTTTTAATAAAATTAATTAAATTCACAGGAATGATTCAAATAATTTTTGACACCATTTTTTAAGACCAATGTCTTAAACCTTAAGTTCTCCAATAACGTCTCGATAGACGTTATTGGAGAATGTCTCATATTTACCAAATATTCTGCATTTATGTTTTATTTACACTAGTTTAATTATGAAAAACTATTTTTTACAAGTATTCTTCGAGAGATATATGCTTTTGAGTGCCATTTAAATTTATAATCTACAGTATTTTTAAGCACTAAGAAGAAGTTAAACTAACAACTAGTTCTTTAACTATCGTTATATTGTTCGTGTTTTTGATGTCTTAAAAAAAAATTCTCTACCACCCTTCCGATCCTTCAATAACTGGGCGTAGCGATAGCGATAAGTTAACCACTAGTCCTATCCTAGCTTTATCCTTCTATCACTACTACTATCTTTTAAAAAGAGAGGTTGAGCGAGTGAGTAACAAACAGTTCTCGTAGAAATACTTCTTTTAGGATACCTCCATTTGAAAACCACATGCTCTATATTGAGAGCGTACATGGATAAAAAGAAAAAAAAATATTAGTTTATTAATTACAGACATGAACGGTTTTTTATTTTCTACTCGACACAGAGAAGGGTAAGATAAAAACATTGATAGTTTTAATATAATGATTATATTTGATGACGATTCGTAAGCAGATAAAACACGTGTATCAATTTGTAATGTAACAATTGAAACTAAAAATATATCAAATTGATTTCATTTTATAAATAAACTTAGTTAACCCATAACTTGCCATCCTAAAAAAATACGTTCCCTGCCATGATGGCATCTCAGTTTCACTGTTTATTGACAGTATTTAAACCTAAGTTAGAAGCTAAAAAATAATTTTAAAAATGTATATATGCTAGAATACCTAAAATGATAAATACTTATTGAACATATTAAGAGAAATATTGAATGATTTAATGGCTCAACTATATACGATTGCATCATGGGCATGGAGGTGTTAACAAAATAACCACCAAAGAGTCCATCGAAACTATTTATTTGAGCAGTATACTTTATGCTTGATCGAGCATATCGATAACATTTGAGCAATGCAACACTATTCAGCGGTGTTTTCGTTTCTTTCGCGAGTTCATTTTCCGGAAAATGGTCGCGTGAAAAGTGTCACGCGATTTACCCGAGTGAGGCCATCGATAGATCAACGTCCGACGAGCAACGATTTTGCACCCCCTAGCGTGCCATAGCCATCGTAATAATGTAATTTATCAAAGGCTGTCTGGGTTGGGATTTAGAGTGAAAACAAGACGATCGCGCGTGATTATTTAAGTGCAGCGGAAATTCTTTAAGAAGAATTTTTCGACTGACGCTAAAGCAACTAACACTGGTAATTTTTCTCTTCATTTCTTGACCGAATCTGGTTGCTATGTGTAACCTTTTAACATAACTTGCCTACATCATATGATCATACTAGGCACGCACTTAATGTAAAGTACACAACGGTCGTACAGAACGAGCAATCATACATTGGGATCGGGAAAAAATAATACCGTGGTCGACCTGTTGGCCTTCTCCCATATATGTACATATGTATGAAACTGTTTTCGTAACATCATATTAATATCATTTGTGTCTGGCATTGGTCTTTAGAGCCTTGGTCAAAGACTTGCTAGAGCGGAGACAGTTTGTTCAATCAATGATCCTAGCATATTTTCAGACTTACACACGTTGACATCTACTCAATATAAGTATGATATCGTGTACTTTTAATGGCTTACAAAAGATTATCCATTGTGCGATAAACCTATTAATTTGATGACGCTGAAAATTGTTTACGCTACCATTATTTCGATATGATTTTTATCCAGCATCGATCCAATTTAGAGTCTTTTTAATGAAGTGCACAATAATCAAACTCTAAAACTATTTTCTTGAGTTACATATTTTTAGAATTACTTTAGCGCTCAAGAATGAAATTTAACTTATTTACTTTTCGTATTCGTTACTTTGTCATGAATTAAACAATTATTTTTGACTTATGAGTGACACTTTTCAGTGAACTAACTTCAATATAAAAAAATATTTTCTGTGACCTGAGCTTCAATTTGTAAGAAAGACAATATTCCCGAAATAATTTTTCAAAGTGGATTTACTCCGCAGCTGTCAAATAATAAAATGAATTATCGATTTTGATGAGAAAATGACAAGTCGTTCTAAGAGCCTTTGATGGAAAGCTCTGATATTGTTTTCTGCTAGAGTTTTTATCAAAAAAAATATTGATGAATAAATAATCTCAATTAATAAAAACACAATAATCCTTTGTACTTCATTCCACTTTATTTAATATGTCAGGACCGGTTTCGCTCATTACGAGCATCGTCAACTGATAAGAAATATAATTTTACAGTGCTATTTATACAAAAATGAAAAGTTATAAACAACAATTGGCATTGAAAAGAAAATACCAATTACATTAAAAGTGATTCTAAAATAGCACAAAATTAAAATGTTTAACACATCTAACATATAATTAAAAAGTCATCTCAGATTAATAAATTTAGAATGGGAATTGAAAGTAATTACAAACATAATTAAAATTTGGGAATTCTTATTTTGGGAATTGGGAATCTTTGGGAATTTTAATTATGTTTGTAATTACTTTCAATTCCCATTCTAAATTTATTAATCTGAGATGACTTTTTAATTATATGTTAGATGTGTTAAACATTTTAATTTTGTGCTATTTTAGAATCACTTTTAATGTAATTGGTATTTTCTTTTCAATGCCAATTGTTGTTTATAACATTTCATTTTTGTATAAATAGCACTGTTAAATTATATTTCTTATCAGTTGACGATGCTCGTAATGAGCGAAACCGGTCCTGACATATTAAATAAAGTGGAATGAAGTACAAAGGGTTATTGTGTTTTTATTAATATAATGCCTTTCCACCAAGTATTGACAGTGAACACCCTAAAAGTGAAATAATCTCAAGGTAAACATTTTGGATTGTGTTATTAATAATTTATATATCATGTTAAAAAAGTCTAATTGTGCAAAAATAGTTTTACATCAAAGCAGATTTATCTGTTTAGTTAAAAATAAATGTTTTGTAAAGAAGTATACATTGTATAATATTAAAAATCTAACCATGTTTACTTGCTTTATGAGTTTTATATACGCGTAAAGGCAATCATAATAAACATAAATGTGTATTGATTTTATTGAAACTACTGTAAACACTTTTCATGTAGATTAGATGCGCTATCAAATGAGCAATTCATCTTTTTTTTTGATCATTACTTGATGTATAATAATTCGCTCCTATTTTTGTACTACTTTTACGATTTTATAAAAAGTCAATGCTTGTCGATTATCTAATTAAAGTTGAGTCAATAAATTTTATTGAATGTTATATTATTAGTTTTTTTCACGACTGAATGATAAAATAGCTACGTCACTAAGTCACTAGAAATAAAACAGGAAAGCGTATTGCGGAAATTTGCATTTTGAGCAACTATAAAGTCAACTTCAACTACCTCTGGAAGAAAATTTAATTTTGAATAATGAAGACAAGAAAAACAACGACAGGGAAGCAGGCTCTTGAAAGCTCGTTTCACTTTATTTCTGAATCAATTAGTGTTCTGCAAAGACTGCTCCTTATCAAGATACAGTCTACAAGAATAATTTACAGCAACATGTGTTTTAAATGCAACATAGTTATTAAACGGAAATTTGTTATAGTTTTTTTTATGTCATTTTGAACAAAAAAAAATGCCTGCGCAGAGAAAAAAGCACTATTATTAAACCAATAAATTCTTTTTATAAATGACGCCTGTCTTAATTTGTTAAAATACTTTTACTAGAACTGACAGGGAGAAAACTTGATTAATCATTTAATACTTGTAGTAAGTAGAAAAATATCCATTGAAGAATTAAAAATGTATTTTATATTCAGGTCAGATATGATGAATGCTGAGAAAATTGACAATCATTTTAACTATTTTGTACATATTCATAAATCGTTGACTAATGCACTTAAATACTTCCAATGTGAGGATTGGTTGGCAAAAGTAAATTGATAATTAATTTACGATAGAAAAGTTGTTTATAACGCTTGCATGCGTTTATTAAATGTACTGAAAATTATTTTATAAATAAAAGCTCTGTCTGATCCTCATTTTCTATTCATACAATCGGCACTGAATCACAAGTCGATTTCTTAGAAAAACTACTGCAAACATGACTACACAAAATGAAATGGGCTTGATAGTAAATAAAATATTTTTTGATTCTTGAAAACAATGTAACGAATTATAACATGGACTCTACTTACTCTCAAAAGCAAGTTGCTCCTCTACACAGCAATTACTTGACCAATCATGGTGTACCCTGCTCCAATATAGACGTATGCTCACCGCAAACATATGAAGACTCTCCAGATTGTCCGAAATAAATCACTGAGACAGATATGTAACGCCCCGTGGTACGTGCGTAACTCGCTTCTTCACAGAGACTTGAAAATACCTACCATCTGCGAGTTCGTTAGTGAAATATCTCAAAAGTTTCACAGCGAGCTAGGTAAACATTTTAACCCAACGATCTCTAATCTCCACAACTATGACGAGTCAAGAACGAATTTAGTATCACGAAAATTACTCTCTTTGTTTGAATTTTTTGTGTACTGTATGTGTGTATGTATGTATGCGCATGTGTGTGTACATGTACGGATATATTATGGAGGAAGCATATGGAATGTGATTTTCAAAATAATGCATGTGGAGTTCCCGTGAACTTCTTATCTCTGTAGTGATCACGCTCTTCCGTCAGCAAACGATGGTAAGAGGATGCAATTTAAAAAAATTCAAAAACTTAATCGATGAAGGAGACTGGAAGAGCCTTGACGCTGGCACGTCCTGGTACTTGAAGCTCCATAAATTTGATATTCAAAAAAAATAGCATGGACTTTAAATTTTATAACGTTGTATTAATTAATTATAAAAAAGCCTTCTCCAATCAAGCAAGCCCACGAACTGAAGAACGCATTTAAATTCAATTATAAGAAGTCTTTCCAGCGAGACATATGCACATTTATTAGTGTCAGAAATAGATTTTCTTCGC
Organism: Himalopsyche anomala; assembly: GCA_031772345.1. Taxonomy (NCBI): domain Eukaryota; kingdom Metazoa; phylum Arthropoda; class Insecta; order Trichoptera; family Rhyacophilidae; genus Himalopsyche; species Himalopsyche anomala. Next base: position 14,655,489 of record CM062842.1, read on the forward strand.
AAACTTTTCCGCAAGCATTATACCCAATTTTCAGTTCACCGCGCTTTAAGGAGACAAACAAACCAAAATGAGTACGACAGAGCGAGAGACGAAACTAAGTGTCTGCTCATTTTCGTTACCGAGCAATTATTATTTTTAATGAGAAAGACGAGTGAGGCGCGGCAGAAGTTTAAAATTCAACCATTTTCCCAGAAAATGCATTATTTTACAGTTTTCGTTTACGAACCACGCTTGATTTGTTTAAGTATTTTCTTGTAAACCATAAGACAACAGTTATAATAAGAATGCGGTTAACACACTGCCTAAATCGTACTGAACTCTTACTTAAAAATTATCTCAGTCAATGCTAATATTCTAAGAACTAATAAAGTTTATTTATTCGATGTTAATTCTCGCGGCTCGAAGACTAGAAAAATACTTCTCTGCCGATGGGGGTCGTTTAGGGACCCCAGTGGTTTCCTCATTATTGGCCTTATTTTTATGAATTTCAATATTAAATAGTCTAAGGGCTTTAAAATATCTATCTGCATCATTCCTCATACATTTTTTTATAAAAATCCGTGTTTTTTTTAATAAATAATCATATTTTAAGTTGCGCGTAAACAAGACGTCATTCCAGTACACATATGAATTTGCAACTATCGCGTTCAGCCCAGTTATCTTACAAACGATCGCTGATAAGCGGGCGCTTATCTCGTTATCGCATTATCGCGTTATCGCGTATTTATATAAACTACAAAAGGTCCATAAAACTATGATATAAGAATACCTTAATTATAAACATTGTATCACCCATATTAAAATAGATATTTAAGAAAATGTGGGTATTGGGGTCGCATTTCTTGAGCTTAGAACCGGAAAAGTTAAGTACTAATCTTGTCACCTGCTGTAACCCAGTTAGTTAGAGCTTGCTCTACCGATCACGCAGGTCTGGGTTCGATTCCCGGTCAGACCACAGTATGAGAATTTGAGAATTATTTAATTCAAAGTTGTGATCGAAGACTGTGTGTTTGTGATGTTAATTCACATCATTTCCACTCCTCCCATTCTTCTGATCTTTTAATAGCTGGGTGTCACAATAGCGATTAGCCAACTATTAGTCCTGTTCTACCCATATCCTTTTTTCCCTACTACTCACTTTGAAACAAGTGGAAACAAGAATAAGAAATAGGGAGTAAAAAACAGTTCTCGTAAAAAACTTATGTTGAAATACCTCCATTAGGATGCCATATGCTCCACATTGAGAGCGGACATGGATTTTAAAAAAAATACTTAATCTTATTTTCAGTTATGTTGCAAAAATATGCTTAAGGGCAAGCACTGTCGTCTGTTAATTGTGCTTAGGAAACTGAATAAGTGACTTTTGAAATTTTGCTACGTTATTATTTTTTCAAAATATGATCCAAGAAAGCAAATATCGTCAACACACTGGGAGAAGTAAGTTGGTTAAAAAATGATAGCTCTCGGTAAATAATAAAATGAAAATTTGTGTTTTTTGAATAAAGCTTTTATCATAGATATCACTTAAACATTTACTGTATGTAAGTCAATCGTAATCAAATTGAAATAATAAGTTTTATTAAAATGTGGTGAAAACTTTTGGTGTGTCGAATAGTGTAGAAGGAATCTCTCAATAATAGCAAAAATAACGCTAAAAAATCCAATAGGATCACTACAGTATCGATGTAAAGAAGTAACATAATTTAACAGATTTTTGTAGCGCGTCATGAATGTTGACGTATTTTCATGCACAGTGAATATGTTAACCGCTTGAATACCGCACAAATAAATCATTAATATGTCCCAGAGATACTGTGTGTTTTTGAGACAAATAATTTTGCCTAATATACACTCGAATTCGATATTTTTAAAACTTATAGTGATTCAGTATAGATAGCACTACAGATATTCATCAAAATATTCCTTATATTCTATTAGAATACCAAGTATTTTATTTTTTAAATGTTTTAGACATCCGTGTTCGCTTGCATATGTTCTAGACACCGGTGTTTGCTTGGTATTCAAGCGGTTAATAGTAAATAGCAGCTTTTTTTTAAATGTGAAGTTAATATCATCGCTCTAAGTGCCATTTAATTTTTGCTGCAATGATTTTATCTATCTTTACATAAGTCGTCGAAAGATCAGCGTACATTGGCATTTTTCACTCTTGTAAAACATTTATAGGTAGCCATATGAATTTATATGGGCGATTTAGTTTTGTGTGAGGATCAGTGGAGCGGCAATTTCATACGCTTAAAGGTACCTTGAGAACATTACCAGTGATAGGGTACTTTAAGAATAGTCCTATTAAGATTATAATATCACCACTATAAAACCTCCGTTTTAAAAAAGTTCTTTGAGGCTTACATGCGTTATTTTTAAGAAGTTTCAGGTGCCTAATGGATTATTGAAAACTAGACGTAACTTAATGGTAAGTTACATTAAGGTTTTGATTCTTTGTGCTCCTGATATAAGTTTTTTTTAGTGTTTTAATGTCATGCATTATATATTATATTGATTATTATTAACGTATCTTAATACTTTTGTCAAGTGTTTGAATTTTGTTAAGAAAAATAAGAACATTATCCAAATATGTAGTATTATTTGATGTATTTTTTTAAAACTATTGACTCAAAATATTATTATTACAAAACACTTAACTGATAACAATCAACTTTATTTTAATTAAGTATAAGTAAAATACAGATTGAGTAAGGAATCACGAAACTTCTCTGTTAAAAGAAAGAAAGGGGAAATTACTTACTTCTGTTATCAGCTGATGCGGGCTAAAATAAGCCGCTGTGGTCTAGTTGGTTAGAGCTTTCTATATAGGTGGGTCTGAGTTTGATTCCCGGTAAGGTCAATGATAAATTTAGATTTTTCAATTTCAATTTGAAATCTAAGACGTAGGTGTTTGTGATGTCAATTCACATTGAGTTTTTCTCATATGAGGATCTCAATTTCAAAACCTACCTAAAGATAATTTTTGTTTTTTTTTTCAAATTATGATGCCAACTTGTTCTCTATTTCAATATTTACACAATCAATAAAATTAAAATTTCAAAACTTCTCTAAATACTGAAAAAACACATTTTAAAAAACGTACTCAAATCCAAAAAGCCCACAGCAGCTTTTTGCACTTTGCCGAAAATTTTAGTTTTTGGAGGTGGGTAGATTTTGAAATTAAAGCGCTCATATGGTCTTTCAACTTAAAAAAAAGTTGGCACTTTGGCATAAGCAATAAATGTGGAAAATCGTATTAATACAAATCTATCTTTACTGGAAGCGCAAAAATTACGTATTGTTTCAAATGCCGCCCGTCGATTTGTGTCACAATGCATTCTGATCTATTGTTATATAGTTGCACCAAAATGGTTACAGATCGCTAAAGAGATCGCAAAGCGGCGTTGTACGAGAATCTCTGTATTGGATTTTGTCGACGGGTGTGACATAATGTCTCGGTGATAAAACATTGCGAGGAGCAGGAAACGAAATGCAATAACTCGGCCGTGATTCTAGACATCAATTCTAATTTATCCAATGGTCCGGGCAATATCGCACGCGAGTGTTTTGCCAAAAACGGAGCTTGTTATGGATGAAGTGTCGCGATTTATTTCGCAAACGTTTTAAAAATACATTTATTACTTCAGAAGTGAGTCACGTATAGTGTTTTTTCTCAAATAGTATTTATTTAAAATCAAAATAAAATATCCTATTTTTCCCCACATACAATATAGTTAGGGTTGTCAGACGTTCCGATTAATCGAGACTGTCACCGGTTTTGAGTCTGGGTTTTTGGATTCGAAAGCCTCGGAAGAGCTAAAAAAAAAAAAACTAGTCACGCTGATCGGCAAATGTCCCGGTTTGACTTGCAAGAAATCTGACAACCCTAAATTTAGTGCATAATATGGTATCCTGATAGGTGATTTATGAAACCTGTCTAACGATAACTAAATGTCAGGAGGCACTTCGGAGAGGCTTAGAAAAAAACGAATGTATTTATAAAAGAATTAATTTTAACTGAATACCTCGTTTTTATGATCGTGAAAGGATGTGTGTAATAAAATATCAAAACATAACAAAAACGTATCTATAAATCAATTACAAATCAGTTACAAGTAAGTTTCTCTTTGGTATCGAATAATTTATTGTGTTACCAAAAAAATTCACTCGCTCACTATACTGATTTAAACAATGTAAATACCTATAAATAAATAACATCTAGAACTTTGAGAAAACCATTAAACTAAATTATATTGTCTTAATTTAAAAAAACTTAACTCACTACTTTTTAATAATCAAGTGTCCTTTTAAAATTTACAGTCCAAACTCAAAAGCTGCTTCAAATAACTTTCGAAAGCCATTTAAAAATAAAAAAAACAATCGAAAACGAAATTTTTACAGATTTATAAATTTGAAAAATAAAAAGACAGAAACATAAATTTGGAAAAATATCCGAAGTATTACTTATTAATTACTTGTTTTGATTCTCGGTGGAAAACTTTTGTAAAATAAAGATAATATTATATTTCATTTACGTGTAAGGATTGATTTTGCTCAGCTGGCAAGTATTTTAAACTGTTGCAACAGCGTTAATATTCAATCAAAATTAATTTATTAAACTAGTTGATTGTTATTTCTCTAATGATGTGTTAATATTTAAAAATACAGTGAGGATATATTTTGTGGAAACTTGTCAATAAAAGATAAAACTGAGTTAATATGGAGGAATTGAATTATCAGGAAATGAAGATGACAATAGTTTACTGACATTAATATAATTCAAACAAAACAGTTTATAAAAATTCTGGACAAAACTCTTTTTAGACTCATTCAGATGTTTTTAGTGAAGTTTGTTAACTCTTGCCTATAAATAATAGCGTTTATGTATGGTGTATATTTTTTGTTGCTTTATCCGGTTTCTAGCTTATTCATTTATATGATAAGCTTTCCTTAAGTTGTTTTGGTGAGTCAAATGAATGATTACTCGATTTATTACTTTTAATTATCACAGATTATTTAATATTATTTACGTTGTGATTTCATCTTTAACCAAATTTATTGTTTACAGAATCAAAACATAAACCAAAAAGTTTTATTCTTTCAGCAACGAGTTGGGAAGATGAGAAATGATTTTTTAACTATTGTTATTGTAAGTACAGGGACATAAGGTAATACGTCAACTAGATTAATATTGCATTTAATATGAATATTGCATCTCACTAAGATATAGTTTATCCATAATATTTGATCTATATCAACTTCATTGACAACATTTTACGATAGCAACATATTCAAAACTTTTGTTATTCGTTAAAGTTGTGTAGAATCGCACAATTCCTTGAGGAACATTTACATTTGGAAAGCATCCAGCAGGGGGTGAAATATAGCACAGTTTTCTCCCTTTGTGCCCCACACCCATTTTCTGGTTCCAACTCCGTGCAGGGTTTCGGGAAAATATAGGGGGCGTTTAAAGGGTATATGCACGCGTTTGTTTGTTTGGTGTTCTATATTTATTTATATGAATGAATACATGATAAATCTTGCATAACATGCGTTTTCTGTCATGTTTTTTTACATTTCATTTACATATGAAATAACATTACCAAGTATTTAACCCAGTTGCTGACTGTATCGTCACTGTATGATTGTTAAATCACACACTTATGTCAATGAAATAAAATATATTTTTACATTATAAACGAATAAAAAAATATACAATAAAATGAAAAACTGTTTAAAAACCAATAATAGCCTTTAATGATATCGATCTGTTCTTGGATTACACATCGACCATCATTAAGTTAAATCAGATGAATGTGTTACCAATCCAAAAGTGATGACATACTTCAAAGTATCATCTTTTATTTTTAATAAAAATCTAAGAATTTTGCAGCTAATATACAATTTTTATTAAGGTCTACAATCTTGGGATTTCGGATCTTGAAATTCCGAGATTTTGACAGTAATAATCCCGGGATATCAGGAAAGAGAAAATTAGAAAAAGTGGAGCGAAGGTTAAAAATAAAGAAGCTTCTAAATTTTGGTTAATTTTGAGAAATCCATAAATTTCAGAAATTTTCAACTTGAAAATTCTGGAAAGACTTAAAAAAACAAAGTAAAAGTCTCACGTCGTTTCATTCTGGGAAATCCGCAAATTTCTGAGTTTTTTTTAAATCGACATTAAATTGTTTTAAAAATAGGAGAGCAAAAATTTCTCAATCCCGAATCTTAATTTATACACGATTTTATGTTAACTAATTAATCCCGGGATCACCTAAAGGGTCCGGGTATGGATGCTGTACTATTTATGGTATGTAACGATTTTTAGTAACACAGTGTTCTGCGATGTGAACAAAAAACAAACCTTTTTATATTTTTAGATTTGCCTGCTGGCTTTTTTGGCTTTTGGTGATGAATAACTACAGCTTAATTAAATATTTGTTGGAAATTGAGTAACCAAATGTGAAATAAAAATATACAATTATTTAGAATTAGGTTAGCGATGCGTGTTCACGATTTCACAAATATAAGCAAAAAATAAACATTAACATATTGCAGATACAGCGTGTCTTAATAATAAAACATTAAAAAATAGTGTCTTTAATAATTTGTTAGTCAATAATTTTAAAGCCATTGATCAAACTGTATTTACATAATAATTAAATCGATGAGTATTTTATTTTATTTCAAAACATTTAGGTATAATAACTCAAACATAGAGGTGATGTCCTATTAAATTTCCCTAGCACATATTATTTGTTATTTTATTATAAAAGTACATAGATAAATTGCGAGTAAATATGAAATAACATTTAATAACTCTGTTATTCCACTTGTTTTATTACAGAATGTTACACATGTGAGAAGAATTATCAGACTATCGTAACGTTTACGAATAAATGATAATTTTATTTTAACTCTAATGTTATGATTTACAAAATAAAATTCGGGGTTTGTACTTTTCTATTGGACGCAAGAAGGGGGTAAGATACAACCATTAAGGTAATTATTAAAAACGAATTATTTTCATTATGGTTTTCAAATAGGCAAAACACGTGTAAAATTCTGTAACACAAATGATTTAACAAATTTATGAAATTTCATTTTATATTTAAAATTATCTTCCACAAAGTTGCTGCCAAATTTATCGAAGATATTATGTTTTTTATAAGCAATTCATGTAATCTATTTAAGAGATAATTTGTTGCAAAAACGATTCACATGTTATGATCGCACTTGCAGTATGGAATAGTTCAGAAAAACGTCGTCAAAAAGAATTTGTGTAGATCATTTAATGGTTGAAATACTGATCCTAACATGTAAAATGCTTAACTAAATAATCTATCAAAGCAGGTATATGTATTTAATAATGTCGTATTGTATTACTAAGTTTATTCATACAATCAACCTGTAGATTTTGTGTGGGTTGGCTGTATTAGCTGGATATGCTTGGTTTTTCGCTGAATTTCTATTGTTGGCCAAAAGATACACATACATACTTTACTGGCAGTTTTTCTCGCAGAGCTGACTTTCAGAGCATAATAATTCATTGTTGTATTGCTTTTCCAGCGACCTTCGGGCGTTGTTTTCGGACCTAAACGATGTTTTCGGCCTGAAATGTTACATATCAATAGAACGAGAGTCGCTTTGTTAGCCAATCGCAGTGATATCTCTTATGTGTTTGTTTTCCTTCGTCTGAGACACAATTTTTGGCTCGCGAATTTACGAGATGATAAAAATGACGACGCTAAAAAGAATCATAAAATTAAGCTATTTTAATACTACAGTTAATTTACTTTGAACAATTTTATGGACTTATTTACTATTATAGCGTGCTATAAAAAACTTCTTGACGTTTATATATTTGAATCAATTAGATATATGTTTTGAAACTATTCATATTTTTTTTAACCGGGTGGCTGGCACAAGCGTCTTAAGACGTGAACATTTCCGTGAACGGTACGCCAATCATACATAAAATGACGTCTTTGGACGCATGCTTTGAAAGGGATTTTACTAACGTAAATCAATTATGTTAAACATACAACTGTGTTGAACACACTACGACATCTATTGGGAATATCGTCCTATACTCACAATTGAAACAGTTTTCGTTTTTACTACTTGAAAAAACGATAAATTAAAAAATATATATAATTGGAATTAAACTCGTGGCGTGCGAGGTACCGCCATACATACACCTGCTGGCAGTTAAAAGGTTAATTCTCTTCGGCGCTGTCTGAAAAAATAATTAAAAATTCATTTATTTGTTAAAAAGTTTCAAATTGATTACCATCTTTTAAATTTTTATGGGAACAAAAAAATACTTCCACAGGCATTAAATTAGAATATTTTTTCCTGTATGGTAACATATTTTACATTAAAAAATATATATATTGATATGATTCCCACAGGTATCGACATACTCACAATATCTTCAAGTATATCTTCTCACTAGTAACAGTACTGATAGTTCATTTGTATGCAATTTTATAGTGTTATCTTTATTGTTGAATTAACGATTTATAAGGCGATAGAAAATAACTTTGTCAAATGCTTATTGAAAGTCACTTTACGAACTTTCCTTTAATACACAAGTGTTTTCTAAAAGTGCTGTATTAAAACAGTAAAATATTTAGCAAAAATGTTAACTGAACGTTAGAACGTATTTTACTGTCGTAGAAATTGAAAAGTAAATAGTTTTATCAAGGTATGGTTTAGACGTAATCTAGCGCTTGTTAACTGTCTCTCTACTCTTAACCCACAAACGCGGAGTGCATTCTGAAGGTAATTTTTTACGATAGTAACATCTGAACGCGTAAAATGAGCGCCAAGATAACTGAAGAAAAATTGTTGTATTACGTCACAAAACAAACTTCCCATTTAGATATCAGTTGTGAAAATGCAATCTATGAATTGGTTTAATAACTACTGTGAATGCGTCAATAAATTTTGAACTTTCTTTATCTTCCCATCCAACGACCAGCTCGAATGAAGAAGAGAATAAGTGGCTGTAATAGTCGTTAATTTTTAAAAAACATATATGACCGAAGTTAGACAGAAAACATTGAAATATGGTTCATTACTAAACGCATTAAGCAATCCATTTTTATATCTCGTATCAAAAGAAGAAAAGAAAATAAGAGACTCTGCACTAAGCGATTATTTACGGCATATAAAGCAACGTATTATAAAAAAATGTGTGTTATTTACTTTGCAAGACATCAATATTATTCATGTTTTATTTCAATCAAACGTCAACAAAACTGGATATTTTTCTTATTATAGATTATAGTAAAACCCAATTCTGTGTGTCAATCAATATCAACGAAATATTTCAATCTCTTTAAAGTCGGCTTTGCTCTGCAAGTAAGTATGATATTATTTGTGTTTGTATACTTTTAAGAAAAAGAACAACATGACATGAAAGTTGTATTATATTAATTTTGAAACAGCTGGCTTAAAAATCTGCAAGTCAATAAAAACATACCAACCAATATTTAATATTGATTCTGATGTCTTTAAATTATTTTCACGAAATTTTCTACTTATTGCTGTTAAAGTGCTCAAAGATAAGTTGACAGTTGACAAAGTATAATATTTTAAACATGGCAATGATGGAAGAATTTTCATGACTTTTTAGTTTACATTATTATAAATGGTTGACAAGCAGAAATTTTGGACATTAGACCATTTAATTCAAATCAATAAAAGAAACATCTTCAGAGGAGATGTCCTTGGAAGTTTTTGGGAGTAAGTTATCTATTTTTTCCTTCAATTAAATGAAATTTTAAAGGTGAGAAATTTACGATGTTTTCTAATTCTGTTTTTTACTATTTATGGTAAATAACGCTGATAACCAAAAAATGTTCTAGAGATTATCTTAAGCATTATGGTAATCTATATAAATTGTTCATCGGTGAATACGTCTCGTAATAGGTGATATTTACGTTGCCGGCACTTCTTGACTTGGTCATATGGTGTTTTAATGGTACTATTTGATTGCTCTTGAGAAGCCCTTTGCCGTATGCGATCTTTGTATTTTGACTTGGCTTTTTGACGCGTTAAGCCCGACATTATATATTTTTGATATATATTTTTTTTTAACACCTAATTATAGTCACAGTCACAATATTACACTATTTTTTTTATCTATAATCAATAGATTTTGTAGAGAGCTAACGATTTAAACTTAAACGAACATCATAACTTCTTCGAGTCAAAAGTTATAGTAAATAGAAATCTCGATACGCAGAAAATTACTTCAAAATGGCGGCGCTTTCCCCTCCGCCCCGCGCGATGTACCACAGTCTTTTTATAACGCAATACATGCTTTGATTCTTTAGCTATCCAGTGGTGTAATTAAATTTTGGATAACTATGATAAATCAACACCAAACTGTATCCCCCGATTTCATTCGTTTTTTTTGGATTGCCTCCTTATGGTAAGTAATTTTAAAGACGTCAAAAAAGTATGATATTTTTTTTTTTTGAATAAAACCAGTTACCTCTCTTTGAAAGAAACTTATTTTACTACTATCTCATATGTGTAATGTTTGAATACTATATGCTATTCATGTTATTTGTAAAGTGTTAATACAAGATCTAATGATCTGCAAACAGTGTTAACAAATTGACTATACTGCACACTAATTTACTTAACGATGTGTACCTCAGGCAAATACGAAAGTAAATCTTCGAGAAAAGCTTTCATTGGATGGTAATTACTCTTGCCAGTCACCTATTCATACACTACTACAGACTTATCTTACTTACTTTCATATTATACAATTTTCATTTAGTCAACAGTAAAAAGTTTTAGTGCCAAAACTTATCTCAACTCACATTTGTCTGGCAAACTTTTGCAATGTTAGTCCATTCAAAGCTTCCAGCAGAATATCTGTAAGTCCATTGTAAGTTCAGATTTTCACTGATGTAAAGAAATTGCAAGTACTCCAACTCGGTGTGACATATAATATTCATTCTCGACCAAACAAACATAAACTTTTTTTATCTCAAAGGTTTTTTTTTATTTAAAATATGTAAATTAACTTTTTCAGTGTCTGCTGTTTTGGTATATCAGGAAAATATTTTTTCTAATGAACCACTGTATTTATTAAAAAAAAAAGTTTGGCTCGTACACAATAAGTCTCATTGCCAAGTTTAAATTTGCTTTAAATAAGTATTTTTTAAATTCAATATGATTTTGTTTAAAAACTTGCAAAATGAAATGTTCTAATACTGTTTAGACCTGGATGTAATTAAAAAAAATACTGAAGGTGCTTTTTAAATTTTCGTTAAAGTTTTGCCACTATCTATTGTAGTTTTTTTTTTTTTTTTAACTGATACTCGGTAAAACATTTTTATCGTTTAATAATAATAAATTTTCCGTAAAGCGAAATAATTAAATTTTTAACATAATACTACATTTAATAATACCCTCTGTCATAAAATCAGTAAACATCCCTATGTTAAGACCTTTTGAATTTATCTTAACTAATGATCCCGCGGCCTACATATATTGTAATTGTTTATGCGATTACTGTCATAATTCAGATTGGACGTCATTAATATACGAACTGTTAGTTAATTAATCTTGATCATCATCAATAACTTTTAAACTTAGAAATAATATTGATATTTATATATAAACACGATTTAACTATTGCCTTAGTTTCAGTTAAAGTTCATTCGTGCACGAAAACGCCTGAAAATACCAAAATGCAATACCCGTGACGTAAATAACAAACCGATTGCAAATGTATAAATTTGAAAGAGTAAATTAAATCTACAACATATCGACTGTGTAAAGGAAAAAGGACGTAACCCACACATATCAAATTTTACAGGAGGCGCTAAAAACGTGTTTTGATGATTTTGACACATAATCAAATTATGAATTATACACAACCTTGAAGTGCACGGAGACTTCTAAACTGGTGTTTAATTGACATAATCTAATATTAATTAAAGAATTCTAAGAAAAACCTTTATTTCAGTCTTTTTTCTTTGTTTTTAATTTTTTACAAGGTCATTTTTTTCAAACTAAATTTAGATACTAATTCGGGATTTGCACCTTGCATCCTTTTGATAGAATGTGTATCAAGTTTGATAAATTGTGATTATCAAAAAAAAACCTGTTTTGAAAAAACTGTGGGTTACGTCCTTTTTCCTTTCCACAGTCGATATGTATGTAGATTTTATGTGATAATTTTTACGTGACACCATTTTTTAATAATAATAGCCACACTAATGGAAATATTTTAAAAAAGTAAAAAAATCGTCTTAAATAAAAATTATAATGTAAAAATGTACAGAAATTGAAAAATGGGATATTTATTTTTGAATCTAAATTGAAATTGAATGAAAAATGTATTATTCTTCATTTCCGACGAAAAAAGGACAGAATTTCTGTTGTTATTTATCCAACTGACAGTATCAATAATTCCTGCGTTTGAAGTGAAATTAAATATTGAAGCGTTTCACAGAATTCAATTTTTAACGAATACCATTTAGAAGGAAGATATTATTTTAGATCCACAAACGTGCTGGTCCGTGTTTTGTACAAAAAATACGCTAAAACGAGTAAAAAGGACAAAAGTTCAGGGTTTGAAGTATTTATAGGCGGAGCTTTCAGAAATTTCTTATAAGCGACAGGCACTCGGGAAGACTCGTTCATTTATACAAGCGGATAATCAGGACGAGTGGTAACGGCCGGTTTGACTACAAACTTTGTAGAATTTGCATTTCACAGTGCAACCAAAAAACAACAATTTGCACTTCCAGCTAGTTCTTTGAATCGACCGTCTTTTACGAAGCTAAGCCTAACCCCAAATGTAAATGATTTCAAAACAATTATGTCATTAGAAGTGTCTAAACTCACGTTTATAGTTATTTAGCATATATTATATTCATTAAAAAAATGCTTAACCACTTGAATATCAAGCGGACACAGATGTACGGAATATATGCAAGCAAACAAAGATGTCAAAGATATTTAAAAAATCAAATACTTAGTATTCTAATAAAAATCTTTTGTATTTTTATTATAATGCCATTCCACCAAGTATTGACAGTGAACACCTTAAAAAAAATGTATTATAATAGAATATAAACAATATTCTCATGAATATGTGTAGTGCCATCTATACTGAGTCGATAAAGGTTTTTAAAATATCGAATTCAAGTGTATATTAGGCAAAATTATTTCGTTAAGTTTCGTGGTTCCTTGCTCAATTTGTATTTTACTTATACTTTCAGACTTATTAGGTCACAAGTCATTACAAATAATACTACATATTTGGATAATGCTCTTCTTATTTTTGTTAACAAAATTCAATCACTTGACTAAATAAAGTATTAAGATACGTTCATCGGTTAAAATCAATATACGCAAATAAACTCTTTAATTCTCCTTAAGTTTTATCAAACCCTTGCATGACATTAAAACTAAAAAAACTTATATCAGGGGCACAAAGAATCAAAACCTTAATGGAACTTATCATTAAGTTACATCTTGTTTTCAATAATCCAATAGGCACCTGAAACATCGTAGAAATAACGCATGTAAGCCTCAAAAAACTTTTTTAACACGGAGGTTTTATAGTAGTGATATTAAAATCTTAATATGACTATTGTTAAAGTACCCTATCACTGGTAATGTTCTCGAAGTACCTTTAAGCGTATGAAATTGTCGCTCCACTGATTCTCACACAAAACTAAAATCGCCCATATAAATTCATATGGCTACCTTTAAATGTTTTACATTTTTTCTTATTTTCAATAATAATTCATTAAATTGATGATGGTGTACAATGTTTGGTATGAGTAAAATTTTGAAGTTACTAAAATTCCAAACAAAAAATCAATTCGATGTATGTAAGTTGTCCAAATGATTAAATGCAAAAACATAATAATTCTCCTTTTATAGTGTATGAATATTTTTCGATTGAAAAGTATACACTTTTAAAATTAAAAATATTTGATATTTTAAAATGATTTTTATATGCTTTTTGTTGAAAATGACACATTGTGGGACTTATTGTCTCAAACTGTTATTTGAATTCTGTGGTTATTTAACCATTGTTTTACCTGTAAGCTGATAAAAAGTATATTTAATAAATCCATTCGAAATATTGTTAGCGTAAACAAACTATTGGCTAAAACTCATATATAAAATAACTGTTTTTCTGCATATTATTTATGTATTTTTATAATGTTTTATACTTAAAATTTTTACGTAAAAAAAATCATTTAATTAAACTTTACAGCTGAAGCTTTAAATTGACGTATAAGTAACTTTTATTGGATTTGCCCACAATATTAAAATACTCGAATGATTTATTCCGAATGAAAACTTTTTCACATTTATAAAATGACCGTTTCTTTCATTTCAGCGAATGGGGACAGTGCACGGCGAAGAACTTCCTTATCTATTTGGGGCTCCACTTGTAGAAGGATTCAACCACTTTCCCAAGAACTACACCAAGTCGGAAGTGGCTTTGTCAGAAGCCTTCATCCTCTATATGGCAAACTTTGCACGTACCGGGTGAGTGCTTCCGCATATATGCTAAAAACAGCCACCTGCTTTGCAAATGTTAACCAACAACTAAAATATAAAATTGAATTAACACAATACATACAGCGAAAATTGCCGCAACTGTTCCACTTTTGATATTTTATTAAATACTGATTTTAAACAGTTTAAAAAAGTCCATTAAAAAAAACGGAAATTAAAAAAATCTCATGTGCTTTTTTGGTGACCATTTCTGTGCCGGCGGCTGATGACTAACTGAAGTCTGTACTCTTTTTAACCAAATATGAGTGAAAGCAACGATATTCAGGTAGAAAAAAGATTAATAGTGGGATCAATAGACAACGGTGTTTACTATGACTATATGGTCACGCTCGTCTTTGGAGGGTTAATACAAAATTACTTAGACAAAAACTGATTCTGTTTTTTTCTCAAAATCATTGTTTTATAGTTTCGCCCTTATGACTTCAAAGCCTTGAAGTAAGGGTGACAATAAACTATTTTTTTTTATCTATGTATGCTTTATTAAAAAAAAAAATATTTTTGTCAATTAATAACTATGTACAATTAACTCCATCCCAAACTATAACCTTTTCTACACGATGATCTAACGAAACCTATAAACCGTGTTAAACAAGGCACGAGTGATTAAGTATACATACAGTCTGTTTCTGATATTGAACAAACATTTGGTATAACTACACAGTACAAAAAATGTCATTTTTATCGTATCTAATCTAATGTTCGTTGTTCATTGTTATTTTTACCAACAATGCTGTAACTCAATCAAAGAGAAACTTTATAACATTATCATATCAAGATACATTCTTTGAGCTCGCTGCATGCAAGCGTAAAATTTGACGTTAAAGCGTACAAAATCCCAACGACACTAACCGTGTTTGATGCTGGAATCGTTAAAAGAAAATTCACTCGCAAACTTCTTCCACAACGACCTGTGCATAAAGTTTTGCATTAAAAAGTTCCCTTAGGAGGATTCCGACAAACGTAAATCCTCTATACAAATACCCAACGCATCTGTATGGATCCATGAAACCGCACCCTGTGTCACGCTCAGTTTTTTTTCTGTGCGTCTTTGATAGCTTTTGATTGAATTTGATACAGGATTCAACTATCCACTGCACGAGAAATTCGATTAAAGTTTGGTCTAAAACTTTGAGGGACTCTGTGGTAACACTATAATTTAATTGCACTGAATTATGGAGTCGGTGTATGAAGGGAATTGTTTTAGTATCAAAGGACAAAACTATACTGTAACCTAGTATGCTGTCAAAAATACAGTTATCATAGAAGTCAGTAAATTGCTCGAATAGAAATTGCTCGAATTACAAATTATTCGCATTTCTTGGTTATTTAAACGATTTTTCACGACTTTTTCTACGAATTTCATTTTTATCTTGTGTGACACTTGTTTAAAGAGTGAAATATAAGAATAATTTTCGTAAGTATTTATTTTAACCGTGTTCGCTTCAAATGCGGAACATATGATCTTTTAATGGAGTTTATCTCAACAGAAGTGTTTCTACGAGAACTGACTAATTTCGTACATTGTTTATTAAATCGGGAACAGTTTCGCTTATTGCGATACCTGTAAACTGATGAATATATAAATCAATACAGTAAGACTTATTTGTCTATAATTTAAATGTAATGGACCTTTCCAAATAATCATTCTTAATTTTATATCTAAATTAAGTCAAACCAAATTCAATAAGGTAAAAAAGTAATTCTTAAATACTGTTAAGGTATAATTTATGTTTACTTAAATAATTTCAAGGCCTAAGTCTTTAATAGAATGTTTAATGTGTGCTACTAACAGTTAACAGTTAAGTAGTTTTAAATATTTTGACTTAGAAATACAGAAAATAAGCTGTACTCTTCGGTTACGCGTAAAATCAAACGACGTACAACAGTTATCAAAATAAATGTTACTTTTTGAAGGTATTACCTGATGAACTTCTATCAGATTCTGTAAACTGAAAGCTTTTGAACATCTCGTCACTCTTCATTCATATTATATCAGAATGATCAAACTATTACTTGTAAAGACAAGACATAATAGAAGTTTGTTAGTTAAAAGTAACTAACAAACTTCTATTATGTTTTTGTCGATTATGAAGCATTCGGCAACTATTTCAGCACTAAGTTTTCATTCAACACAATTGTATTGTTAAGAATTGAATCAACTTAAATATACTAACAGACCTCACAACCATTAGAACGAAACACCACAAATTTTGCTTTGCTACATGACTAAGTAACAAAATTAAAATAAATTGCATCAGGTAGACACAAATTTTACAAATATATTTAATTGTAAAGCGACAATATGCAGCAAATGCTTAAAAACGAGAAAAAAAAGAAAAATACTAGTTTCCCCAAATCTCAATAATAACGCGATTATAAATATTATTAATACAGCAATTTTAAACCAATGGTAAGTATGGATTGTTACTTTATTAGTTCTAAGAGATTTCTTATTAAGCAAATAAAAACTGTTTTGATTATAACTACAAAATCATTTATTTTTTAAACTTTCCAAGTTATTTTTTATTTTTTTTAAATCCATGTCTACTTCCAATGTAGAGTATGTGGGCTCCTAATGGAGGTATCTCAACAGAAATTTTCAACGAGAACTGTTTGTTACTCAGTCGCTTAACCTCCTTTTTTTCAAAGTGAACAGTAGGGAATGAAGGATAAGGCTAGAACAGGACTAGTGGTTAACTAATCGCTATTGCTACAACCAGTTATTAAAGCATCATAAGAATTGGAGGAGAGGAAATAATGTGAATTGACATCACAAACACTCTTTGAATTGAATTATTCTCAAATTCACTGTGATCTTACCGAAATTGAACCGAGACCTGCGTGATCGGTAGAGTAAGCTCTAACCAACTGTACCACAGCAGGTAACTTTTTTTAAAAGTCATACCAACAATAAAAATAAAAATTCAATGTTATCATTTATAAAAATGTGTTTTACTTAAGATCAAACGTAAGAAATTTTTATTATTTATGTAAAGAAAATCATACTTTTTTTACGGTAAATATTAACCTGAAATTTCTATAAATAAAACTCTTGCGAGACATATTTTTCAGGTGCAGAAAATTTTCGTATAAAATATTATTAAAAATCATTTTATTATTATATAAAGCCAAGAAACTCTTTCGGAGTACCGTTGATGTCTTTTAAATCAACAACATCTACATCATAAAGTTAATAAGCAAACCGCTCTGTGATGGTAGAGATGGGTAAATAAAATCCCGGTCTCCCGGAACCCCAACACTTAAATGAAGCTTCTGGTACTCCCGGAAAACAGAAACGCTTGGACGATTTCATATTATATTATTACGGATGCCGGCTCTTTCTTCTTTTAATCGCCATTAAAAATAAATTAAAAGTTGAAATAAAATGACGCCCACGTTGTCAAGCTTAAAAGCTCTCTTATTACAGCTTTTACCCAAATTATACGATCGACCGGTGATAAAGTTTATGATTGTCTAATTGAACTTATTTTATTTCACGAGGATTCACTGCACTTTGCGTTGAATGAAGTGTTAAGTTGTGACTATTGGTTTGGTAATTTGTGAACTACTAACTAAATAAATAATGTGATCGTTTTTGAAACGAGGTCCAGTGCCTAACAATCCATGTTTTACAATATTGGACGCACTATTTCTTATTTTGAAAATTCTATCGATTAACAAGTGATTATCTTTACTCGATGGTTACCACAGATGAAATTTCTCGTAAAATTGTTCGTGCTAGGATAAAAACATACAATATATGTTTATATTATCCAACCAAAAATCGAGCATGGTACTTGCTGATAGCTTTAACGAGATCTTTTTGTTAGGGTTGAAGACGGTTTTTGTTAAATATGGTATGCACTTTGTACAGTTTAATAAATACCACTTTGTGTTTACCATTCATAATATTATGTGGAACTTAAACACGTACTACTGAACCATCACACCAACTTCGTGGCTAATTGATTAAAAATCTGTAAAAAATATCGCTTAGCCGTACCTAACTGACTAGATTTGTTTGTTTATTGTGAGCTTTTTCCATTTAAAAACTGTAGATACGCATGTCGTTTCTTACGAAAGCGAATGGTTATGCAACGGTGGGTGTGAAAGGGTAAGTGAGGTTGTATATAATAAATAAACAGTAAATGAAATAAGGGTCAATTGTTGTATCTTTGTCATTTCCTGAAAGTGTTTCACGAGAAGACAATGACAGTCAACGCAGTGGGAGGTTCACTTGAGTGACATCAAATGAAACAAGAGAAACGATATATTACAGTCATAAAATGGATATTGGGTTAAATAGTAATGTTTAAATGTAATAAAATGTTATTCTTTTAAACATCATGACGACGTGTTTGTCGATTGTCAAGAATACGATATTGTTTATGGCGCAGAAGTTAAGATGAAATTCATTTCTTATAATATTGTTCAATGGATTCTGCAGGAACTTTGTAGAAATTATTTTTTATTACAAATACTTAGGTGATAACTTTGTAACATTATTAGACATCATAAGACGTAAAGGCTTACCAATTAACTAAATATTGATTCTTATTTTTAAGTAATAAATAACAAAATACGGGTGAGTTCTTAGAGAAAGGAAAGACGTATTACAGTTTTTAACACAACAAAGTTACCAAAATGTATTTTTGTATTCTTTAAAATTGTTATCTTACGCTGTAGTTAATTTTAACCCGTAACATGCCGTCCTAAAAAATCTCGTTCCCTGCCACGATGTCAACTCATATTCACTTTTTATTGACAGTATTTTAAACCTATTTTAGAAGCTAAATAAGTAATTAAAAACTGTATTTATGCTTGAAAATATATCCTAGGTATCATTTAAAGATCGATAAATTGATTAGAGCAATACGATATCCATGATTTTGTACAAAAGATGTAATATTTTTGAATTTATTTATTTTTATTTGGGATGCAAAACTATTTTTTCTAGGAATACCTAAAATAATAAATAATTATTGAAAATATTAAGAGAAATATTGAATGTTTTAATGGTTCAACTAGCTATACCTGCACCATAGACACGGAGGTGTTGAATATAAGTAAGTAAAAATATATTTTTGTTCTTTAACTCTCGCGGCTCGGAGACTATAAAAATACTTCTCTGCCGATGGGGGTCGTTTAGGGACCCCAGTGGTTTCCTCATTATTGGCCTTATTCTTATGAATTTCAAAAAAATAAATAGTCTAAGGGCTTTAAAATATCTCTCTGCATCATTCCTCATACATTTTTTTTATAAAAATTCGTGGTTTTTTAATAAATAATCATATTTTAAGTTGCGCATAAAAAAGACGTAATTTCAGTGCAAATATTAATGTGCTACTGACGCGCTTTGCTTTGCGGCGTTCAGCCTAGTTATCTTACGAACGATCGCTGATAAACGGGCGCTTATCTCTTATCTTATCGTATTTATATAAACTACAAAAGGTCCAAAAAACTATGATATAAGAATACCTTAATTATAAACATTGTATCACCCATATTAAAATAGATATTTAAGAAAATGTGGGTATTGGGGTTGCATTTCTTGAGCTTAGAACCGGAATAGTTAGAAGATAAAAAATCCACGTTATTTTTTTAAGACAATGAAAAAATTATTGGTCTGTTTTATAACCATCACATACTGTAATGCAACAACTATAGTAAACTGTTGTTACGAGAAACTTATATCTAGAGTTGAACTCAAGTGGTCAGATGAATTCGATTTCAAGTACTGGCAAGGTTTGCATCTAATTTTAATATATAAAATGTTTCAGATCTTGGGTACGTGATGTAGTTTCACTTCGAATTTATTATGTGTTGTTCAATTCAATTTATATGCAGCATAAATTTAAGTCACTTGTATTTCTTAGTTATTCTATACTGGGAAGACTGATAAATTAATGAGATATAGTTGAACTGTTTTTTGACTTTTGAGTATCCTTCTTTTTAACTTTTCCACATAAATTAAAGCTGGGTAGCTTAAAAGGATATTTAATAAAAAACTACACACACGAAATCACAATAATACTTATGTAAAAATAAGTTATTTATTTTTTTATTAGAAGAGCATGGTTAAATTGTTTAATATGTCCATAAAAGAGAGACAAAAAGTCTTCAACAATTAATCACATGTTGAATATGCAAAAAAACTACAATGTACATTGTATAGGTAAAAGAAGGAAATAAACATATAAAATAAAATAACTAAGATTATTCCACGTATTGTGCTACAAACTGTGATACGTGTTTTATCTCTTTCGGAGGCATCTTCGGACAGATTACTTTCGCAAATGTAATTTTACAATTTTGACTTCAGTACTCATTAAAAAAAATAACTAACAATTGTAATTGATATTGTATTTATGTGTAAATTTGATGCAACAATCAAGTTTTTAAGTAAATGATTCATATTTTTATTCATGTGAAGCCCTGGACACTGTTGGCAAAACAAGCGATGTTTAAATAATTAAAGCTTTGTATTATTAGATAGTTATTATGATATGGTAACTGGTCACTGTATTTATTATGTACAAGTGACTCGACCGAGTTAAGAGGTCGTCTCAGTTGCATAGTGCACTTCTGCTTTGGTTGACGTCACTAACATGTGTAAATTTAATTCTGGACCTAACGTATTTATTACTCAAGCGAAACTTGATCGTTGATATTCATACAGTATGAAACTGCACTCAATTTAAATGCAAAATTCGTGTCTTATAAATGAGGCACGTATCAGTAAAAGCAGTAATGCCCAAATATTTTTTATAATTCGGTACGAATGTTTTTATCAAATATGTACTTAAAAAAATGATAAAAATACATCACAAAATACTTTTAAAATATTATTTATGGGTTAACAGAGCAATATCAATTTTTTAAATCGATAAACAACATTATATTCACAATATGACATTTCTGAATTAAAATAAAATTTTCTATGTTCATGGAACAACGTAAAAAATGAAAAGTAATACATGTGCAATTTATTGCAGGCATTTTTGGTCACTAAAAATTGAATAAACAAAATTTAAATTTGTTTATTTTTCTATCATCTCTTCCGTGCCTGCTGTTTTTATTCAAACAATATATCATTATAGTTAAATTAAAATCATTCGTACTTAAACAATCATTAGTAAAAGTAAGATTGTCTGAGGATGCCTCTGAAAGAGGTGAAAGACGTATCACAGTTTGTAGCACAATACGTGAAATAATCTAAGCTATTTTTGTATTTTAAAATTAATATGAACTTCCACAAAGATACCGCCGAATCCATCGAAAGTATTATCCTTTAATGCTTTTGTAAATTTTTAATTTATAACATTAGAGTTCAGTCAATGCTGCTGTACTAGCATTGTTGATATATGTTTATTTAGAAATTCGTCTGAAGGTGCTTGATGGAAATTTAATGTTGAATTTGAATTATTTTTATTCTGTACACTTCTATAAATTTTGTCGATAACGACCCGGGCTTCGTCTTTCGGTAACCTCTAGTTTTATCTATTGCATTTGAACTGACCTTAAATCTATTAGATTAAAAAAATCAAAAACATTAGTTTAATTATTGTGCTTAAGGGGTTGGTGGTAAAATCGCAAAACTATATTATATTTCAAAGGTATATGACTAACACTACTTGACGTGAGGTCAGAAGTCGCAGGGGAAATAAGTCATCTTTGTGGAACAAAATAATCAAAACAGACCAAAAGATATATGGTTTGTTGAGAACACGGTATAGCTCATATCACATTATATCATAATAACACCAAAACATGGAAATATATCATATTTTATACAATTATTATTTGTTCTAGATTCTTATTTCCATTCCCCGATATTTAAAAAAAAAATGTAACGAAAAAGTTATATTTTGACTGAAATAATTTCTTAATTTCAAATATATTTTTAAATGGAGATTATAATTTTTATATACAACGCTGGAAAACAGGGTAATGACATAACATACTTATATAAAAATGTAGATTACGACATATTGTTGTTTATCGAGAGATAGTTTTTATTTATTATACGGTCTCTCTTAAGGTGAAGTGAGCCAAGAGGTCCGTTCTCAATGTGGAGCATATGCACTGCAAGTATTTTTACGAGAACTGCTTGTTACTCAGTTGCTGAACCTCTCTTTTTTAAATGAGAGTAAAATTAAAAGAATATGGCTAGGACAGGACTAGTGGTTAGCTAATCGCTCTCGATACGCCCCATTCATATGATAAAATGGGTGGGAGTGGGGAATTCAAGACATCACATACACCCATGCCTTCGAACAGAAATTCATAAATCCAACGACGTTGACCATCGACCACACAGGCGGTAGAGAAAAGTTGCGTTGTAATATTCTACACGTCTTAAAGTATCGTAAAAGTAAAGTAACTTTAGTTAATACACATTGCAATAGAGTTATCTGCGTAATATAAAAATCCGAAATCCACCAAAACACCAAATAAAGACGTGCACTTAAAAGACAAATAAAATAAGTTTTACAAATGGACTCACTTTACTTCTCAAGGGCTCATATGAGGGGCTAAGTATCATAACTCACATTCTATAAAAAAGTAGTTTTGAGAAAATTGCAAAAAAACACAGGAACACATTTTTTTGTAATTATAAAAAACGTTATAAATTACCATGAATATTTATTTCAAGTGAAAAGTAATACCGTTTCAAGATGCGAAATATACTATAAGACCATAAAAAATACTGATCGCCGATTGATTCTTTCTAACCATATAATATTATACATTTTAAAAGGTGAGCTATAACATCGATGTTTATCTTTGGCAATGGTTTTAACCGGTTCTCTGCCACGGACGTGTTAACTCGTCATATAATTTTGTGCTCGTAGGACCAGCCATAAAAAAAATTCTTGTTTACACGCAGTACTTAAGACGCTGTTTAAAGGCCACAAGAAACATATTTAATAATTTTAAAATATCATGCATATAGTGACATCTCTTTTCATCATATTGTAATACTTAAAATTAAAAGATATTTTTTTTTAATCTATAATAGAACGATTTAAAAAAAAGGTTTTTTGTTGTGTTCAAATTTTTTGCTAGCAGGGCCATAATTCCTTGCCGGTAATCTTTGTTTTTAAAACTTTTTTCGATAAATGATGGCGGAAATGACCCATCCTGTATTTATATGGTAAGTGTTTGTGATGTATTATTATTAAATGCCAAAAAGAAAATCACGGCCGTCCATGCACGGCCATATTAATACCGCACGGCACAGAACAAGTTATTAGTAAAATTTAATATCAAACATTGAAATAATTCATTTACAATTTTCGACACACTTATTTCAACAATATTTAAAATGGAAATGGAGTTTTGATTCCAATTCCGTCATTAATTATGTAATCTATATCTTAATCTATATATTACTAGTCGATAATGTCCGTCCGTATGTCTGTATGATTGTCTGATTGTCCTCGATATATGTCCCGAGGTATGTTTCTTCTTCTACGAAATATATTTGTTAGCAAACTTAAACATTTCAATTATTGAAAAAAATATATTATATATAATTTAAATACTGCAGGGCAGAGCTGTCGATATATGCCACGAGATATATTTCTTTTACTTTTAGAATTTCTGGCTTATTCAATAAATATGTTTGTAATTTATTTTTCACGCCAGTAAATTTTCTGACTACTTAAAAATGCAACAAAAATCCCCCTGTTGAGGTCAACGGGCTTACAGCTAGTTATGTGTTATTGATTGTATTTTTAGTTTGTGATTTAATTTTCGTACAGCTATGTTTGTTTTTAATTCAATAAACATTAAGTTTATTTAATGCTTTTTCTGCCAATTGATATTTGTTAATGTTAAATGTTGCACAACTGATTCAGTTGCCAACTATGATATCCATTGGTTTGGTAACCAAGACTTTAAACGAGTTAATAAAGTCATTCGCTAGACCGATCAGCACTGATTTGTTCAATTTGTAGTTTGCAACAATTATGTAAGTCCTGTTTCAAGCAAGTATGACGTAGAATATTTTAATTGAATGCGTATTGCTACGTTATTAAAAAAAGGATCTCTGTCTCGTATTTAGTTTTACAGTGTATTTTATTTTCTCAGCTACGCATACATGACAAACAATTCAGTGGATACAATGAATTTTTATTTGATTAATGGATTAGTAACCAAATTTGTTATGAAGTCATCTGTTCCTATTTTTTTATCGATTCGGCGGTAATTTTTTAGAAGTTCATTTTAGATAATTTTGTCATTCCATTGTGTAACAAAATGTTGACACGTGTTGACAAACTATTGTCAAAGTTGTTTACGGCTGTACCAAATATTGATTCTAATTTTTGACAAACAAAATACATATTAGAGGTTGGGTCTTTTTTTCTGCTGTCAAACGAGTAGCCACAAACAATTGTTTTACTTTAAACTAATTAATTACTTGTATGAGGTAGGATAAATGTCAAAAAAAGACATTTTGAATAACAAAGCTTTTAAATTATTTTGTATTTATCTGTTCCTTATTTCACTTATTCTAAAGACTGTATTGACTAGATTATTACTTCCTGTTTACTTGTCTTTAAATTCTATCGATGTCTTTTCTGAAAAGTCTATGAGATGGTTTTTGTAAATTACTTTGTATATATATTATATCGACTGTGGAAAGGAATAAGGACGTTACCCATACATAGGAAATTTTACAGGAGGCACAAACAACATGTTTTGATGATTTTCAGCCATATGAAAATTTTGAAATAAACACAATCTTGAAGTGCACGGAGTCTCATAAACTGTTATTTAATTAACTTCAGCTAATTTTTATTATATACATTTTTGAAGAATAAACTTTTTTAGAGTCTGTTTTCTTGATTTCAACTTTCACAAGGCATCTTTTTTCAAACTTAAAAGCTAAATTTGGATACTTTTTTGGCATTTGCAGCTTACATCATTGATAGAACGTGTTTCAAGTTGGATACATTGTGATTATCTAAAAAAAACTGTGGGTTACGTCACTTTTTCTTTATACAGTCGATATCCTTTAATTGTGTATTTAATGCAAGACAGAAGAAATGCAAAACATACTGTTCCTATTTTAAGTATTTTACATTTTCAGTTCTGTGTATCAGAGTTTTCCACATGCATTCTGCGTGGTACACAATATGAATACATTTATAAAAATCATTACAATCGAAACGCTTTCAAAGTCTAAATCCGAAAATATTCTCTGATTCGGTAGAAAACTTACATACATTCGTTACGAAAGGGCTGTTTTACACAACGCGAAATCTGTTCTACAAGATGTTCATTATTCAGGCCCGCGGCCCTGCGTAAGGCCGATCCGTAAATAAGTGGGTCATAATACAATATAGAGGGTACGTCCACTGAATATTGATTCAGGAAAGTGTTGGGAGCAGAATCTTAAAGAGAAACGAATATGATAGAGTTGGGTGGTGGGAATCCGGGAAAGCTTCGGAAAAATATCGTGAAACAATAAGTGGCCAGCGAGATTGGATATGCTCGCCTGCCTATTTGCCTGATGTATTCTGTGAGGTTTTTTTTCTTCTGTGCGCTACATATAAATATAAATTTATTTTTTTATCACAGTACATGTTGTTATTATCGAGGATTTTTCTGAATATCTCCGATCATGGTCGCACGCTATGTCGAATATTCGATGCATTTATTTTATTTATAAAATCGCATGTTGTCTTTTGCCGTATATTGCAAAAAATAACAAAAATATTTTATTTCGCTAACGTTATTTGATTTTTTGTTTGAGTGTATTTCATACAGAAATCGAAAAATTCTTTAAAATCAAAATTTTCATTTAAAGTACGTACGTTTGTAAATGTTGAAGATTTTCTAAATTGAATTTCACTGATACCTTTGTTGTACACATTTCTTAATTATTCACGCTAATTTGTACTTTTTAACAAAATATAATTGGTATTTGATTGGAAATAAGAATTTAAGACACATTGAAACAATTATTATGAATTTAAAAAGAAAACTGTAATAAATTCAATGTTTTAGTAGGCACACAATATAAATATAATCGAATACAAGTCAGAGACTTCAAAATATATTATTAAAGTATAGTATTGGTTCTTATATGTACATTAAAATAGAAAAATGTTTTGTATCTAGTGACGCTTCTCCGTTTTACTATTAAATAATACACTTAAGAGCAGAACTAACCTAACTGATGTTTATTTAAAAAACTTATAATTTACTACAAAATCCTTTTTGGTTTTTAATTTGAAATCAGAATAGGTGAAATAAAAATGCCTTTTCATATTTTAGGTATTTTATTAAATATTCCTTTTTTAGTTATAAAAGTTAATAAAATAAGTTTAAAAATTATATAATATAAAATGAAAAATTAGATGAGCTTGTCCCGTACTAAGTGGACGATTTAATAATAAAAAATAAAATTTTAATATAAATCTAATGTAAATAGTGGAAAATTTATACGAATATAAAAAAAATCAAAAAAGTATCGCAAAATGAAAGTATCGTCTTTACAGCACATACAAAATGTAATATTGTGGCAGGCATTTTTTTTTATTACCCCGATACAACTCCCCCTGTACAAAAATAGTAACAATTTCATCGTTATTATAATTTGAAAAGCCAAAAACTTTCGGCAATTTTCTATTTTTCGGAAACATTTTTTGTTTGACTTCAAAAATATTTCAATTAAAAAAAAACAATTATTTTCCCTCGCCATTTTTAATTGAATTCTTTGTCATCTGCGGATGTTTGGTAATGAAAAAAAAAACTATCCATTTTATTTGAAACAATACCCAGCCTTTAGCCATTAATTTTTTTTTCGACGATTCTACTTTACAATCGAAAATTTTAATGGGCGGAATTCTAAATATTGACAAAAAGAGTTGAAAAAAAAATTAAAAGCGAAAAAAATAATGCTCAACTTAATTGCCGATATGTTTACTTTTTTGTCCTTAAAAGCTTATTAGTCAAAACAATGAACTTTTGTTAAAGCGTTCGGATACTTCACGATAATAGACAAAGCTTCGTTATGATTTTCCAAGATTGGTTTATACTATTCTAGTCTGAAGGGTAAAACATACAATGTTTGGGCACTAACATTAATTTATTATAGAACAATTCAAAAAATATTTCGCTGACGACTATTTGATATTTTTTTATTTTTTAAATATAGTTTATAAATCGAAGACTAGCAGTCAGCCAACAAAAATCTAAAATTTCATACTTTTCAAGAGAGCAAAAAAAGGGCTTTTATTAATTTGTAACATTACTAAGCAGATGTGTGTTTAAAACGTAATGTTCATGTTTTATTATTTATTGTGTGTATATTCCAAATACAGTGATGGTCACATTTTTATTTATTACCGTAGAAAACATTTTAATAAATACAACTTTTTGAAGTTAACATTAAATTTTACTAGTGATTTAAGAAGAAACTGAAAATTATTGACATAAAGTTGTTTGAATTATGCAACTTTCTCTTATTCCAGTTATACATATTAGAATGGAAAAAGTTAAAAAAATAGAATAGTACATCGGTAAAACTAACGCAGTTGGTTTTTTTTCAATAACTTTTAATTTGTAATTTTTAACCATTGGTTTAAAGTTGGTTACAACAGTAGTATAAATTCATTTCTTTTCAAGATTAGTAATTTTTCAGAAAAAAAATGTTTTTAATTTTTTTTTCCTTTCAATTTAAGAAATACAAAATCCATCGCAAGACTGGTGTCCAATATATGTAATTTTACCCTTAATGACGAGTAAAAGTGTTTGGCAATCATCCAAACCAATTCTTAATTTCCTATAGAATTGAAGTGTAATTAACTTTTTTTTATTTGCGGTTGAACTATTGGCCCCAAGATATTTTTTATTTAAATAAGGTTTCTCTTGTACGATAAAATCCGTACTTCTACCGAAAGACTCCTGCATTTGCAAAAAAAAAATATAATTTATGAAGGCCTTTTTTAGATAACTTGTGAATTATGTTTTAAAAGGAGAGGGTTTATGGTAAAAATATTATTTTCATAAAGGTTCTCTTTTCATATCTCACGAAAATGTATTCTTAACAAAACAAGAATATTTTTGTATTGTTCTTTTGTATTTGCAAATAATGACGATAAAAAAATGACAGATTGGGTTTTCTAAATATTTTCCGTGACTAAGTTTTTATTCTTTAGTTCATGATACATATCTTTTCCACATATATCAACATTCTTTTCTATTAAATAGTAGTATAAAAGCGTTATTGTTTTACTATAAGTATTTTGTTAATGACTTAAATCTTCAACTACTAGCGAAATTTTCTATGCTGATATTTAAACTTAATTAAATAACGAACATTAAGCACAATTAATTCTAAATTTTAAGTTGTCTTATTCATGTATTACCAACGATTTATGAGAGCATTAGAGGTAAAGTGAGCCAACTAATAAAATGATAAAACTTTTTTCTTGCACTGTTAAGTAGTATCATAGTAGTGCTTTGGTGGATTGTATATTTTTATTTTACGACGAAAACACTATTACAATGTGTATTAACTGTAGTTACTTCACTTTTCAATACTTCAAGACTTGTGGAATATTACAACGCATCTAACTTTTTTTTTCTAAAATACCACTGGGGTTAGTTTTTTAACCTCTAATGGGCCCATATTAACTTTTCCGGTTCTAAGCTTAAGAAATGCGACCCCAATACCCACATTTTCTTAAATATCTATTTTAATATGGGTAATACAATGTTTGAAATTAAGGTATTCTTATATCATAGTTTTTTGGACCTTTTGTAGTTTATATAAATACGCGATAATGCGATAACGAGATAAGCGCCCGCTTATCAGCGATCGTTTGTAAGATAACTGGGCTGAACGTCGCTGAACGCGTTAGTTGAAAATTAATATTTGCATTGGAATGACGTCTTTTTTTACGCGCAACTTAAAATATGATTATTTATTTAAAAACCACGGATTTTTATAAAAAAATAATGAGGAATGATGCAGAGAGATATTTTAAAGTCCTAAGACCTATTTTTTTTTGAAATTCATAAGAATAAGGCCAATAATGAGGAAACCACTGGGGTCCCTAAACGACCTCTATCGGCAGAGAAGTATTTTTCTAGTCTCCGAGCCGCGAGAGTTAAAACTATAAGATCAAAACTTTGACTTATAAAAAACTGCAAAAACAAATGTTTTAAATATGGTGCCATAAATAATAACGACATTATATAATACTTTTGTAATGAAACTGTCAAAACTTTTCACAATAATATTATTCGTACGTTCGTGCTATATTTAATTTGACTCATAAAAATAATATCAGACACCATGTAGTGGCTCCATCATCCATTGTTTGTTACATATATACAACTGGAAAAGTATCAAATCCGTGGTTGCAGTAACGAAGTGTAATCATCAAGGAAAACAATGCCTTGAACGTAACAAATATGGCAAGGTTTTATGCTCTGCCGTGTCGTAAACCGTTTGGGGATGGTTTCCCACTGACGTAATGCTACGATAAACCACAATCCTACACCTGCAGAGGGTAGAGAAACTCTCACGACACATACAACCGGCGGGAAAGGGTGACAAAGCGTTACTTTAAAAAAACTATGCTTAACACGGTGACAATTTTTCCATTTGTCTTCTTTTTAAATAAAGCTGTTTCTCGACTATTTAAACATAAAATACGAAGATTTATTAGAATCAAATAATGTTTGTAAATTATTTTATTTTAGGTCGATATTATTTTTTATTTAAGTGAAATACAATTTCAACCTTTTAATATTGATTTCATTAATATTGCAAGCAGCACGGTTATTTTTAATAAAATCGTAGGCTACTGTATAAAAATGACAGTTTGAATTCAATTGTTCACTTGTGCACTTAACCTTTTAGCTGCCGTAGATAATTAATACTAATTACCTAGCACGCCGGCTATAATTTGCATATATTAATTTAGTTAGATATTTTTTTTATAAATTAAGATTTCGACTGAAGGTGCTTGGTGGAATTTCAATATTAAATTTGAATCGTTCAAATTATGTACATTGATTTGACTGACTCAGTTCAAGTTCATCCGTGCACTTGAACGCCTGAAGACGCCAAAAGGCGAAACCCGGGTCGTTAGTGACAAAATCTGTGCGAATGTATATAATTTGAACGATTCAAATTTAATTAGTTATTGACGAGATAACTCGCGTTTGGCGTGTTGAGTACGAAAAATTTTACGAGATATCTCGTCTGTGGCAGTCATCGAGTTTAATATATCAAGAGCTTAACAAAAGTTCTCAATAACAACATTAAAAAAATGTACATAATTTCAACGGCTAAAGTGTAATATTTAAAATCTATCAAGTACCCTCCGTCGATATTTGAACATGAGAATTTTTACATGAGTAAATTTGAACGATTCAAATTTAATATTGAAATTCCACCAAGCACGTTTAGTCGAAATCTTAAATTTAACATGAGTGTTTATTATGCCATCAGTCGACTATTTTTCTGTCTGGTTACGTCTATATCATTAAAGGATTTTTTTGCGATCGTAGAGGAATATGGAAATATATGCTACATTTGTATTTATTATTTCAAGATAGTATTAACTTAATTATTATTAGATAAAAGGCATCTTCCTAATTCTTTGCATTTATTCTATGCATTATGCAAACTTCTTTTGTTTACGTATAAAATCTAGGCAAATTTTTACAACACATAAATAGAAAAGTAAAATAAGGAAGCCGTGAGTTAGGCGAGGATAAATTTTACTAGTTTGTTTACGTTACCCCTCCCCGACTCTGGTTTAAGGCTGTACTAAATTTTAAAATATAAAAGATAAACAAAGCTTACTGTTACAATTTACAAGCTTAAAGTTAATGGAATTGTGTTTAAATAAATCAAAGTTTGAAGCAAGCTCCCTTGAAAAGTTTTCTATTATATGCATGACGAAATAATCTTAGCTAAAAGTGAACAACATTTTATTTTTTACATTCATTGAGATTAAGAGTTAATTGATAACGTATCACGAAATAAAATAAATATTCATCGTGTAATGTGTGAAGTTTCCTCCTGCGTGGTCAAATAGTGTAGTGAACATCGTTGGCTTAAGTTACGGAGGTCAAGGGCTTAAATCCCATTAAAATTGATTTTTCAACCGATTTATGAATTTCTGTTCAATGGTATGAATGTATGTGATGTTTTGAATCCCCTCCTCCTCCAACTCATTCTATCCTAAAAACGGAACGTAGCAAGGGCAATAAGTCTTGCCCTAGCTTAATTCTTATGTTCCAACATTCTTGAGAAAAAAATAGTTATATAAAAAGCACTCCTGTTGAAATAAAATCCATTAAAAGTCCATATGCTTCACATTAGGAGCGGTCACGGTAAAAAAATATGTGGTATGCAATGAAAAGCGAATGTTTTTATAAATTATACATAATATAAAGACACTGATTTTACTCCAATACTGTTTAATTAAAAATAGCTGGTCGAACGAATGCGTTGTTGCTGAAAACCAAGCTCTGTATTACTTAGATACAAGGACTTAAGCCTGAGTATCATTTCTCTTAAGAAATAAACTGCCAGGAAGAGTTCTCAATCAAAAGATTACTATTTAATGAACAGTTGAGCTTTTAATATTATAAAATCACTCGTATTTTAGATAAAATATCAATTTTGATGATCTCGCCCAGTATTGCGATCCCAATTTTTAGTTTTTGTCGTATTGATATTTTCAAACTGTGACTAATTTTTATATGTAAATATTAATATATTCATCCAGTATTGCATTCCCAAAGTACAAACAAATAATTTGCATTAAGAAATGGATGTAGCGACAGGCTGGAAATGCTAATCTCAAATTAAAATCCCAAACTATAGTTACAGTTCTGACGATGGCGAAAGCCGAAATAGCTATCAACGTATAACATATAAATAACTGTAGAACTGTAATACTTTGTTATTTGTACCCTTTTAAAATGAAGTTCTACCAAATAAATGCCAAATCAATAAATAAATCCCAAATAATGTTCATTTCTATTAGTCACTAATTTTTATACGCGGTTTTATTCTGATCATTAAATTATTTTTCTTGACTCATAAATTGAGAAAAGTTCAAAAAAGTTACTGAAAACATTCGAAATGATTTATAAAACACAATAAGGATAGAAAATATAGATAATTTTATTACTGTTTGAGAGTTTTTTTTCAACAAATAAGTACGAATATAACATTAAATGTGTCATAAAGAGTTTCCACTGCACATATTTTATACGTGTCAATTAGATATCTAAATATTTGTCTAACGATTTCAGACGCCCATATAGCTAGTGAAGTATTATTTATTAATACTACCCATGTAAAACAGAACCCTTAGCTCATACGTGGGGGGTGGAATTGAGATTGATATAAAACATTGAAAGCAATTCCTACAATGTAATTTTTGTGGAATACGTTTAGGGGAAAAATATTTTTCAATTTATATAACTGTATTTTATATCAGGGATTCTCGGAAAAGCTTTTTGACATAATATTACTGTATAAAAATCAAAAGCTTTCAAATGCTGCATATTCAAAGGAATATGTGTACTTCAGTTTTATGTGCTTATTTCCATTTCATTCTGTGAAGTATTATCCGCGTTATTCTACTCTTTGAAGTCAAAAGTTAAAAGTCTCTTCTGTTTTCTTTTTAAGATTTTGTAAGTGTTTTTTTTTTTTGTAGAATTTTAAAGAAAGTCTCGATGGGATATAAACATCTTCATTTAAACAACTAGTATCATTTTTTTTAAAATTTTTCTCATTTGCAATGCTAACAATCGGTCATTTATTTTCGTTATTTATATATACAGTGTATTATATGTTTAACGTTATGGGAAATTTAAGATTTCGACTGAAGATGCTTGGTGAAATTTCAATATTAAATTTGAATCGTTCAAATTATGTACATTCACACAGATTTTGTCACTAACGACCCGGGTTTCGTCTTTTGGCATCTTCAGGCGTTCACGTGCACGGTTGAAGATGCCGAAAGGCAAGGATTCAAATTTAGTTATAGGAAATATCAAAAATTGACTTTTTTTACATCAAAAAACGTAATTTATAACTATAGTTGAGTATAAACTCGAAACCACTTCGAATCATTTTTTTTTGTTTTAAATCCATGTCCGCTCCCAATGTAAAGCATTTGACCTCCGTATGGAGATAACTCTACAGAAACATTTCTAAGAGAACTGTTTTTACTCAGTCACTCAACCTCTTTTATCCGTAGATAGCTAAAGAAAGATAACGCTAGGGCAGAAATAGTGGTTGACTAATCTAACTAACTATTAGAAAAACTGTCTTTTTTGGTATTTGAACTCGCAAGCTCTGCAACCAAAGTCGACATTGACCACTTGACCACAAAACCGGAAAACATCATTAAGCTTCCACCGCTGTGATTTTTGAAAGAAAATTGATCCTGAAGAATTTAGCATTCGTTATAACAATATTTAATGCTTTTGATATTTAAAAATGTTTTATCTAGGCTGTGGAGTCGTGTAAAAAAAGATGATTCCAACTCCGAGGAAATCGTTCAATAATTTCATTTTAACTTTTATATATGTATTCCATCATATCATCTTTTGTCAAAGCATACAATGTCAACACTTCGGACTACTTTGTTTGAATACACATCATTAAATATATTTTTCTAGCCGCTCATTTTTCACGACTCCGACTGTGGTCAAAATATTGCAACTCCACGACTCCAACACCACAACCTTAGATTGTTAAAAAATATAAGAAAATAAAATTGTACTACTTTAATTTATTATTTTTTTCCAATAAATACAATGACTAGTTACTTTTGACTGACTATTGGGTTCATTGGTTGACGTAGATAAAATAAGACAAGTTGACAGCAATTTTAATTTAAGTTAATTTTTAACATTTTGGCAGCCGTATAAAAAAGTACGTCTTTACCTAGCACGCCAGCTATAATATGCAATTATTAGTTTAATTAGTTATTGACGAGTT
This sequence comes from Himalopsyche anomala, assembly GCA_031772345.1. Taxonomy (NCBI): domain Eukaryota; kingdom Metazoa; phylum Arthropoda; class Insecta; order Trichoptera; family Rhyacophilidae; genus Himalopsyche; species Himalopsyche anomala. The sequence continues at coordinate 14,690,068 of CM062842.1, forward strand.
ATCTCGTCTCTGGCGTGGCGCGTTGAGCACGAAAAATATGACAAGATATCTCGTCGGTGGCAGCCATTGAGTTAAGCAAAATATCCCTTCTATTCAAGATCTTGTGAATTATTAACGTTCAATTGAATCATTTTGCTTTAATTTAAATACTTTTATCATACAACAGACATACTGATTACTAACGTTATTAATATTTAATTTCACTGTGAAATATACCCATTCAGCCAAGTTTACTGACCGCCTTGCTGTCAAACAATTATTTGAACAAACAAGTTTAAACAGGGAAAACAAGAATGGATATTCAAAAACAGATTATTGTTTGGAAGTTTGAAACCTTCGAAGGTAGCTTTTGACCTTAACTTCTAAAGCACTGAATTAGTTCATGTGTCTGTATTCCAACTTCATAACGATAATACTTCTACCTTTATGTACTTGATTATTTATTATATAATGTGTATAGGAAACGGGTATTTCCGGGTATCTTCTTGTCAGTAAAACTTGGAAATAATATCTGCTTTATGAAACTGAATGAGACGTAATGTTATCTTTAAGGTCTATAGTAAATTTGTGTTTGTTTCAACATTTATTTGTACGTACAATTTGTGTATAATATTCATAACATGACAAAACAACGTTTGTATTTATTAAATCGCCCTAGTCACTCAAACATATCGACTGTGGAAAGGAAAAAGGACGTGACCCACAGTTTTTTCGAAACAGGTTTTTTTCCATAATCACAATGTATCAAACTTGATAAACGTTTTATCAAAAGGATGCAAGCTGCAAATGCCGAATTAGTATCTTAATTTGGCATTTTAGTTTGAAAAAGATGACCTTGTAAAAAATTAAAACCAAAAAAAAATACTGAAATAAAGGGGTTTCCTAGACAATTTCTTTAATTAATATTAGATTATGTCAATTTAACACCAGTTTAGAAGTCTCCGTGCACTTCAAGGCTGTGTACAATTCATAATTTGCATTTGGCCCAAAATCATAAAAAAACGTTTTTTGCGCCTCCTGTAAAATTTGACATGTGTGGGTTACGTCCTTTTTCCTTTCCACAGTCGATATAGTTTTTTTTTATTAATTTAATTTTTAGTTATACATAAAACATTTCATAAGCAAAATGCTTCACCTTTACGTATTTTATGTCACGCTACGTTTATATATTTATACGAAAATATCTCAGTGACAGATTAGAGCTTCCCTCTGTCTCGGCTTAGGGGATTGAGGGTGGTAAACTTTTTCCAGTTAGTTCCGGTTCTCTAAGTAGAGAAGCTGTGTTCAAAAAAGCAGGGGCTTAACCAGTATTACAAATTTTTATACAAATATCCAATGGATTATTAATTACAGAGCTTATAGCCAGAAGGTATTATATGATATTTAAAAATATTCACTAAAAAACGAAAGTGACGATTGCAAATACTAATCCATCTTATTTAAAACGCTGTCTAAATTTCTAATACCAATTATAAATTTATTAATATTTTTTTTAATCAGTTCTACGCCTTTCTACAACAATCGTTGACCTACAGAAGTCGTAAGTCTTATGACATCACATCCACTCAGCGATGTTGCAGTTTCCCAACGCACTGTTTATTAATAATTAACTACTGCATTATACATTTCTTACTAGAGAATCCAATCCCAGACTCTTTTTTTGATCCCGAGATTTTGGGATTCTGAATTATTTCATGGTCTGAGAGAACTATTTTTTTAACTCCTTCCTAAGAAATAGTTTCGAATACACAGTTTTCATTCATCCGAAAGTGTGAAAGTTCTACTTCGGTATTTCAAGGTAATGTTGTGAATCCTAAAATCACAAGATTAGTACTAGGACAATCCTAAGATTGGAAGCCCCATTTCTTACATTATCAATGTTTTTCAATATGCTCGTAGCAGTTGCAAAATATTGGATATTACCTTCGATGCAAATTTAAAAAAAACGGTAAAAGTACAAACCTACAAAGATTTTTAAAATTTTAATGATAAATCAAGCTGATTAAAATATGTACAATCATATATATAACATAATAATAATGAACTCATCTTTATATTATTAAATATAAATCGTATAAAAATGTATCCAATGTATGCTTGAAATAGTTTTTGTTTTGCTTTATCACCTTTTACATATTTTCTTTTACTGTCGTATTATACCCATATTTATTCTAATTTAAAATTCAATCAGTACTCACAAAATTAATATGAAACTTACTTTTACCTGAGCTATTTCTTGTAAAATATTTTTAATGTTTTTATAAAAAAATAATCTATACAATATTCGTTAAGGTTTTCATACAAGTTTGTTTGTTTTGAATGTAATTAATGTAATGGTTACTTACATTGTAAAACTATAAAACTAAAGGTTAAAAATTCCAAAAATTATCAAATATTTTTGATTAATAAAAACAATTGTTTTGACTACATTATGATTTTAAATATTAACATGGTTTATACACTCCATAACAAGAACTTTTCAGTATTTCCTCATTTTTTCCGGGTATACGATGCTTTTGGCAAACAATATACTATTTAGTCGGAATTACACCAATTTTCAATATAAGATCTAAAACATTGATATTTGATATAGAAGTCAAAATATGAATTACTTACCACTAAACTTCATATGTATATACCAACGTGATAGTGGAAAAGCCACCAAAGTGTGCGTTAATGTATTTTCATGATTGTACTGGCCGCAGTCTAGGAAAGCTTAAAAACTCTGGACTTGAGAATGAGAGGATGAGAGCTTCGCCACATCCGGAGGTCTTATCCTATGTCTGGTGAATAATTTTTCAACTTTTTCGAGCGGAAATAAAGTGTTTTGGCGTCTCCATTTTGCTACGTCTGGTCTCATTGTTTATACAAAAAAATGCCATAATTTACAGAGAGATCTATTCTTAGAATCATAATGATTTAATAGCTTTAGTATATATTTATGGAAAAGCTAGCAAGATTTTATTTATTATGTGTGCTTGCAACGTTGACATTAAAGAAAATATAAACATATTTATGAGTTGTTAAGTTGGTAATACTTTGTGTTATTTGATTTACAGTTTTAGTATCATTTAGTATATATGTTGTTTTGTTTCCTTACATATGTTATGTATACACAACATCTACCTTTATGCTATGTTAAGTTATCAATGACAACTTGTAACAATAAACCTTTCAACTAAACTCCATATCCGTCTCTCCAAATTTCACCCAAATCGAAACATTTTACAACGAAGTAGAGACGCCTCGATAGTTATATCGTATCATTAGATTAATAAGATTAAGTGATTTATTTAAAGTGTAAATTATATATGGAATAAAGTTGATCCAACATTGAATAAGTGTTTTAGTAAAAATATATCCATAACAGATATATGGGTCATACAATAACAATTATTTAGTGGATATAATATCAGTTAAAAAAACTAAAAAAAAAATATTATTCGGTTGTTTCTTTGGTTATTATAAGCTTTTCGTTCAGCTAAAATGACTTAATACCGATGATGATGTTTAATTATTTTGTATACTATAATATCTCTTTTTAGCAATTAACACCTCCATGCCCATGATGCAATCGTAAATAGTTGAGCCATTAAGTCATTCAATATTTCTCTCAATATTGTCAATAAGTATTTATCATTTTAAGTATTATAGCATAAATACATTTTTAAGATTATTTTTTAGCTGCTAATTTAGGTTAAAATATTGTCAATAAACAGTGAAACTGAGATTCCATCATGGCAGGGAACGTGATTTTTTAGGATGGCATGTTACGGGTTAAAAAAACGCCAGGATAGTAACAAATATGTTTTTTTGAATTTTTAATTGTTGCACGTCATACTTTTCAAGGAAATTTAATGTACTTTTTATACAAAGATTCACGAAATACTTTGAGTTTGAGTTTGAACTGATATTTTAAGCAAGTGTTTATGAATTAAAGACTCGATAGTAAAAGTATATGTTGAACAAACGTTTCTGATGCTAATAAGAGACGATTTTGCTTTCGACTGTTATTTTTAATATGATTTTCATTCGTAAATTTCAAAACTCAAAATGTCAGTTAGACAGAGAATCAAATTAAAAGATTGCTCTTTATTAATCACAGAAACAAACACAAAATATTATTATCATATTACAGAAACAAAGTTAATTGATTTATCTTACTTAGACCAACCCGACACAACCTGACTTAGTTTAATTGACATGGCACAATTAATTAAATCATATGATTCTAACTTTTTTTTACTACTCAATTTTTTTTTTACAATAAAGTTATGTTCAGATTGCATATAGACTTCGATTGTAACCAATACATTTTTATGTAAATAAACAATTGTTGGCAACTGCCATGCAAAGTTGTAATATTGAGTAACAAAACAAAAGAAACATTTTCCAAACGAATTTACACATTTAGTCTAAGAAAACAATTGAAAGTAAACGAAGCGGCTTCCACACATTACACTGACCTCTATCTTTTTTTCGACGAAACACTCTTAAATATATAAATATTATGTTTAGCTGTAGCACAAAAAGAGAAAGATGAAAAGAAAGTTCTCCGAAACATATGATACCAAAAGTTATTTATTATACGTTTTCGTTTCGTCGTATCCCTAAATTACGTGTGATTTTTATATTATATATTGACTGTGAAAAGGAAAAAGGACGTAACCCACACATAGCAAACTTTACAGGAGGCACAAAAAACGTGTTGTGATAATTTTGTGCCATATGAAAATTATAAAATAACCACGACATTGAAATGCACGGAAACTTCTAAACTGGTGTTTAATTGACATAATCTAATATTAATAGAAAAGTCTAGAAAAAAATCTTTTTTTCAGTCTTTTTCTTGGTTTCAATTTTCACAGGTCCATCTTTTTTCAAACATTAAAGCTAAATTTAGATACTTATTTGGCATTTGCAGCTTAAATTCTTTTGATAGAACGTGTACCTATCATGTTTGAAACATTGTGATCATCGAAAAAAAACTGTGGGTTACGTTCTTTTTCCTTCACACAGTCGATATGTATGTACACTTAATGCTTTTGTGATAATGTCTATTTGTGTCAAGTTGAATGATATAATATTTATAAATAACCGTAATTTTGTGTTTGAAAATTCATATTGATTAAAATTTCTTAAAAAAATATTTAAAGAAGTAAAGCAATGCTTGCTATAGTGCTTGTTTTCCTGTTCTTGAAAATAGATGAGTAAAATTTGCAGTGGAAAGTCTTCATTTTTATTCAGATCAGAACCAAGACCCAGAAAAAAAAATTAGTAAATAAATCTAAATTCTGGAATATTTTAAATACTGATTTTTGATGTATGTATTTGTAACTTAAAAAACGGAAATCGCCACCTTATTAGCAGAAGTTAGTAAAATAAAAATTGATAATTCGAGCAAACAGTCAAATTATAGTTTTAAGGACGACGCCCATATTCTCGATAGTTTATATTTGTAATAAATAAATTTATGACAATCTGACACAAAAAAAAGTTAGGTATTATAGTTAAGGACAATTAGCTATCTTAAAACCTGCAATAATAATAATAATAAATGTACCAATTGAGTTAGATCAAATCAACAATTGATATCCAAGAACCTCAATCTGTAGTTACATCGTTTTCTCAGTTGCGTCACTTATCAACTTTTGCTAGTACAGTGACAGATGACAGTAACTGATGTAGAACTGTCAACCTACTAATAAACGCGTTATGTAATAAAGGCAAGTTGGTTGTTGATTGTTCTACCACCGCCCGTTATGCGCACGCAACCGCTGCTTACGGCCGTCTTCCATAACGCTATAAAGATCAAGAAAAGAAACGAATTTACTCGTCATGTTTTTGTTCCAATACAAAGATGCACGGAACATATACAGTATTCATGAACTTACGTGCTTACAAAAGGTATACATAGAAAGAAAGAAAATAAAAAATATATTTTAAAATTACTTATTAAGAGAGTATGTACTCAAAATTGTAAGCCAAAGTTAGTATGTATTAATAAAAAAACAATATTCCTTTGTAATTTATTTCACTTTATTTAATAGGTCATGACCGGTTTCGCTCTTTGCGAGCATTGTCAACTGATGTAATGAGCGAAACCGGTCCTGACATAATAAATAATCTGGAATAAAGTACAAAGGAACATTGTGTTTTTTTTAATATAATGCCTTTCCACCAAGTATTGACAGTGAACACCCTAAAATTATTTGAAAAGTAAAAGTCTATTTTCACATTGTTGTAAATGCGTGCACTTTTAATGGACCATATTATAGTTTATTTGCAAATACAAAGTTACTTATATTAAGAAAGTGTTAAGAATTGTATAAACTACAACACCAATAAATTTTACCCTGAATTGTTTTATTTTTAAAGGATAATCTTTATTGCGCACTTCACTTCGGTCTAACGTCGTTCTCGAGGCTTTTTTTTGTTCATTTCCGGGACAGTTTTGTCACCCCTAATCTCGGAGGGGCACTTTTTTACAACGCGGAGCATTTTTTGTCTTTTCTTGTTGCCACAACATCGGGGTAAAATTTTTAGCAAAGTTTTCAACTAACGGAATATTTTCAAGCGCCGAGCTTTTGTCAAAACTGGGAAAAAAATCGGACATATATTTTTTTTCTCTCCCTTGGATTCTGCTTTCATTTAAACTTTTCGTGTTTTTCGGAAAGTTTTTTTTTACTACGTTTTGCTAACGTTTTATTTGGGGAATTGAATTATGTACAGATACGTGGCTTAAAAGATTATGGCTGTAATCTTTTTACAAGCGACTGTCACTTCAAAATGAAAATTTTAATTTCGAATAAATATTCTTTTTTGACGAAAAAAATATATGAAATACTTGTATTCCAACGTAAAATAAACATTCGTTAGTTAAGTACCATAAAAAATATGAGATTTTAGTTAACATTTCATTTAAATATACAATACGTGGTAAAAATATTTTATTTATCTACGCGATTAGCTTTAAAAAGTTGGCAGTTAATTTATATCTTTCAAGTAACATTTTTCAAAATTGCGAATTGTTGTTAAACAATTAATTTTGTATTCAAAGGGTTTTGGATTTATGCCTTGTTAAAATCAGCTTAATACCCAAGATCAAAGCCGTTATTGCTAGTGAAAACCTTTCTTCTTGATCTAATTTCATTTGGTTTTGTTTGAAATACCAGTTTTATTGATAATTCACTTATACACAACTTCTTTATATATCTTGATGACTTATTGCCAAATAATCTACAGAACAAAGTTAAATACTTTTTTTCTTATTTAAGTAAATTAATACCGAGAAAAAAAATAACAAGTCATATTTAAATTTAAATTAATATTCAGTGTTTCAAATTGTTTTTATTAATATTACATTTTCATTTAATATTTAGTAAAAGCTTTATCACTTTTTTTCTCCACAAGATTTTTAGTGATGTAACGTTTAATTACATTGCAATTAAAATTATATTTTTAAAGTGTTTATTCTTTGTTTTTTCAGAAACCCAAACGATCATTTTCGGCAAGAGACTATCCTCGCAGCATCACGAGAGAGAAACCGTTTTCGCAGCATAACTTGGGACGAGTATGACTCCGTTCACCAGAAATATCTTGAAATAGGTGATTATGAATTCATTAAAATTTATTTATATTTGAATGTATAGTAAACATGTTGTCGAAACCCATGAGAAGAGATAAATATTCTACGTATACCAGATACGTACCTAATAACCTAAGTACCTTAAAGAATTTATTCCGCTTAAACAAAATGGCTTACGCATACCCAAATAAAAATATTAATTCTGTTTTCAGATTATTTATATAGTTTAATTGAACATGTCGTACAAAGACTGTGTCATTCTTCTCCATCATAAAAAAGTTAAACACAATTCTAGTAACTTTTCAAATGTAAAACGTGTGTTGTCGTTAGGTGTAATCTGTGCGCTACTGTCGCCCTAAAGCTTCAAATTTACTTTTTATATATAAAAAAGCGTGTCTTTGTTATTCATAACCACTCTTGTAACTTCTATTGCTAATAAATAATAAATCAAATTCAGGAATAGAGTGAGTAAAGAGTTAAGATTAAAAATATTTTTTTATATGATTTCTAAATCACATTCAGGAATACATAGGGTGGAGTTAGGAGTCTAAAAAAATATTTTTATCCATAATTTTGAATAGTAATCAATGAATATAACTTTATATTTATATATTCTTTTCCTTGACCTCGCTCACAAATTTTGTATCAAAGCTTTCATATTATGTATTTATTTATTTTTTATTCTTTATAATGTATCAATTGGATACGCTACCAGCCAGCTTCTTCCTTAACTTGATAATTTAACAATATTTTTAATCATAACATTATTTTGAAATTATGGTCTAAGCATAAGTAAGATAAGATTAATTCAAAGCTTGGAAAAATAAAGAGCAATAAATGCGTTCACGTTTAAAAAATATACTATTTTATCAATATAAGTAGATGCCACACAATAGAAAATGAAAAAGGAGAAAATCATTACATCAAAATGATCGCTCAATATATATGTATTGTAACACATTGTTAACTTTAATATTAACACTAATGAACACGCCGCGATTAACTTTTCCGGTTTTAAGCTCAAGAAATGCGACCCCAATACCCACATTTTCTTATATATCTATTTTAATATGGGTGATACAATGTTTATAATTAAGGTATTCTTTTATCATAGTTTTTTGGACCTTTTGTAGTTCATATAAATACGCGATAACGAGATAAGCGCCCACGATAAGCGATCGTTCGTAAGATAGCTGGGCTAAACGCGTCAGTTGCAAATTCATATTTGTGCTGGGATGACGTCTCTTTTACGCGCAACTTAAAATATGATTATTCATTAAAAAACCACGGATTTTTTATAAAAAAATATATGAGGAATGATGCAGAGAGATAAGTCCTTAGACTATTTTTTTTTGAAATTCATAAGAATAAGGCCAATAATGTGGAAACCACTGGGGTCCCTAAACGACCCCCATTGGCAGAGAAATATTTTTCTAGTCTCCGAGCCGCGAGAGTTAATATGGCACGTTGAGTATTAAAGGCTTGTTAGTACAACTACAAAGATACGAAAGAGAATGCTATGTATTTAACGGTTGACAATCCTTCCCTTGAGCCTCACCACTCGGTCACGAGATCAATTAAAATATACCGATGTAATACAGTAATACGAAAGTCTCAAAGGTTTGAAGATTTTTTAATAAGCCTAAAAATACCTTTAAAAACATTATTTATGCAATTTATTGTCGATTGTCACTCGATCATATTATTTGGTATACAATTTATATCGTCTTTTGTAAGAAAAATGTTGTTTTATTTGATAAATCGGTTATATAACATGAACAATAAATTTAATATAACATTTTAATAACAGCCAAGTAGGAAAACAATATGTTTCTTTTACCTTTCCACATAAAATGGAAAATTTCTCGTATATTGAAAAAATAACAGAACACATCGTTTTTTAGTTTCATTGCAAAGATTCTTTATAAGAAAAAATCTCCGAAATGTTGCTCGATTAAGTTTAGACGAGGTTTTTCTATGTTGAATCACTGAATACTTTTCGAGATATCAGGCGAAATCTAAATTCTATTATTTCGGATACAAAAAATGCTTAATATGCGGAAAAAACTACATGCGTACTGTTTTGGTATTGAAGGTAAACAAAACTACTTTCACATGAAATGAATTTTAAAAGTTTGTAACACAAGCGGAATTTAATATATCTTCGCACTGGAAAAAATAAGTCAACCTTTGTCCACTTTGATATAACCACATTATATATAAACATCCGTGTCACTAGATCAAGGGTGTTAAATCAGTAAAAAACACAAGCAGTCACTAAAAGTCGTTAAAACGACATTTTAATAAAACCTTTTGATGTAATATAACGTATATAGATTTTTTTAATACTACACTTTCACGTCAAATAATTTGAGATACATATTTAGTTAAACAGTTTGACAATTCAGAATTGGTACTGTAGAATTAACATAATTATGATTGTGTTTCCTACGGCTTGAAATAAAAACTGTGGAGGTCTTTGACCCCGACCATGTACTTTCAACTCACGCTGAACCTAATTCTATAACGATCTCAAAAGAACTAATTGATGATGTTAATTAAAAATTAAAGCTTTTAAAATTGTTGAATTCGTAAGGAATTACTGAGCCACTTTAAGCCTCTAGAAGGTCTGGCAATTATGTGATGCCTAAGTTGTTATTTTCTTTATAATAAAATAAATATTGCTAAAAATATTTTTAGTTATTTCAACAGTATTATGTGTATTATTAAATAAATAAAATTTATAAGATAACTTTCAGAGTGAATATATTTTCCGCTCCCAATGTGGAGTATATGGACTCCTAATGGAGTTTATCTCAACATAAGTGTTTCTACGACAACTGCTTGTTACTCAGTTGCTCAACCTCTCTTTTTACAAAGAGAGTATGAATAGAAGGGTAGGGCTAGGACAGGACTAGCGGTTAGCTAATCGGTATCAAAACGCTCCATTTATAGGATAGGATAAGTGGGAGGGGGTATTCAAGACATCACATACACCCACGCCTTCGAACAGAAATTCATAAAAAAATCGATTGAAAAATCAATTTATAAAACTGTTCGTACTGGAATTCAAGCCCGTGACCTCCGTAGCCGAAGCCAACGACGTTGACCACTCGACCACACAGGCGGCTAATAATTAATAATGGTAAAATAACGTCTCGAAATCCGTCAGTCGAAATCTTAAATTATTTAAAATAATTTCTTATCAGTTGACAATGAGCGAAACCGGTCCTGATCCAATATCTGGAAAAAGTACTTAAAATGTTTTATTATTTTTATTATAATGCCATTTCACCAAGTATTGACACTAAACACCTTAAAAGTGAACGTGTTGAAACTATGATACAAAAAAAATGATTAAATGATTTAATAAGAAAATTAATATAAAATACCAATTTTAACCAAGCACAGTAAAACATGTTTATGGATTGTGTTTTTCCTAAATGGGAATAAATCAGTGAAATGAAAGAATTCACCGCTTTTGAAGTGATCTTTGAATTCGGACAAAAGTAGCAGAGAAAATAATTAAAAATACATTTCCCATTGATTACCGGACGCATAAATTTAACCCTTTTGTCGCGGTAATGTTTCGATTGTTTCGCGTCACGAGCTGAGGGTCCGGAGAACGTGTTCGCATATTAAATAGGCGACACATTATTTGTATTCCACAAAGCGTCATAACATTTAATTGCGTTCCGCGTAACAAGCCGGCAACAATGTAACTCGATTACATGCAGGTATAATTCATGTGATTAGCGATCACTAATGCAGAGGATATCAATTATCGTGATATTTCATTGATTATAACATGGATTAATTATTTATATTTTGTTTTACTGACACCTAGAAACGCAACATGCAAAAAGTACTAATACTTAATGATATCGACGATGGATTTTTTTCGATAATCACAATGCATCAAACTTGATACACGTTTTATCAAAAGGATGTAAGCTGCAAATGTCGAATTAGTATCTAAATTTTGCTTTTATGTTTGAAAAAAGATGAGCTTGTGAAAATAAAACCAAGAAAAAAGGTTTTTCCAAGACAGTTTCTTTAATTAATATTAGATTATGTCAATTAAACACCATTTTAGAAGTCTCCGTGCACTTCAAGGTGGTGTATATACCATAATTTGCATATGGCCCAAAATCATCAATACGCGTTTTTTGTGCCTCCTGTAAAATTTGCTTTGTGTAGGTTACGTTCTTTTTCCTTTCCAAAGTCGATATGTAATGTAAAGACAAACGTGTCCTAAAACAAAATTGACTACTAATGATTAATTTAAAAAAAAAATGTTACTTTAAACAAGAGTATTTTACGAATTTTGATTGACTTGCTATAAATTTATAAGCCAATCGTTGCTAGAGACAAAATTAACTACAAATCGTATTTAAAACAACAACTATAAAATAATAAATACATTTTTGCTAATATTGGTAATAGTCAGTTTTATTATAGTTATTGGTTAAGTATTGTCCGCTCTAGAGCTAAATTGATTAATCATTAATACGTCTTGATAAAAATATAAAATACGGATTTGAAATAACATGACGGATTCATCATTTTTTTCTAACTGATTTTTCGGTAAAAACAATATTCATATAATTTTACCGAATGACTGCCAAATTGTATTGTTATCAAAAAAAATGCTTAAATTCAATGTATGTTTATATATTCAAGTCGATGTGTTTTTGAATGCTTGCAGACTTAAAGATGTTTTTCAGCAATTGAGTATATTTATTTATCAAGCCAAGTCTACTCTTAATATGAAGCGAACATCTAGTGGATTTTATCTCAACTGATGTTTTTTTTTTCTTTGAGAACTGCTTGTTTCTCTTTTACTAAAGATTAAGTACAGGGTTAAAAAAGTGGAAGCTAATAGTGGTACTCTTGGTATGTCTGCTTTTTAGTATCGGATTGATGGGAGAAAAAATTACATATCACAAACATCAATGCCTTCGAACAGGAAATATTAAATCGATGGAAAAATCAGTTTATGTAGCTATATGTTCTTAGATTTGAATCTGTGAGACCCGCAACTTAAGCCAACGATGTTGAACACACGGTCACGGTCGATGTTTTTCTAATAAATACGTACACTATATTAACAAAAACAGTTTTTTTAAAGCAGATTTTGAATTAACTATTTGTAGAAGATTCCAATTCAAAATGAAAGGTGTCGCAATCAAAAATGTCAAATTTACATATAATTGGTGTCCTTTTTGTCTAGTTAATATTATACCCTACGGCCTCTACGCCGTAGAGCATTTCGGTAAGTTAAAATTGTAAATGTTTGGATAATTGATTTATAAATAATTTTAATAATTATTTAGAAAAAATACATAATACAGATAATTGACAATACACAATTCATCGAAGTTATAAGCACTAAGCTAGCTTAAAATATAAAGAGAATATAATAAACATTGTTTTAATTAAATAATGGAAATTTTTTAATTACAGTCGAATGAATTTTTCACGGATAACATTTTCACAGTCTATTTTTTTCAAAAAAAATAAAACAATAATTAAAACACAACAAAACAAAACGAAATAGGCTGACGATGTTATCTGGGATTAAAACAATAACACTGATCGTGTACATACATTCATTGTTCAAATTATGTTAATGAAGCTTTGACTAAATTAGCACACTCTACCAGCTAGAGATGTGGTAGCAGTGAGTTTTTATGATACCCGGGTACTCGAGTATTGATTCGTTCCATTCGAAATTAGAATTTACAATTAAATTCTCAGTGTTATAATCAGTCGAACGCAATCATAAAGTATCTATTTAATTTTACGAGTGTAAATGATCTTGATGAAGAGGTAAATGTCATTTAATCATTATACCAACAAAGGAAAAGTATATTCTATAATATTTAATATAAAACAAAAAATACATACTTTGTCTGTCTCTCTGTCACTAGACATTCTTTTAAACAGTGAACTGGTGTCATTCCTGTGAAAGTGCTTTTTTAAATTTGATCATAAATTGCTCGCTTTGGTTAAATTGGCATGAGCTTGTCTCTATCGGACAAATAAGTCCGGATCTAATTTCTGGTAAATAAATGTCAAATTTAGATATCTTTAAATATAAACTAAAGACACAATAGCTTGTGATATTAATTCTTCTAGAGTTGATCTTGAGTGGCTTACAAAACATTCTCATCTTGTTTTTCTTCTCTGATCCATATTTCAACCTAAATTTATTTGGCGCATTGGCATTATTTACCTGTATTTATTATCTGCATATATTTCATCGGGTCCATAGCGCAGTTGTCAGCGTTGTTGGCTTCTGTAATGGATCTTACGGGTTCGAGTCTCAATACGAACAGCATTTTCGCAACCAATGTGCGTTTGCGAAATCTAAAAAAATCCTTCCTATTCTTCTGATCTTTAAATTACAGGGCAAAGCGAGACCAATTAGTCCTGTCCTAGTCCTTTATTATTATCCCTACTACTACCCAATTCAATTCAAAAGAGAAAGGTTGAACAACATAGTAACACACAGTTCTCGAATAAAAACATATTTGTAGACACTTCCATTAAGAGGTCATATGCTCTACAAAATTTATTACTATCTATTAAATAATTACGTTTTTCTTTTATGTTTATATTTATATGCTGATTTTTTGATTGTTAAATTAGTATTCTGGACAAAACAATATTATGCTAACATTATACTTAAAGATATATTTGAGTGAAAACGGTACAAATTTACATACTTTTATCTTATGTAGAAACTGAGTTAATTTCATTCTGAAGCATGCGGCTCTGTCAGCCCAATGATACAAAATTATTCCTCATACTTAATAAATACTCGTTACTTCACACATTTTATAAGATTCGAGTACCCAGTGTTGGGTTGGACATGCCTAGTTCTCACATCAGCCAATAAAACCGGATAATTTGATTAGTTCTGATAAAATACAACTGTGTTTATGTTTGAAATGTTTCGGCGTGAATAACTCCGATTTTCTAGTCTGTATAGTGTGACAACGTTATTTTCGGTTAATTCCCATGATAGTACCAACGTGACGGAATTTGGATATTTAAATATTGAACGTTTTACCCTAATAATCAAAGCTTATATTACGTTTGGAGCTGTATATATTTACTCTATTTGTTACCAATGTAGTATTAATAGATTTCTTAAAAATATATGAGACTGTTCAAAGCATGAAACAAACATTTAAATGAAGTAAATATCAAATTATGGGAAGACAAAATCGTTTTAAAAATAAAAAAACATATTTGGCACTAAATTTCTTGTAGATTTCACGATAGTTTTTCTCAATCTAACTTTTATTCTGTCTTACCGTTTAGTGAGACCATTTTTTAAATAGATGAACATATAATAGTGATGATTTATTTGAATAAATGTAAAATGATAATTAATTATTTGAGCATAGCTTATCTCGTGTATTTTTAAGTATTTATTAAACATATTTCATTTCTATAACGTTAAAATTCAACGATTAAGAGTCTTTTACTGTATATAATATATTGGGAAAAGGTCGTCATATTTCATAAAAAAAAGACCTCAAACAACATTAAACTAGTAATGCTTCTAACCAGTGTTCCCTTTAAGCTGTGCGCGTGAGCGCGCGCAGATGCATTATAACAGAGCGCACAAAAGTTACACGAGCTATACTAACACCAGAATAAATTAATTGCCATTGTATAGTGTTGTTAATTATTGCCATTAAAAAAAATAACCATTTCATTAAGTAGGTCTAAATACCGTCATGTGGCGCACAATTTTTTTAATATCCTTTCAAAGTTGCACAGCCAATGTATTTTGCACACATAACCTTCGGAAAATTAGAGGGAACATTGTTTCTAACATAAAACGAGAATAATTGATTTAATATGTTTTTAACAAGATTACTTTTATACATTTCTAGTTTCATAATATTATAAAATTGCTTTGAAACTATAGATATTACAGTTTTGAAACAGCACACATTCAGACAAGTTTTGTCACTAACGACCCGGGTTTCGCCTTTCTTACGAACTTGAACTGACGCTTAGCAAATGAATCTATCGTTTTTAAATAGGAAATAAATGTATCACTAGGCTTAAAGCCATTGCTGGCGAAAAGGATTAACCCATGGAAATGCCTACAGATTTGAATGTTGGATAATTATATTTATATTATAATATTAAGAATTATATTTATTTTTGTTTGTCGTAGAAATTTTATGATTATATTTACTCATATATAGGGTATAATTAAATTACATATTTATATTCTTACGAGATTTCAATGTTTGGTTATTCGTTAAGTTATGTAGTCTTTTTAGTTATGCAGTCTTTTTCAATCATGAATTATATATTATCTAACCAAGAAAATCTTTGTATAAGTAATGTAAATAATGCTTAATAAAACCGCACTATTTTCCTTTTTAATGTTAACATATCATTAAATCATGTTTAACCTATGTTAAAGAACACGTATAAATATGTAAGCGATGTGTATACGTAAGTAGAAGATTATGTTGGTCTTGCTAGCTGTCGGAACGAAGCAGTTTGTAGCAATCTATCACTCAATGACAATTCTTCGAAATAAGATGATTGCCTCTACTCTTCCATGAAATTCGAGTACGTGTGGCTTTTTCTAAATTTAATTTACATAAAACCTTCAGCGGGAACGTCGGCGTGATGTTATGATAAAAACGTACAAAATTATTTTCAAACTTCCAACATTCGAAGAATACATTAATTTTAGAGTGATATTATTCATATCGAGGTAAATGTCAGACTTTGGCTTTTGCAAATTTTGACTTTTTTATTTATTTAGGGAAAAGTGTGTAATAGGGCTTGTCGGTTTTCAAAAACCGTTTTTTTTGCTAAATTTGTGACATTTAAAAACCGGTTTTTCAACTTGGTAACCGGTTGTGCCGAATTTTCTATAAACGAGTCTAGGACTAAACAAAAGGACAGAAAATTTAGATATTTTATTTGATGGTTTAAAGACCATATACCCCACATGATTACCCAGCGAAATGGTATTTTCGATATCAAGACTTTTTTTTACAAAACGATCAATGGACGCTTTGTGTTTTTTTTTTTAAATCATATTTTCTGAAGAGCAACATTTAACAATTTCTTGTTGTGTATTATTATGTATATAAAAAAACATCATAAAAAAAAAAAACTTTTTCTCACTATTTTAATTGAATTATCCATTTTTTGTAAAACTTCGAAAACCGGATAAAACCGGTTTTCGAACAATATTGGCATTCGAAAACCGTTTTTTTTCAAAAGTAGGTTTTTGTATAAGCCCTAGTGTGTACGGTGAAAACAACTATACAAAAAAAATGTCTTTCTATATTAGTAAGCTGATAATTGTGTTAAAATATCTATTCTGGAATTCAAAACCGCAAGAAGACATCACTTGGCCACAGAATTCGAATATTATTAACATGTATCGAGATATTAAAAAAAAAGTAGTTTATCAACAATTGATTTTTTAACATATTATTGTAACACGGTGAAAAAATAACAATGTATTTTAGCTCTACATTTTTTTTTTTTGATTGTTGATAGCTATTTCGGCTTGACCTACAAAGGGCATAAGCTTAATGCATTAGAACAATTAGAGATTAATAGATATTATCAATTTAATGGCGTTCTCAATGAGAAAACAAATATCAATTTCCTTAACTCAGACCATCACGGAAAGTAAATGCAATTTAAAATACATCAAAACAATTCTAATTTACGTTTATTACCACTAAATAAAAACCAGATTATCTTTCACCTCAGGAAATACTTAAAATCAATTTGCCAAATTTGTTAAGTAATTATTACAATATAAATTAGGATGTTAGAAAGAAAAAGTAGATGTTTTGTGTATAGATGCCACTATATATAGATAAGTAAATGCACGTTTCGACATAGTTCTGATGAGGGTGTCAAGCCGAAATACAAATCAACAATTTTTTAAAAATGTAGAGCTTAAATACATTGTTATTTTTTCACCGTGTTGTAATAGAGTTCTACTAACTAAATACCAATTCATTGAATAATATTATTGTAACAATAATTATAATGATAAAAAAATCTTAGCTTCCTAAGTGAATATATAAAACAAAAGTTTTTTTTTAAATAAAAATTACTCAAACAAATTTCATGTTCCTACTCACATTCCTATTAATAATAATCCAGTTAATGCCTTTTTATTAATACAAATCTACCATAGAGAGTGAAAGCAGTAAATCTTGTGCGAGCTTTTAAAATCGATATGATAATTTGTTCGTTTATTATCTATTGTTAAGAATTTTTATGTGCCCCAATTCTCCTAGCCTGGTTTTAGTTTGCTCTTATTCAATGGAAAAAAACAACAAACGGAAAAAATAGCCGACAAAAATTATTCTACCTATTCATAGGGTGACTTTGACTTTTATGATATTGTTGATAGTATGTTTCTTTTTCTCCACAATTTTCTAAGAGACAATATTTAATTACTATGAAATAGGTGCCATAGCTTAACCTCGAGCTAATTTTGGTTCACAATTATACATATTATTATCTTTCAATATAGTTTTTACGAATACAAACATATTACAAATTTTTCTTTTTTTATAGAATACTAGCCGGTGCCCGGAAATCGTTGCAATGCCACTCAAAGATAGAAAGTGTTTGTGTTTCAATTGTGTTTATTGAAGTGCAAGCTTTTTTTTCTGTATGTTGATTTTTTTTAATATGACCTACTGAAAGCTTATTTTAATATGCCTATAACTTTCCCGGAAGTGCAAGCAAAAAGTTTGTCTAAGTTTTATTGCAATCGGATCAGCGGTTTTGCAACAACAAACAAACAAACATTCATTTTTAAATATAAGATAAAATATATATTCGTTTTTAAATAAACATCTAAGGTTTTGATAGAAGAAAAAATGATTATTTAAATAAATAAATAATTTTAAAGATTCATTTTACATTTCATACAACGAAACCAGGGTGTGGAGTCGGAGTCGGAGTTGTGAAAAACGAGTGACTCAGACCTATTAAAAAATAAATAATAATGATTAATAAATAATAGTGTTTTCAAACCACAATAGTCCATAGTGTTGACATTGCATGCTTGGCTGACTTAAGATGATCAGATAGAATACATATATTATATATAAGATAAAATTAATTCATTGAAAAATTTCTTCTAAGTCTGAGTCGGAGTTTTTTTTACACGACTCCACAGCCCTAAAAGAAACTTTTCTATACATTCTTTTATAACGGAAAAAAATATTTAAACAGTTTTCAATTAATATTAATGGGTTTAATAAAACATAAAGCTCCCTTATACCCACTTCCTGAGAATGTTCATTTGTTTAACTGATTTTTTTTATTAACTTTAAAACATTACCTTGTCATCTTGCGGTCGAATTCAAATGTCAATTTTTTAAACTAAAAACAGAAATAATATTTTTTAATAATTAAATGAAAAAAGCATTAAAAGGCGTCCTGTTCGATATTTTTTTAATATTTTAATGTATATAATAACAATTTTTATTATTTTCATAAATTCGTATTAAAGAGTCAAATTTTTTTTTGGTTAGTAACCGAAAGAAATTGCATGTTCACCAGCTCGATAAAAATTTTGAATAATGAAAACATTCTAGACATTGCCGCATAGTTGCTCGAACGTCGTTTGAATTTATTAAAAAAAACAGGTTTTTCGAATATTTCACGCTTGGATGACGATGTCAATTTAAAACTCAAAGAATCTTAAGCGAAGCATGCCATACATCAAATCACTGTAATATTCCAGACAGTACACGGAGCCGATTTAAAATTCCGTAACTCACGACACGCGGTCTTTTATTTAGGCAACGCCTTCGCGTTTCCGAACACCCTGTGAAATATACTGTCGTTCGGGGCAGACTGGGTGGCAACCACACGCCACGTCCTAAATCACCACACGCTGAGCAAAATCTCTTTGATAAATCATACAGTGTAGGAATAATGTTCCGCGCATAGATTTGTGCTCGACGGTTCGTGCAGTTTATTGAACTATGTGTGTTAGATATCGCATATCGATGGGCTAAGGACACGATAAATCATCTTATGGCAATTCCAACTCTTGATAAAGCGAAGTAAAAATTTAAATAAAGTAATTTGTTTGACTTTTACATTGCGTTACATAATAAATGATCGACACGTGATAGATTTCTGCTTTAAAATATAATGAAAATAATACAGTTTTTACACTCCAACTTGGACATTTTACAAATCAAATTGGAAATATATTTAAACAGCTGGAATTAATAAAGATTTAGTTGATTTTTGTATTTATATTTATAGTTCTTTAAAATTCTTCATTATCGTCATCATTATAGTCTCGTATTGCAACCGCCACTTTTGCAAATTGCTATAATTATTATATGAATATGTATATGAAACTACAGCTGCCACGCAGGAACATGTATAAATTAAATTGACTGACTGTATTTCATGAAATGTACGTAACCATACCTAATTAATAAATTATCCAATTACTTAAAAATTGTTCCAATTGTTTTTTTTGTAAAATTTCCAATTTAGAGTGTAAAAACTGTATTCGATTATTCGTTTTGCTATAATGAATAATTTTGTTTTAGTGTGTGCAGTTGTTGGATCCATGGCACGTATCCTAGTGCGAACAGTATTTTTTCAATAAACTATTCTGTTCGAAGGTATAGTTATTTGATACATCTGAAAATCCTTAAATAACATGGCTTAGCAGGAGTGATAATTCAACCACTGGTTCTGTTCTCATAGATAAACTCTTATTGAAAGCGAGGATACTGGGAGCGGACATGGATAAAGAAATATATATATTTTCAAGATTAGTTTGTCTTCCACTTATGTTTTTGATATTTAATTCATTACTCATTTAAGCCATTTATTTTATATATAACACTTTCAAATAACGTCATATTATAGGTTTTGAGGTAAAGATAGGTAAATAGGTTAGTAAGTTTATTCCAAATCATATAGTAATCCCATCGGTATCAGTCCAAAAACTATCAAATTCAATTTGCTCTTCCCATTGACATCACTACAAGTAAGCTAGGTCATTACTTTCATAGAAATACAATTTATTCAGGTTATAGCTATGATAATAACGTTTCACATTTCCTAACAGGTTTCTTGTTTTTGGCACACATAAGAAATAAATATTGTGTTTCCACTGGCCTGATACATTTCACTTTGGGTTTTCATACATAAATTGTGAGAATAGTAAACTAGTTAACTTAACACTCAAATTGTCAAAAAAACTGTTTATCACTACACATGTGTAATCACATTTTAGAATAGGTTATGTGCTTCGTCTGGCCAAAAAATACTTTTGATGTTTTTTGAGTATTGGGCCTTAGCAAAACTAAATTGAGTCGAGTTTTTCTTACTTAAATTAAAAAAATATATGTATCGTTTTATTATAATTTTTTTTTTATTTTCTGATTTTGACTATTTACCTTTTTCATATTTAAGAAAATATGTTTTCACTAACATAAGCTTTAACGGCCTTTTGAACATAAATAACATTTATCTTAGGAATAAACTTTAGGAAGACGTAGTGGAGTTTTTTTTTGTAAATTTTCCTACACTAATAAATTAACTTTAAAAAAACGACAAATAATTAAAAATATATATGCATCAATAAAAAAGCGTTGTGCTTAATTGTTTGAAATGGTCATGCTTAAATTATGTGAAACTAAACTTTTCCTGTACTTCCAGGTATGAAACCGCGCATGAAAAACCACTTCCGCGCACATCAGCTTTCAGTGTGGCTACGCCTAGTTCCGGAACTGCATCGCGCCGGAATGGAGGACGTCGTGGCGCGTCACAACCTGTTCCGGAACCATAACGACGCCGATTTATACGACGGCGTCGTGAGACCGGATCCCCTGTCTCGGGCGATGCCTTACGAGACGTCGACGGACGTTTTCCGGAGGCAACAAGCAATCGCAAACAGCACCTTATTCGTAGACGTGTCGCTGACTACGGCGGACACCGTCGTAACGACCTGCGTAACGGTCATCCCGGCAAGCCTACCCGCAGGGATGGGAAACGGAAACGCCACAAACGACCCCTTGGCGAGCCTTGAGGCGGCGGGGTACGCAGCCTATTCAACTGCGCTCAGTGTCACAATTGCTATCGGTTGTTCGTTGTTAATCCTAAACGTTCTTATTTTCGCCGGAGTATATTACCAACGCGATAAAACGAGACTTGATGTAAAAAATATTCAACATTATAGCACAAAATCAAGCTTTGATCCGTTATCAGGAAAGCATTCTCATTATCATATAGACCATTCTCAAAATGCTAGCGTTATCGTCGACGTTGAAACCCAAGCGCATAAACAGGGAAAGAAAAAAAACTCCAATTCGCAGAATGATCCTCTGTTGAGCGATTTTAAAGGACCTCATTTGTGCGGGAATTCAACTATGCAAATAAACTCCGGGGCACTTGTGAAGGCGCCACCCCCCAGCCCAAACGTGATGGTCGGCAACAGCTTGACGCTGCCACATAAAAATAGGATGCAAAAAAACTTCGATCCGAACGCGGGACTGCATCAGACCATGTCTTCTGTGGCAACACTGCCGAAGAATAGCTCTGTTCACTACCAACAGCAGCATCTGATGAATACCAACAACATGATGGCTGAGATGCACCACCAGGGTATTCTTCTGCCTCCGAATGGGTCTGCGACTATGCATTTGAGCATGCCGTCGTCTCCGCCGCTTCATAGGAGGTCTGATAGTCCTCCCATAACGCAAAGCTTGAGGGCTACACATGGGACATTTAAAAATAGCAATGTGACAAACTCCAATGGTGATAAACAGAGCCTGCCTCAGGCGGCAATGAGTGAAATGCGCGTGTGATAGTATTAGGTGTATAAAAAACGAATTGAGGTGCTTAAAAATAATCGTGGGTGAATATAAGTGTTGCGTTATTTTCAATTATTATACTAGGATAAGAAAACCATTCTTGACTTTACGTGTTTTTCATGTAAGTTTATTTTTTGTCATTTGCCAAAAATGTCTGCATTTAACTTTAAAATTCAAAAATGTTAATTTGCCGTGAAAAAAGTAACTTATCATCGACACAGGTTTCAATGATATTTCCATAGCTTTATTTTAAATGAATGTTTAAAATACCAGCATGATTTTTTGAAGACTAATGAAACATGTTTTCTTGCAAATACATTTCAAATATCGGTTAAAAAGATTTTGTATTTTTTAAAAACGTTGTTAACGTTTGAAAAAATATTATTTTTGCTTTCATTTCGTATTTTGGAATAATATAGGCTCAAAAAAATATTGACATAATTCTCAATAACACATGAAAAAATACGTTATTGTTTTAACAAAAAAAGCTTTCGTATAATACTGCAATTTTATTTATAAAGTTGAAGTCGTCGATATTCAAATTATTTTTCGTATAAAAATACATTAATTTACATAATACTGTACAAGTTTAAATAACTTATATTTTTTAATTACATTGAGAACGTGCATTACATTACTATTATAAAACAATATTATTAATGGATCTCACTTGTTAAATGATTTTATTTTTAAATTGAAATGTAAAGCTAGCCAAAGTGTTTCAGTAAATTTATGGAAATAAATAAATAATGAATGTGATTTAACTACACGTTATTTTAAAATTTAAACAGTTGAGTGCTTCTTTGATGGCCATTTCATTATTATTGTTGGGATTAATTAATCGTTAATTATTGTTTTGTTTGCATTGAAAGTAAACAAAACTCCGATTCATGCATACATTTTAATCGTGGTGTTTTTAAACATTGGAAAAACAAATTATTTTATGGCAACATAACATGTTTTCTGATAAAAAAGAATTAATTTATTTGTTGTGTTTTGTCACCATTTTTAACCACATCTTAATTGATTTATAACAGTTTGGTTGTATTTTCCTCAGATCAAATATAAAAAAATGATTTATTCAGATTCTTAAGTGCAATTTATATTTTTTTGTATTTTTCACACACGGAAATTAAATAACAAATAACTGTTCTTTCTTTAAGGAAAAATTGTTTTCAATAAAAAAGGAAATATAATTTAAAATAAATGATAGAATTGTAGACAAAACGAATAAAAATTCAAAATATAATTTGGTAGCCAATACATTGAACTATTCGGATGTTTATATTGTACATATTTACTTTTAAAAAATCATTCCATTGAAATTCATAAAAAAAATATTTTAGTAAAAATCAATATGTTTAATACATTTTATCGCAAATTCAAAAACATGTTCACTTATTCTTCAAGATATTTGTGAAAAAAATGAATTTGCAAGTAAAATTGTTTCCTTTGTTTTCAATGTTTTTAAAAGTTGCTATTGAATATGACCTCACAACTCTGTCAACAAAATTCAAATAAACACTATTTTATTATTCCCAATTATACTAAGCACCCATTTTCATTTATATTTGAGATGTGTGTAAATCAATCAAAGTTTGCTTTTTATTTTATTATTTTGATCAAATGAATTTCCCCTAGTTAAAATTGGGGTGGTAAAATGATTTACTTATTAAACCCGCCATTGTTAATATAAAATACGTAACGAATTTACTGGTTCATTCAAAATTTTTATCATAAACGGATTATTGCTTTTTATAAAATATTATGTTAATGTATATATTTATAGTTTATTAATTGTAAAAATGGTTTTTGTAAATATTTTATAATATTATATCGTTAATAACTAATTAAAACGAATCCTATTGATATTAATTACATCAAATTTATTTGATAATAACTTTTATGAAAATATTAATAAATAATTAACATTTTTATCTCGTTGTAGCATAAAAACAGTTCTTTTAAAACATTCAATGTTAAAATTGTTGTCCGTAAAATTCAATTTATTCAAAAAGCAAATATTTATTATAAATTATGAATATATTGACCCGGTTTTGAACTGTATTTGGATTTGATTTATTAATTAAGTAAAACAAAATATTTGTGTTTTTTTTTTAAATAAATTATCATAATTGTAATAG